>OU343217.1:126217776-126370301 GCA_910596185.1 Chrysanthemum makinoi | reverse complement strand
ATTAATTTTGTACTTTACACTTTACACATATACACTTTAGGATTAGATATTTGCAGTATATTTTAATTACTTTAATTAATGAAAACACATAGAAACTAGTTCTTGGAAGGCGAAAAGAAAATGGATTTCTTTCCTTCTCTCCATATGGTCGGCCATATCAAGAAACATAAGAGAAACATTTATTTTTTTCAAGCTCAAGTGTTTATTTAGTTCTATTAGTGATCTATGTTAAGGTTTTGAAATAAAAACCTATAGATTAATAAGGTTTTCATCATCTTTTTACATAATCATTCAAGTAAGCATTTCATGATCTTCATAATACTTTCATATTCATATTTATGTTATTTCATCATTTTTGCAAGAAAACATGCAAGTTACATGTGAATTTATACCACTTTCATTGTTATTAGTACTTATAATTAGTATATATTATCCTATAATTAATCCCTTGAAACATATCATTTTTGATGATGTCTAGGAACCCATGACATCCTAAGAAGGTGTATGGTAGGTTTAGAATAGCTTTGGTGTTGGTTTGAAGTGGTTAGAATAAGTACCTTGAGAAAAACCCATTTCGACAACAATAAATAGCGGTCTGATCTTATTTGTGAAATCTGGAAATTTCGACAGTTTGTAAAATATTTTAGGCTAGATATTTAGAAAATATACTTCAAAACGAAAACTTGGCCGCTTGAATGGGTTAAAACGGAGTTATAACGAAGAAGTTATGCTATTTTCAAGTTTAATGACGAAAACTATATTTTCAGAAAATTCAGCATGCTGTCTCGACTTTTCTGAGTCAAAAATGAGTCTTAAGCGTTATTAAATGTTGGACTTATCAAAATATATTATTAGTATACTTTAACACGAAGCTAAGGACATATAAAACTTAGAAAACGGACTTGTAACGACTAAATTACAAGCGTTTAAACAAGGTTGTCGTAACTATTTCATATAAGCATAACTAATATATTTTCTAATAGCCAAAATTTACTGACGCGAATGACCATGTTGAGGGTCGTTTTTAACATCGATAGAGTACTTTTTAGAAAGCGAAGTCTTCTAGTAAGAGTAAGTTCACCTAGCCTATTTTTCAAAATGTCTAACCGTTCGTCAAACGGAGTTGTAATAAATAAAATACGGTCACTCAAACTTTGCCGAAAGTTACCTTAAACTATATTTTTGGCACAAGTACCCCACTTTACCTATGTTTTCTCCATGATCGAGACCTCTATGATAAAAACTTAAAAGCTAAAACTTTGAGATAATGCTACAAGCTTTCCAAAACCATTGAGTTTGTTTCCTAACACTCGATATTAATTATTACGACTAGCTTTTCGAGTTTAGTCACTTTCACAAATTATCAAAGTATATTATTTTTGCGACGAAAGCTATAAATTCTTGATAAATCACTAGCGACTATCGTAGGAGGTTGTTTCAATGTAAATACTTGTAAAGTATTTTATAATAGGACGAGATGTCATAAGCGTTATATTTAAATGATAAGTTTATTTTCAAAAATGCACAAGTGGTATGGATATCATATGAGTTTGCATACACGACATTATTTCATGACTTATATTAGATCATATCATTCATAATAGGTGCGGTTAGAGTTTGTATCATTTACTTGCATCAACTTTGTCATCATAACTATTGCCTTGGGTGAGTTCGTAGCCCCACTTTTACTCGTTTAATTGTTTTATAAACTCTTCGGGGGAGATACATGCTCAACTTCATGCTTTTACTTTACACTTATATGAACTTAAACTATATTGTTTGAACTATCATGAACTTGTTACCATTTTGTTTCACTACTTATGCTAGTAAGTAGATTGTGCCCGAACTAAATTGATCACTATGTTATGAACGCTATTAGTTGAAACACTTTCCTTGATTTTGAACCCTTGACATGTATAGTTGAACTCTTTTAAATTGATTGGACCCTTAACATATAAGTGAACACTTTGGACTTGATTTGAACTTTTTGACATATAGTTGAACTCTTTTAACCTGTAAAGGACCCTTTTGATATATTTTAAACTTGTTTGGCGTGATTTTGAACGCTTCGACTATCTTGAACCTTTTGATATTATTGAGCTCTTTGGTGTTCTGAACTTTTGAACTCGACTTAAATCTTTGAACTTAATACGAACTTTTGAGCGGAACTCTTGAACTTAAATACAAACTTATGACTTGTTTGGAACTTATTGAACCGTACGTGTTATGACCTTGACCTAAAGTCTCCCATATTCGGAGCATCACTACAAAGTCTCGCCTTATTGGTGGAGCGTTCTCAATAATTCTCGCCTTATTGGTGGAGTGTGAAAAGTCTCGCCATATCGGTGGAGCGTTATAAAGTCTCACCTTATTGGTGGAGCGTTCTCAATAATTCTCGCCTTATTGGTGGAGTGTGCAAAGTCTCGCCATATCGGTGGAGCATTCTAAAGTCTCGCCTTATTGGTGGAGCGTTCTCAATAATTCTCGCCTAGGTGGTCAGTGACGGAGTCTCCTTGTTGGAGCAGTGCAAAAGTCTCCCATGTTCGAGCATCCTGAATTATTATATACGTGGTGCAATATTGTGAATTATTATGGTAACTTATACTAGACTATTAGACACACTATATTTTGTGCAATGGGTTGTGAACACACAGGTTGCAAGTTTGTATATAGGAACTTGGGCGGTGGATTTACATGTCTTTGCTTTGTGAACTCATTTGACCATGTGTGCTTGAACATAAACTAGACATATTTTGGCAGTGGGTTGTGAACACACAGGTTGCAAGTTTTGTATAGGAACTTGGAATTGAGTGGATTTACAATGCCTTTGCTTTGTGGACTATTCTAAATGACCAAAACTTTGCCTTTGTTGCATGAACGCTCTTTAAAAGCTTTACTTGTTAACCAAACTCTATGAACTCACTCAACCATCGTGTTGACACTTTTTAGCACGTTTATCTCTCAAGTATCTAAGGCATTCACTTCATGGCATGCATGTGGACTTATCATAGAGTCGCGATGACGACGTCTACACATATTTATTCACTTAACTATCGTTTGATTGTAACAAACTCATTTTGGTATATTGGAAATATTTTGGGACTTATGTTTTGTAAACTCGATTGTTTACTTAATCAAGCGATATTTTCAAAACGACACTTTAGGTCGTTCGATATAACTGTAACTTTGATGCTATGACATCAATCCCCGGAATTCCATTCATTTGCAAAAGTGAATTTGGGGTGTGACATTGATGATATTAAACCTTTTTCATCATAAAAATCTGGTTTAGAAACATTGTTGTGCTTAAAATCAGTTTGGTTATTTTTGCAAAGTCTACGCATAGTAAAACCCTAAAGTTACATAAGCTCCTCAGTTGATATTCATGCTCTTTGGTTAGTCGGTGTTTTCTTGCTTGGATAAGCCTGAAAACACTTCAACTTTGGATATACCTTACACTGGAATAAGTGTAAAGTATTTTTGGGCAAAAACCCTAATCTTACGCCTAAGCTAAAACTTACGCGTAGAATCTTTACGCCTAAGCATTCTCTTACGCATAAGCATTCTACTACTAAGCCTTTAATCTACGCCTAAGCTAAGTGTTTTCATTCCTACAGCGTATAAGCTAATCCTCGCGTAAGCCATTCTTACTAAATAAGTTGGTGTTTTCGCATAAGGTTATTTCTTTGCCTAAAATTTGGTTTTCTACGCATAAGCACTCTTCATCAACAAAGTTTCATTCGACTACAAAGATCCATCATCAACAAAAGTTTCAAGATGTCTCAACCACCATACTCTAGCTACTTCCCTCATGTGTAACAACTCCATCAACAACAACAATTTTATCAACAACTACAACAACAACAACTCCAACAACAATTTCCTTCAGGAGCAATTCAACCACAAATGATTCAACCACCACCTAGTCTTCAAGTACAACCCTACACAAACTTTCAAAATCAACATCCATCCAGGAATACTATGAAGAAACCGTCTTGGTTTGCTAAGATGTGTGAAGCTTTAAGTAGCCAACAATCTATACATGAAGTTGGATCACTTGATAGACCTCCAATGCTCACTCACGGAAATTATGATCATGGGTAATAATGTTCTTTAGGTTACGTGATCTAAAGAAGCCACATAGAAACTTCTTGAAGAAGGTCATCATGGAAGGTCCATTTAGGATGCCTCTGTCACATCCCGGAGATCCAAATGCTAATCCACCAAGAGGTGATGTCAATTTGTCGATCTTCTTGAACTTACTCTTGATCAACTTCTACACTTTGAAGCGATGAACTGCAATGCAATACATCCTTTTAGGATTACCTAATCCAATACTTCGAAGTGTTGATGCTCAAAAGACTGCTAAAGCAATGTTGGAGCATATTCATCTTCTCATGGAAGGCACATAACTCAATCAAGAAGACATAGAATCCAAAATCTACTTGACTTATGAACACTTCATGATTGAACCGGGGAAACATTAGAGTCATATCATTATCAATTCTGGATATCATCAATGACTTGGACAAACATAACATCATTATGCCAAGAATTGCTGTCAACACTAAGTTCTTGAGTAGTCTTGGTCCTGATTGGGAAAAGTATGTCATTTTCATCCGTCAAGATAAGAATCTTCATCATCGATAGCTCCCGAATCTGGTGTTGTATGACTGACTGACCCTTCAAAAGAAGTTGACGAAAGTATCAACATATATTCATTATATCATATCAAGGAATGGTATTTGTTAACAATGGGCGTGTTGAGATTGAGTATTGGTAATGTTGAATCCAAATGGGCATTGGTCAAGGGTTTAATCAATGGGAAGGAATAACATGGGTGCTCCACAACAACAAAGGGCTCAAGTGGTTGAACATGGTAATGCTCAGAATGGGGTTAATGGTCTTCGTTGTTATAACTGTAATGAGAGGGTCATCGGCTAATGCATGCCCAAAGCCGAGGACAAGAGGCAGCGCTTATCACAAGGAGGCTTTACTCTTGGCTCTTAAGGATGGTGGTATAACTCTTACCAACAAGGGCAGAGCTTCATGGCAAATCAGGTCCGATGATGATGATATGGAGGACTGCAGGGCTAATGCAGCGATGATGCTAATGGCTAACATGCCGAGACTCCATATGAGTGACACAGGCCAGGTGTATGACACGATGGCGTCTCAGTACCGGATCAAACTATATTCATTCTTGTCGATATCTCCGCCAACATCTGCATCCGATAAGGATCAGAGTGTTCAACATGAGCCATCTACATCTCATTCTGATGATAATCAAATGATCCGTAGTTATATTTGACGATCAAGATGACCTACGGTTACCATTGATAATCAAGTTTACTCCGGTGGTTATACTTGAGGATCGACTAATGATCATGTTTGAAACTCACGTTGAACAAATTTGATTTTGTCTAATCTAGATATTGAATAAGCAATTAGAGGACAAATTCTTAGAGGACAAATTGCTTATTGGTCCCCAACCCACATCTGCACAAGTTAATGGTCCTTTACCTTCACTCAGTGAAGTAAAAACATTACCCGAACGTTGTCAAATTCTTAAATATTTTGAAACATTCATTTCGGACATAAAACTTTTGGGCGTGAGTAGATTTCATTACGATAAAAGTTGAACATTTTAATCGCCTCGGTAGAACACAAAGAGATATTTTTCCGAAAAGAATTTTACCTCATGTCCAAAATTTGAAAATGTGTGCAATCTATTGGGAAAGGGATTTTCACAAGGAACTTGGACTTATGAAAACAATTTTAGAAAAGCGAAACATCAATTTCAAATACTAAACGTAAAAAGAAAATGTTAAGAAAAGATGTTGATCGACTCTTGGAAGACGTTATCTGTGCTGATATCAATAATGTTGTGTTATTACGTTACTTTGCATATGCATTTGATTATATCTCTGCTGATTCTGTGATTACTTTGAAAATATTGAGAATACCGTCTTTGTGTCACAAATCAAATCTTTAAAAGTTGAAAATGAGCGTTTAATAAACGAGCTTTCAAATGCAAAACGTCGTCTTCAATTGTGTCAAAAAGATTGTCAAAATCGTGAACTTGCTTTGCAAAACAAAATCAACCAGTTGCATACCAAAACTCTTAATCCAAAACTTGAGCAACTGGATGATGAAAATGTGTCTTTGAAGTGTCAAATCTCAAAATATGAACAAGAAATTTCAAAAGTTAAAAAGGAATATGGTGTCATATTTGATTTACTCAAAAAGACTCGTGCTAAAGCGTCAAAATACCTTGATGATCATCTTGCATACACCAAAGATGTTTTATGACGAGATGGACTCACTCGTTCTGAAAATCTAGATTTGTTACACAAAATACATGATCTAAAAGCAGAGTTGGTGAAACTTAAGCAAGATAGAGATAGTAACACTTTGTAGTCTTGCACCTACCAGATTCAAAATGACTCTAGAATATCTAATGACAAACCACAAGAAACTAATGTGCTTCCCTCTCTGAAACGAGGAATAGTTGCCTCTTTTCCCAAGCGCGTACTTCACGCCTAGGAGCAATACAAGGAACAATAGGAAGTTGCGTCGTAAGAAAAGAACAATAAAGAATGCTGAAGTAGAAGAACACCCTAGGAATTTGAATAAAACTCAAGTTGCACCCACTTTAGAAATTGCGTCTGACAAATGTAATGAACAAAGTGATGTAACGAATGTTGAATCTTTAAGTACTCTTAATGTCTTGTTTGAAGCCTTTTATGTTGGTTGTCATAAAAGCATGTTTTCTGGTTGTCATGATAAATGTGTTGCTAAGGCTATCTTGTATCGTAAGCGGAATAATATAAAATGGAATACCTCTAGGCCCAATAATGCTTCTAAGTTTGTGCTAGGTAAACCACCCTCTAATGTTCCAACTACAATCATTGATGCACCCATAGAATCCCCTTTACCTCCTAGGAAGAACTTATCACCTAGTGCATTCACTAAGATCAAAGCTAAGACTAGTTGGAGATGGCAGAAATGGTTACACAATACACTTGGATTTAAATGGATACCTAAAATCATTAATATGTGTGTTTCTACTATAATTGCTTCGGAACCCTCTAACTCTTCGGGTTCCACATCTACTTCTATTCCATTTGTGTCGTCTGTGTGTAATGCAGGTGATACAGATCATCCTTTGGATTGTTGATAGCGGATGTTCCCCGACACATGACATGCAATCTCAAACTGTTATCAAACTTTGTTGCAAAGTTCATTGGCCTTCATCGGTTCGGAATGATCACTTCGCAGCTATCATGGGCTACGGAGATTACATCAATGGTAACATCGAAATTAGCAGGGTTTATTATGTGGAAGGCCTCGGTCACAATCTCTTCTTAGTAGGTCAAGTTCGTGATGGAGATTTGGAAGTTGCTTTTCTAGAAAACTTGTTTCATTAAGTGATCTACAAGGAAACTTTATACAATCTCAATGCAAGACATGATTGCTTCATCTCCCATCTGTCTACTTTCAAAGGCAACATCTACAAAATCTTGGCTATGGCACCATCGTCTCTCACATTTAAACTTTCAAACCATAACCAATCTTGCACGACACAAACTTGTTGAAGGTCTCCCAAGGTTTCGGTATTCTAAAGATCACGTTTGCTCAGCTTCTGAACAAGGAAAAAGCACTCGTGCTCACTTTCCTTCAAAGGTGGAACACGACTCACAACATGTGCTTCATCTTCTTCACATGGATTTGTGTGGCCCGATGCGTCGCAGACAATTAATGGGCCTACATCTTGGTAATTGTAGATGACTACTCAAGATGGACTTGGGTTTATTTTATTCGAAGTAAATATCAAGATCCACAGATGATCATCACCTTTCTCATGAAAATTCAAGTTCAGCTCCGCAACACAATCATACAAATCAGAACAGAAAAAGGAACTAAATTTGTGAATCAAACTCTTCATGCATATTATGAGAAAGTGGGAATTGAGCATCAAACATCCATTGCACGAACACCGGAACAAAACGGAGTTGTTGAAAGACGAAACCGTACGTTAGTGGAAGCTGCAAGAACGATGTTAATCAATGCAAAACTTCCAGATTAATTGTGGGCTGAAGCCGTATCAACTGCATGCTACACTTAGAATCGTTCAATGATTACCAAATGCCACAATAAAACACCTTATGAGCTTATCCACAACCGTAAACCGAATCTCAAACACTTTCATGTATTTGGATCCCTTTGTTATCCGAATAATGACCGTGATGACTTTGGTAAGCTCAAAGCCAAAGCTGACATTGGAGTCTTTGTTGGATATTGTGAAAACTCTAAGGGTTACCGGATCTGGAATTGTCGAACAAGGGAGATTATGGAAATGATTCATGAAAATTTCGATGAGCTTGAAATGGCTTCGAGCATAACGGCTTGGAACCCGGTCATAACCGTTTAAACTTCCCTCAAACCCCATCATCAGGTGAACCTAGTTTACAACTAACTCGACGTCAAATGGAACAGCTATTTGCTCCTCTGTTTAGTGATGATATTTATGAACGTACTCGGTATCAAATGTTTCCGCTGCTCAACATGATCAAAATCCAATACCTGATACACCTGCTACAACAACTACATTGAGGAAGCACCACAGTTGATTCTACAACAACAGTCGAACAAACTGCATCCAACGTGAACGGTGATGATATTCGAACAATGAAGTACCCCCACTGCAGATTATGATCCAAATGCGTTCTTCAATCCGTTTGCTAATGAAACTGACACACGATGTTGCGGAATCATCAACAAGCCATTTGAATCCTCCCAATCTGCAGAATGTATATCAACACCAACCTTCCACACATCGTTGGACGAAAGACCATCCCCTTGAGAACATTATTGGTAACCCGAATCAACCAGTAACTGGGGACAATGTCTTCACACAGACGGTGAACATTGCATTTATGCACTCACTGTCTGCCAATCTGAACCTAAAAACATTAAAGATGCAATGACCATAGACAACTGGATTGAATCCATGCAAGAAGAACTCAATCAGTCTAAACGTCTTGAAGTATGGGAATTGGTTGAAAGACCAACAGGGGTCTTCGTCATTGGTCTCAAATGGATTTGGAAAAACAAAATTGGATGCTGAAGGAAGTAATGAAATAAGTCACGTCTGGTGACTACGGGTTATAGACAGGAAGAGGGTATTGACTTTGAAGAATCATTCGCTCCGGTTGCTCTTCTTGAGGCTGTTCGGATCTTTCTCGCATTCGCAGCTCACATGAACATAATGATCTTTCAGATGGACGTTAAAACTGCTTTCTCAAAGGACAACTAAAAGAAACGGTCTATGTTAGCCAGCCAAAAGGATTCGTTGATCCAGAGTTCCCTAATCACGTCTACAAATTGAAGAAGGCTCTCTACGGTCTCAAACAAGCCCCTGGGCGTGGTATGATAAGTTATCATCCTTTCTCATTGCTAATAGTTTCGTCAAAGGATTGGTCGACCCAACACTTTTCATACAATATCACGGGGCACATATTTTAATCGTTCAAATTTATGTAGATGACATCATTTTTGGGTCAACACATCTAAAATACTCAAACGCTTTTTCAAAACTTATGAAAAAACATTTAGAAATGTCCATGATGGGTGAACTTACGTTCTTTCTAAGACTTCAAGTTCATCAATCACCCCGTGGTATTTTTCTAAGTCAGTCCAAATATGCCCTTGAAATTTTAAACAAAAATGGATTGCAAAACTGTGATACCCATGCCACACCAATGGCACATACCAAGAAACTAGACGCTGATTTGCATGGGAAATTGGTAGACCCTACCAAATACCGTAGTATTATTGGGTCTCTCATGTATCTAACAGCGAGGCGATATTGTTTTTTTGTATATCTTTGCTCCATTATCAGTCAATACCAACTGAAACTCACTCTCACAGGCTAAAAAGAATCCTCGATACATCAAGGGAACCATTAACTTGGGGATCGGTATCCGAAAGATTCGGTTTGAACTAATAGCTTTTTCAGATCTTGTCGCTTGAGTTGCTTAGATTCTCGAAAAAGTACTTCAGCTTTACAATTTCTTGGTGATAAAGCTGGTGTCATGGCAATCGAAGAATCAGGATTGTACATACTTGAGTCCTCAATGAAGCAGAATATGTAGCCATGTCGCGTGTTGTGCTCAAGTCATTTGGATGAGAACGCAACTCAAAGACTATGGTTACGTATTTGTGAGAATCGATGTCTGCGACAATCGAAGTGCTATTGCGATCTCGTGCAACTCTGTTCAACATTCAAAATCAAAGCACATCGATCTTCGATATCATTTCATCAAGGAGCATGTGGAAAAGGGTATCGTTGAATTATACTTTGTGGGTACTGAATACCAATTGGCAGACCTTCTCACCAAAGCCTTAGCTCTGCGGGTTTTGAGTTGGTCCAGGATTGGTATGCGGTGTTTGACTCCAGAGGAACTAGACGAACTTTTAAAACAATCTTAAAATCAGTCAAACACCAAAACCTCTTTTGTAAATATTTTTTTTCAAAAACAAAATACAAAAATATAAAATCTGTTAAAATTCAAAAATATTCTCCTATCTAACTTCTTTCAAACATGTCAAGTACAATTCTTCCGTCAACACTTTACTCTTTCAAAATTCAGTATTTTCTCGGTAAGTGTTGAGGGGGAGAAAGTAAATATTTTTCTGTTTCATAAAACCTTGTACTTGCATGTTACCGTATTCCGGTTGTTTCTTTGATAATGGTGGTGACATTTCTGGTTTATTGACACTCCCCGGACTCAAATTTATAAAATTTCATTATTTTTTAAGTCGAGGGGGAGTGTCGTCAAGTTTCTTTCCAAATATCATACTTTACGTAACCAAAAAATGGAAGTTATGGTCTTTGGATGAAAAATGGTTGAGGTGGAGGGACTAAAGTTGTCATAAGTCTAAAATATTCTTTAACAAAAAACCTTCCACCAACTATTCTTCCACATTTAATACATTCATTTAATTCTTCAACCACCAATCCTACGCCTATCATTTCATCTTCAAATCCGTGTTATAAACCTCCAATCTGTACGTGCTTAAATGATCTTTGTGCTATTACAAACAATAGTTTTTAATTTCATAAACATCCAACGGGTAGTTTTTGAGTTTGGGATGATTTGGTGTTCTACGCATATGCGTTAGAACACAAAATCATCATTGGATGTTTATGATGGATGTTATTGTGTCAAAAAGTTTAAAATCAAGTGTTATACACATTTTCAACATCAAAATCCACCCAGAAAACGATTTCAATCATTTTTTTAAGATTAGGGTTTATGCGTGGATTTAGGGTTTTTTATTTGAGAGTGTTTCTGGATAATTAGTTGTTCATATGTTGTTGTATACATGTTTAATTGACCAAAACCATGCTTGAATCATGCCCAGAAACAAGATATCTTAAGTAATTGAAAACTAGGGTTTATACTCGTATGAATTAGGTACTTTTGATTCAAGAGGTTTTAGATGTTATAACTTGTTGCAAAATAGCCATATAGCTTCTAAGGCATCCCAGAATTAATTTGGTGCATTCTCCATGGATGGATTTCTTATTCGTAATTCTTGAATGTTTAGGGTTTAAGTGTTACGCGTAAGCTAATATTACGCATAATTGTGTCTGATTGTGATAACATGTGAAAACTGAAAAGTATTGAATAATATGTTAATGAATGTGATATGATGAATTTGTTTCAGGTTATTACGCGTGAAATATTCAGAATCAAGGTGAACTGGACTCCTACGCATAAGGAACACCTTACGCGTAGAAAGTTATTCGTAAGAGTAATCTTACGCGTAACCTTTACGCGTAAGGGTCTACATGGGACTACGTGTATCCTGTGAAGGATATGCGTAAACATTGAGTCTAACGAATAAGGTTCACTCTTACGAGTAAACCTTACGCGTAAGCTCCCACATACGTTTACGCGTAAGCTCTATGCTTAAGGCTCTCTTTGTCTACGCATAATATTTCTTGCGCATAAGATGAGATCCTACGCATAAGCTTATGTTTACGCGTATGACCACAAATGTTTACGCATAAGCTTGGAACTTTACGCCTAAGCCTTTTCTTTACCAAAATTGTGAATTGTTACGTGTTCAAACTTGTAAATAAATAAATAATAACGTCACGAAACCAAAATGTCACTAATAAGCTCAAATGGTTAATATGTTGTGAAAATAAGTAAAAATTTGGACTTTAAAACTCAAAATTAACAAATTCACGAAACTTATCACGACTACTTTGGACTATCTGACAAACAAGTGTCACTCGACTCGTAACATTTATCAACATAACATATTCAGTAATTGGACAATAAAATCAACTTTTGACTAACGTAATGTCTTTCAATAAGTTGGTTCTTTTGGCTCAATATCTTTCAGATCACAACATGGACGTCCAAATGGAAAACATTGATGCACCGAATGTTCTCACAATGGAAGACATCTTCCCCAACGGTTACACAATGAAGATTGGAAAGAGCAATCTCAAAGTCGATTTTGATAATTTCACATGTTCTGAATCTTCTTGTCAAGTTGTTGTGGATATTCTGAAGACTCATCCCTACAAGAATATGCTCACTAACTCTGCAACTGTGCCGGTCATTTATATACATCAGTTTTGGCACACCATCAAAAGGGTTAAGGGTCAAGATGCTGTTACGGTGACGCTCAACAACAAACAAGTCACCATCACTGTAGCAGACCTAAGGGCTATTCTCTCACTTCCTGCCATCCAGCTTGCTGAACTAATTGCCACTCCAACATAAGCTACTACACTCCAATTCTTGGTCGATATCGGGTATGATGAAGCTGCTGGGATCATCACCAAACATTCATCAGTCGATCTTAAGAATATCCCTCAGCCATGGAGAACACTTTACATCATGATTGCAAAATCAGTTTCTGGACGTGATAGCGGTTACAAGCATTCCAAGCTCATGGAACTGCAAATATTCTGGGGCATGGTCAACAAGTCACACATTGATTTCGCAAGTCTGATTTGGGACGATATGATGTCTTACGTCAGGAAGCTAGGCTCCAAGATTCCCTACATTAGATACACAAAGCTGTTGATCAGAAGGATTCTCGGGAATAATCTTGACATTCCCATGAGACTTGATGACCCAGACCATCACTCAGAACTTTTTGAGCCAACCCTGAATGTTTTCAGATTCAAAGAATCTACAACGAAGAAACAAGGAGTTGTACTGACAGACTACCTTCTCACTACAGATATCAAGGAACTTCAGTCATACAAACGTTATCTAGAAGCAATCACGTCAGGCAAAGTAGGGTTCATTGATGAAAAGCCTTCTGGCACACCTGTTAGGAATACCAGGAGAGGCAGTGCAGGTAGTGTCACAAGCAAGTCTTATCAAGTATCAAGAGGAATCCATCCGCAAGCGCAAAGTTCCATCCAAGGTGGTTACTCGACCCTAAACCGGAACCAAATTGATGGGCGAGGACTCGAAGACACACCTTGAGATGAGGAGATTATCTACTCTGATGATTAAGGATCATACTAAAACAGTTGAAAAATCTCCTAGTCCCAAAACTGACAAAGGGAAAACTCCAGTGGTAGAGCAAGAAAAGGATGAAAGTTCTAAAGAAGAGCCTCTTGATGAAGACAAAGATTACGCAAACAAGCTGAAGAACCTCAAACTACAACATGTTGCTGGGGAGTTTAATCTTCGACAAACTCGTGGCCCTGGAGGGTCAAGTGGTGGTGTACTATCCACACCAGTTTCCGATGCGGTTAATCAACCCGATAAGGGAACTGGTACCGTCACCCACGAGTCAGAACAACGGAAACTAAAGGATTCTATAATCTATGACTTTGAGGAACCAGAAAAAGAAAAGGATGAAAAGATTTCTGATGAAGATATTGAGGCAGCTGATAGGGAAAGAGCTGAAGAAGAGCAAAGAATAAAGGCTGAAGAAGAAGCTAGGACAAAGCTGAAGGAAGCTCATGCTAAGGCTGAAGAAAAGGCTTAAGCCGAGAAAGAAGCTAAAGATTATCTTCTAGACAGTCCCGCACATACACAAGAACGAACTTCTGAGCCACAAAAGGACCCAAAGACATCTCATGACTCATCATCAGACTCATCTTCTCATTCACCACCACCACCATCAAGGCTAGCACCGATCATCGGATCGTGAAGAAACCTCTGACACTTGGTTTCACATGCCAAAGCGAAGATTGTCAAAGCTGTCAGTCAAGTTAAGTAAACGGCGTGGTCAATAAAAGCTCAATCAACTTGTCGACGAATCAATCTCCTTCGGATGTGATAAAAGAAATGGCAGAGGAAAGAGAACATGTCCAACAAATTATCAAAAGAGATATCAAAGGGAAATGGAAAAGCGGCCGAGAGAGAATACACACACAAGTTCCTTCTCGACATTCTTCTGGGTGACAAGGATATGTTTGCGGACAACTTACTCCAAATATCGTGCATTGGTTAAACATACACTGCCAACTCACCGATCTCCTTGGTGAGTTGATCTCAAAATTGGTGATGCAAATGTCTAAACGGTCTACAACCTTTGCTTCATATGAAGCTATATTTTTTGAGGCCCTTCTAGAATATCAACTCAAATCTTCATGCAAAGAGTCAGCAGGTCAACCTAAACGACCAAGAGATGACAATGATAAGGACAAGGATTCTGCACCAAAACGTCCAAAGAAAGCTGGCGAATCATCCACTATGCCACCACCACCCCAAAGGACCTCCACCCGAAAAAGATCTCCACAACGTTCTCCTGCTACTGATAAACCTCAGGACTCTAAGTTACCACCACAAACAGAGAAAACCGGTGATCCTTTTGAATACACTGGTGGTGACGATGAAGAGATCCCTGAGCCCCAACAACAATCTACTCCTTCTTCATCAACAAAGAAACCAGCATCATCAACAAAGCCTAAAGAAGACAAAAGAAGAACAATTTTGTGTCATGGCTAGATGAAGATGACACTTAGAAGAGTATGGTGGTTCTCAAAACTTCGTGATGCTACCCCTCAATTAGAAGGGTTAAGAAATGGTAGATGGTCGCACAATGGAGCATGTGAAACTTATACAAGAAAAGTTTAGAGTGAAGAAGATGACTAAGGTAGAGTTGAAGCGAATCAAGAATGATGCATTTCAACTTCTTAAAGACGGCTCGAGCAGTGCTATTGAAGTGAATATCATCTCGACAACATTGCACGAGCCAATCTAACAACATCGATTGGCTCAACCCTGAAGCTAACATTGACTTCACCAGACCAGACAAAGCTCCATACTACACTGGCCGACAGGATCAACCCAAGATTCCATTCCGCTATTTCTTCAACAATGACCTAGAGTTTCTTCTACATGGTAGCGATGTCTCCAAGATACATCACTCACCTCCACTCTTTGGCGGCAATATACTCCAACAGCATAGCCATCGAAGAAGATGCCACACACATGTTTTCAGACAAAGTGGAAAAGTATGACCTTGATGCACTTTATGGGATTCATCATTGGCCAGAACGACGAAGAGTCTTCTACAAAAGCTGCCAGGTTCTTAAGTCGAAAAAGGAAGTGTTCAGTGATAAACGGATCATTGCTATTCAACATGTTACCCTATCGTCGAAGTGGGACTACACATTCCTTAAGAAGATTGTGGTCAAACGACAAGACGAAGAGGAATATGACTTTTGTGAAGAGGATTTTCCGAGATTGTCACTAAACGACATTGAAGATATGTATCTTGCGAAGGTACAAGGACAGATGTCACAATTCTCTACTACTATCCAGCGAGTACATCAAGTCATTGTTAATCTTCATCAAAGCATCGTGATCCAAGAACGTGTAGAAGATATTCAACTTGCCGTGGAATCATACCAGAAACGCGTTAATCTCACAAAACCACAGCTCGCTCTTCCCGATATAAACCAACTTGCTCAGGTACACCTTATCGAAAACCATTTGGGGTAGTCTCGAAGTGAACTACACCACAATTGCTTCATGGCGTGCGAAGAGCTACATAAGTTTGGGGATCACACATTGAAGAAAGTGGGGATGGTTTAGCTTATCGGTTAAAGGAGATACAAGAAGGCATAGGGTCACCGAAGAGATGGAATTCAGGGCGAAGGGATGTTAAGAAGATCATCACGCGGATTGATGAAAGGTTGTTTAGGCGGGATCGGTCGAAACATTGGAAAGTTTCGTTGGTGGTCGTCCAAGCATATTTCTCACTGGCTATCATCGTTCAGAACGCATTCCTGGAGTTATTGCTGGAATACCTGAGACACCTGGTACCCCTTGATTTGTTTCTCTTATAATTATCTGGATGTGTTATTTATATGACCATGGCTTGTGCACACATAACAGTGTACAACCCGTACTTGTAATGAAAGGACCCTGGGGTACGATTCAGTGCTACAATCCTATAAAAGGAGCAAAATCTTCTTACTTTTGAGTAAAACTTATCAAAACTTTCACTTTTCAAAGTTTTGCTCAATAGAACAAGTACTTCCCCTTATGTTTTTCAAAACCTCAAAAGTTAATATCACTTGTTGAGGGGGAGTATTTGCTTAATAACTTTGTTCACAAAATTGTTCTTCGTGGTAATCTTCCCACAAAACTCAAAATGGACATATTCGATATCAAAATTTCGTCAAAAATAACATTTATATGCCATTTTTGAGGGGGAGAAAAATTATGTGATAAGAAATATGTTGTGAATTGCTAATGAATCATCGTGTTAAATACTTAACCAATGAATTGACGAGATCGTAAATGTTAGTAACTCGAAAAGACTTGTCCGGGAAGGGTAATAATTTCAAGCTAGTTAGCTAGTGATGTAAACGTGTCTCGCAAAGGAATTGTCCTAGTAGAATGTACAATTCGAGAAACTATTGATAGACATGAACTTTGACGGGTTTTACAACCTTTCGAGGTTTGTCCACACCTTCAAGGTAGTTATTAGAGCTAGTTGTCACCTAAAAGCTGACAATGTAACTCTTTAACTATGCAACGTAACCTTGTATCGCGGGGAATTGTCTATCTAGAGTTGATCAATTCAAATGTCTCTTTCTTCTCACCCGTATGGTTTCGTCAAAATACTTAAGCACGTGTGGAGGGGGAGTATTTCTGCAAAATTCTAAACTCTTACAGTGGTACAAAAGCTTTTATTCATAACCACTTTGAGAGATTTTTCATGAAAAATTGGTTTTATGGCAACATAGGTTAGTCATGGAGTTATAAGGTGACTAAGGTTAGGAATAACCATCCTATGATCCGCCAGAGCCGGAGGGATCTACCCAAGGACACCACCAATAATTAGAATTAGAAGTCCTTATGTATGATTATAAAAAGGAGAAAATGAGAATCGGAGAAAGAAAGAGTTGAAGAATTAAAAAGAAAGGTAATGAAAAGGGTGAAAAGAAATAGCCCTCCAGATTATTCAACCTAGGGCAGACACCGGGTTCAATTCATATGCTACTGGTTGTCCCTTGATGACACCGGTATTGAAGATCAAAGTCGTCATGGACCTAGTGACGCATGCACTAAACCTTCTTAGCCACTCAAGTTTCTCTCAACAGAAGATCTCGTAGGTACACTTGACATTTCATCACTTGTCGTTCAACAATAAGGAAGCAAGTGATACATTATCGAGTCCTACACAGATCTTAGCAATCTGTCGAGAACATTTATGAGAGGTTCACAAATGTGATCCTCGGTGATTGAATGGAAACTCCTGCCAGGGTCAACATCAAACGGCCACGTGAAGTCGCCGGTAACTCCTTGTGGGTTACGCAGGTGTCTCAAGCGGTCTACGATCGTGGGGTGATGCTTGGTGTACCTCGGTGACTCATCTGAACGTAGGTGTACCGGTACATCGTGTTATCTCACGTGCGGGACTCGGTTCGAGCGACCTTTGTGAGAATTAGAGTCGTGTTTTCACACTATGCTGTTGACACACTCGATGTTCAAACTTGTAGTATTTGGATTATTTCTAACCCATGTTTTATGTTTTCTTCTTATGGATGCTCGCGGGTAGAAAAGATCATGCAGATTCTTCACATGCTCATGCCAACAACAACACTAATAGAAGTTCTCTCAAAAGGCAAACACAAAGTCAGAATGATTCTTCATCAATGCCAAAGAATCTACAAAGTTTAAAGACTAAGAGAACTACATCAGTACTGAAATTCAACGTTAAAGAGTGTGTGAGCATGTTGAAGAAAGACGTGAGACAACTGGAGCAACGAAGCGGTTTGTCATGAGATAACCACAACCTACTATCACTATCACCACAAAGAACAAAGATCAAAGAACAAAGATAATGAAGACGTCAAAGCTGAAAAACTTCAAAGTAAACAAGATCCCTACATTGGGGAGATTGTTCGAATAAAGACACTTCTTCTCACAAGAAAGAAGAATGTCAAAAGACGTCAAAGCTACTATTACATCAGCACCTACAACGTTATCACTCAAACCATTAATCAAAAACACTTAGGGGGAGATTGTTGGAATCACTCCTAAACTAGATTACAAGTGTTAGTAATTAATATGTAATAGTTAGCTTAATTAGGCCTTTATGTTTGTTATTATGCTAAGGCTTATGTAGAAGGCCCATAAGCCTTGGCCCAAGCCTAATAAGGAATGGAAGGGAACTTGCATGTTACCCTAGTTCCATCCTATAAATAATCTTGTAAACTCCCATTTGGGAGTTGGTTGTTCATTTTCCCTCAATACTCACGCATAACATTTCTTCACATCATTCGTATATTGTTTGATCTTGTTCAACCGATCTCTCTTTACCCTCATTTCTTCATATTGATTCTTGTGTTACAAATATGGGAACCTAACAATATTATATTCGGATCTACTTGTCAAGACATGTGTGATGATTTTTCTAAAATCATGCATGACGAGTTCGAGATGAGTATGATGGGAGAACTTAGTTTCTTTCTTGGTCTACAAATTAAACAAGTAGAAGATGGTATCTTCTTTAATCAATCTAAATACATTAAGGAGATGTTAAAGAAATTCGGTCTATAAGAGTCAAAACCAATTAAGATAACAATGTCATCCGACACTAAACTCACAAAAGATGAAGACGGCAAATCCGTTGATAACACAAAATATCGTGGCATGATTGGTAGTCTTCTCTATCTCACAGCTAGTCGGCCGGATATCATGTTTAGTGTTTTTCTATGTGCTAGGTTTCAAGAAGATCCTAAAACATCACATCTAGAATCTGTCAAAAGGATATTTTGATACATTAAGGGTACAACTCAATTAGGACTATGGTATCCCAAGGGTACGGGAGTAGAAACAATTGTATATGCAGATTCTGACCATGAAGGTGATTATGTTGATCAAAAAAGTACAAGTAGGGTATGTACTTTTATAGGATTTTGTTTAACATCTTGGTTCTTAAAGAAGCAAACGGCATTAACAATATCAACAACCGAAGCCGAATATGTCTCCACCGGCAAAGTATGCCAACCAGCACTATGGATGAAACAAGTGTTAGTTGACTACAACATTCATCAAAGTGACATAGCCATTATATGTGACAACAAAGGTGCCATCAATTTAAGCAAGAATCCGGTATTGCATTCTTGCACAAAGCATATTGAGATTCGTCATCACTTCTTAAGAGAAAATGTTCAAAAGGGGAACATCTCTATTGTGAAGGTAGCGTCCGAAGACAACATAGCCGACGTCCTCACCAAACCGTTGAAGCGGGAACAATTCAACCAACTTCGTCTTGGTCTTGGTCTCATGGAACAATCGTCGTAATTAGCTTTTAACCTCTACAAGGTATGTAAACACTAGCCTTCTTCTTGCTTAGTCTAGGATCTCTATTTCACGGACAAACTCACAAGCAATACGGGAATTTTCAAAACCAAAGATAAGTTTTACTTATAATTCATGTTTTTCTCTTAGTTTTCAAGATAAGTACCTTTTGCAAACACGTAATTGCATACATTTTTTTTGTCTCTTTCAAAGAATAAACGGTTTATTCACACATAGAAACCTCTTTTCAAAATGTTTTCTAAAAGGATACCTCTTCCCGTATCACTTTCATAAAAGTCATTTCTCACATCTAGGACAAATCGCTTTTTCATTATTAATACAAAGTAAAAACCCGTTTTTCTTTGCATCTCATGTCTTTTGAATGCTAAAGAGAACACATAACTCATACGTACTTTCGGGTACATTCATTTAAGCAACAATAAATTAGGAGCACTTAGGTTATCTCACATAATAGTGTGCTTTTTCACTTCTAGTTTATTTTTCTTTTCTTTTCAGGAGTCGAGATAACCGCTAACTAAATGGTTTGCATATAGGCACACACTAGGCACAAATGTTTCCAAAAGGAAAATTTTGAGCTGCCTGAATCACTAGTGCCATGGATCCCAGCCTTAATGCTGGACGGATCCCTTAAGTGAAGGATCCGTGAGACAGAAGCTAATTTATCTTCTATTTTTCTAACTTTGGATGAAAACTTCAATAGTTTCATCATTTCTTTTATTTTTTTCTAGAGTATGTTATTTAGTGCTTGTGTTCTCATGATCACATGCCTTAAATTCATATCTAATCATTAGATTTTAATCCACATTTTGGGTCAAGCATTCATTACAATGCATTATTTCTCTATAAATAGGATTCCCAAAATGCTTGCATATTCATCACTCTCAACCTCTCAAACAAACATCATCATGTCATCCAAAAGAACCTCCAACATAGATGAATCACCTAGTGCAAACAACCCCTTTCAATAAATCCAAAACTTTGTCCTCCTACCTTCCAAGGTACCACCACCCAAATCTAGAAAAACCGCACGGATTAGCATCCGGCCTTGTTGCTTAGCAAAACCATCTTCAAATGGTTCATCACCAACCACTCATTCACCGCAAGATGCTTCCATTATAGCACCTCATTCATCACCAACAAGTACACCAACTTCATCACCAATCAAATCACCACCTAAGGTCACTCTTTTGGAACTCCTTAAGACTCCAACAAGATCTCAACAAATAAAGCAAAACGAACTAGTCTTTTTGACACCTCCCACTTCTCCAAACACAAGTTTCAAAGACCTTGAAACCTCACCACCTTTAGCTCCCATTGTGTTACAAGAACATCTAGGTTCTTTTCCACCACCACTACCAAACATTCCGGAATTTGATCCGTATTTTCCAACTTTTCCATCACAACTTTCGCATCTCACAAATCAAAGTCACCCGGAAAACTTCCGCACTCATTACCCACATCACTTACATTGTGGACATTGCCAATCCACTAGGGATATTGCAATAGAGAATAGGGAAGAAATGCGAGTCATACTTAACCTTATCCTTTATCGCATCAACATCATTACTCACCAAAACTTCCATCCATAACCTTATGCAAGCATGGAAGGAATCATTTTTATTACTTTCAGTATTTTTCCTTTGAGTATTTTTTTGAACAAGTCTTGTTCCTACTTTTACATGCTTGTATGTGGCATAAGTACCACTACATTTTGTTGTTTTATTACAAGGCCTTATTTACATACCTTGGCTCCCAATCTTGATTCTCGTCGATCATAAGATTATTTATGCATGTTACTACTAACCCTTTCTTTGTAGGACTTTTTTTCTCAATTGACGCCCCATTCTAGGGGGAGCTACCGTCAAGCGGGGGTTAGCGATACGTGGACTATTTTTCCACATTTTATTTCTTCGTTGGGGTAACTTTTTGTTTCGACAAAAAGAGGAAGAAGAAGTAAAACTTAGGCTTTCAAAACATACATCTAATCTTAAGTTTTACTCATCATAACATTATGTTTTGTCATCAACAAAAAGGGAGAGACTGTTAAAACAAATAAACCGTAAAAACGTTTATTAATATTTAGCGATCTCCTTATGTTTTGTTGATAACAAATATAATGTTATTATAAGTAAAATTATAAGGATACATGTTATTTTTGTAAAGCATTTACATTTAATCATTTAATACAAATTGTTGTAATAAATCATTTGTTGTAATAGTTTATTAGGATGGGTAAAAATTACAACCCATGGAGCATATCCATAACCCATGGTATTAACCCATATCCATTTGACTAGATGCATTGCATCTATTAGATACATTGTATCTAATGAAATACCCATAGACCAACCCATAACCCATGACCCGTGACCCATAATCAAAAAACCCATGGGCAAAGAGGAGCGTCCCACGGATCCCTGGTGTTAACACTATACGGATCCCTTAAGGGAGGGATCCGTGAAACAGTGGCATGTTTTTTGCCTATAAATAGAGAGTCATTTCTTCATTTCTTCTCACCCCTCTTCTTACTAACTTTCTCATATATTCTTACACTCTTCTAACAAAAGATCACTTGATCTAGAGAGTTGTTCTTCTTTCTTCTATTGTGATTCTCATATAGGTCCTTCTCTAAGGCGAGATCACGAGCTTTCTACAAGTCATCCAAGCAAGGGGTCCTTGATTGATTTGTTCTTCCACAAGATTTCTGTAGCAAAGATCTTGTACTTGATATTTCACATATTTGTTGTGTAATAGTCGTGTTGATTTGGTCCTCCGTGTATTCACGGTTCGGTATTTAGCTTTGTACCGGAAAAAGGTGAAAGCAACGTTGTTAAGGCTTCTCCGCCAAGTTGAAGGAGTTTGTTGACATAGTGTTTGAACTCTCGAGTAGGTGACTCGGGGAGTAGAGTAGGGCAAGGAAGGTGTCCTTGTAGCCGAACCACTATAAATCGGTTGTGTCATTTCTTTCTCTTACTTTACTTTCTTTACTTGCATTACTCTTAGATCTATACTTTATCTTCATCCATACGATTTCACATAACATCGAATCTAAAGTTTTTAGAAACTAACTTAAAATCAGCAAAACTATTCAACCCCCCCCCCTTATAGTTTTCCACACACTGCTAATATAGTTTATCACTGCTAGTATGATTGTGTCGTTTAATATGTTATATTCTAGAATGTATTGGTTAGGATATTTTGTATTAGATAAGTATGGTAAGTATATTTATCTTGTAGAGTACGTACTGTATATTGTAAAGGACTCCTTAGCCTATAAAAGGAGGTCCTATGTTAAAGTTAGATATAAGTTTTGGTCATATCTAGAGTCGATACACTTCAAGGTTGTAAACGCTAATACTATTCAGAGTATTCGTGTATTAATAATATATCCAGGTGTTTAGTTAGAATAACTGTTCGTTAATTATTATTCTTCTTAAGGTTAAGCACTAAATTTCGCATAGTGTTTAATAGCTTGTGTTCGTTTAGTCAGCTTCTATACTAGATCGTTTAGTCAGCCTCAATGTACGAAACTATTTTATAGACCATCACTTATTCTAAAAACATCAACATCTTTACTTTGACGTAAGCACATAACGGCATCAGGTTATTAGATGTGTAGAGTTACATTCATTTGAGTTGATTATTTTGAGCTTTATGCGACATTTCTAAACGTAAAAAAATGCTACACTACTTTTATGCTCGATTACTTAAATTAAATATCTCAAATTATAAAATGAATTGGTTGTATACTTACAACTAGTAATTATTTTTTACTACAGCTAGTTATTTTGACTGTCGCTATACTGAATAGGTTGTATACTTACAACTGCTAGTAGTATAAGCACAACTGCTAGTTATTCTAACAACTGCTAGTGCTACAAGACATCGAAATTATGCCGTCGTTGATCTGTTGTGTATGGCCGTTTTCTGCGACCGTGTGTAGGTGGTGTGTTTACCATTATCGGCCGGAATAGGCACGTGCTGGTTTATAGCTGCTAGTATTATACTCACAACTACTAGTTAATTTTACTAATGCCAGTGATAGAAGACCTCAACGAAATGATGAAACAGTTGTTAGTGCTGTTGTGTATGGTCGTGTTTCTAGTGCCCATGGGTAGGTGCTGCTATTACTATTCTAGGCCTGAATAGGCACATAGTCGTATACTGCTGTTGGTAGTTAACTTACAACTTCTAGTTAAATTGTACTAGTGTTGAATGATAAAGCTGTTTTTTGTAAGTGTGAATAGTCACTACTTGGTAGTTATTAGTAAATTGTAGAATACGACTTGTACGACTAGAAGGACTTCTTGGTTTATAAAAGTAGTCCATAGGGAAAAGAAGTTGTCCTACGTACAACAGGTAGTTGCCAAATTGATTTTTGGAAACAACTGCTAGTTGCCCGAGATGAAATAAAATGGATTATGGGATTACACAACAGAGAAAATAGTAAATACGTTGACATACAACGTTTCATACAGACAACCTACTATATATTACGATTACTACATAATTATAAGTTTAATGGTTACATATTATATAACCACTTGATATACATACACACCAAACTTTTTGTACAAAAATTTAATTGACACAAGGTATTCAACCCATACATAAAACTACAACCACTAAAACAAGTCTACAATGGCTGTGATGGAAGATCGGGGGAGTTTCAACAGGTTCCTAGCGAACTTCCAATTCTTCTTGATATTATCATAACCATCGTCCACCAAATCGTTAGCCCTGATATACATTTTGTTTCAACAAGAAAGTATAAACTTTATTATGTGTAACTCATTCTCTGATCTAGGAAAGGATCGAAAAAGCACAGTCTGAATCTGCCCATGGCTGAATGTGGTTGTGTCTAAATCTAATGAAACTTGTTCCAAAGGTAAAACACTAAGCGTGTATGCATCCTCAAAAATCAAATAGTATTGAGACACAAAAACATGCCAATTTACGGATGTTTATTTGATAAGTATGAAATAAAGTATTACACTTACTCTGGTTTCCAGTATTTTCAAGTTTGGAGATCCGTGAATCATTTGGACGATGAGTGACACGATAACAGTATAGCCAAAATTAACTCCTTTTAGATTTAGATTAACGAGGGATACAAACGGAAAAGGGACATTCATCCTGGAATTACCATCACGCATTAACTACAACAAGTCAACTTTTGGGTTAGTTTTAAAGATTAAATGTCGTTAGAGTTTGTTGGGAATTATACGTTTGAGCTGATAAGACAAAAAGAATGAAATAAGAGGGACTTAATACGACAAGAAGGAAACCTACAAAGAGATGGAAGGACTTGCTTGCAAAAGAAGTTTTATTTATTAGTCCTTTGTAGTATTTTGTAAACCCTAATCCTCTAGTATATAAAGAGGACATAGGTGTAGGTTTAATTTATGTCTTCCAATATGTAGTCGATTAGTAAAGGTGTGTATGTCTCCTAGGCGTAGTGTATAAACGCCTAGGGATAGTTAGTTAGTTAGTTAGTTAATGGTGATGAAAACCTTGTTCAATAACAAATAATTGATTAGTTTATTCCGCTGTGCATGTTATTATTCATTGTTATGGATCCCTAGCTGAGCTTATAAACCATCTTATCAGAGTTACACATATCTTTAACATTGTAAAATTAGAAATGTAAAACTCAAAATGGTCTTACCGTTCAATCGTCAAAATCCAATGTAAGGGTCTCAAGAGATGGAAGTCTTGTCAGGTGAAAGATATCGGATACTATGATTGTCGTGACAACATTCGAAATACCGAATGACAAATGTAACTTCTTCAAATTCCTAAGACTTGCAAGATTCCATAGTCTCATCCCGTTTGTACTCTCAACATCCATTCTAAGAGGCTCAAGTAAGGGACAACCAGCAATAAAATCCCAAACTGTACCGGTTAGAAAATTGACTAAACACAATTCTAAGCTCAGTAAATTTGGAAAAGAGTAAAAAACACCAAACTCGAAAAAGCACAACAATGAATTTCTATATGTTTCAATTCCATACAAGAGTAAAGTTGGGATGGCAATGTAACTGGTTGTCCATATCAGTTTCTAATTGCCAGGTCCTCAATTCCTTGTAGTGCCAAAAACATAAGCCAATCACGAATCTTTTCATAATTCAAGTCTTCCATTCCCGACAATGGTTTGGGATCTACATAGAAGGCAAAATTTTTTATAGGACCCGTAAGCTGATTTAAGAGTCTAGTAACATGCCTCCCATCAAACTTATATGTTAAATAATAAAAGAAATCCTCATCAATTATGATTTCGGTGAGCAAAGTCCACTTAAAGCTCTAGTTTGTAGATAAACTAGAGGTGCTCACCGCTTCTTTTATTGGTAAACGATTCAAAATGTTACCGATCACTATATCTAGCATGTTGCTAATATAATCTCTCATATTTGTGATAACATTAGCTCGAAACGACATGGTTTTCAAGGAAATTTTGTTGGTTTTTTGAATTATCGACATGAGCCTTTGGATGAAGGATTTTGATTAGCAATTGATGGTCAGAACAAGGGTGTGTTATTATGATCATTAAATGTGGTTGTTGGGTTGGTTCATTTATTCGCGCGCCCAAGATACAAGCTTTTCAAATTTGGTCCCTAAAATATTACGTAGTGGTATATTTTAGTTAGCCATGGTAATATGCAGTGGCGGACCTAGGCGCAAAACTAAGGTAGTGCTTTCCAATAAAATAGTTAAGGCGAAAACATAAGGGCAAAACCTATTACACGATCAATGTGTTGTGACGTGTCATGCCGGGTCGGGTCCAATTTAACACAAGTATGTTAATAAAACGATAAATTCAAACATTTATAATTAAGTCAATATAATTGCCTAATTGTTAATACCTTGACTAAATGTTTATATCAGCGTCACGAAACTATTTTATAGACCATCACTTATTCTAAAACATCAACGTCTTCACTTTGACGTAAGTCAGTTATCAGATGTGTAGAGTTAAATTCATTTGACTTGATTATTTTGAGCTATATGCGACATTTCTAAACGTAAAAAATGCTACACTGCTTTTAAGCTCGATTACTTAAATTAAATATCTCAAATTATAAAATGAATTGGTTGTATACTTACAACTGTTAGTTATTTTACTACACATTTATTTATTTTACTCGCTAGTAAAACTGAATTGGTTGTATACTTACAACTGCTAGTAATATGCTTACAACTACTAGCTATTTTAACTCTTGGTAGTGATAGAAGACATCAACGAAATGATGCCACGGTCGTTAATCTGATGTGTGTGCGTGTTTGTCTTTGCCGGTGTGTAGGTCTTCTTGATACCATTCTGGTGCCCTTGTGTAGGTGTTGCTCTTACTATTCTTGGCCCGAATAGGCACATAGTCGTTTAGTCTTTGCTAGTATTAAACTTACATGCTACTTAAATTGTACTAGTGTTGAATGGTAAATCTGTTTTTTTGTAAGTGTGCATAGTCACTAGTTGGTAGTTATTAGTAGATTGTAGAATCTAATTGTAACAACTAGAAAGACTCCTTGGTTTATAAAAGTAGTCCATAGGGAAAAGAAGTTGCCCTACATTACAGGATTAGTTGTCAAATTGATTTTTGGAAACATCGCGCTAGTTGCCCGATTAAACAAACATGTATAATGGGATTACAGAACAGAGGAAATAGTAAATACGTTGACATACAACGTTTATGCAGACAACCTACTACATATTACGATTAATACATAATTATAAGTTTAATGGTTACATATTATATAACCACTTGATTTATAACATTCAGTGAGTACGCAGAAAAAGCTAACCATTCCATGCTTCCTTCCCATACAGAGCATACTAAAACCACAAAGCTTCATTCCCATTTAGCATGATCCTAACTTCGCTTGAACAAACACGGTGAACATGAATATAATGGTAAGTTAAAAATAAAGCATGAATAGAATGGTAAGTTAAAAATAAAACATACTATACACACACGGGTGCAGGTGATTTAACAAAAGAAGAGATTATTTGAATGGGGCGATGTAGAAAGATCCCACATCTCCTAACATTCCCATGCAGAAAAATAATTCAAGTTCTTTGTTGTACACAAGTACCGAGTGACCCAAATGATTGCCGCTGTACGCTTCCACTATTGGAGCCTGATTCTTTGTAAACCCAAGCAAACGAACCGAAAATAGGGTAGGGATGACGAATAGGCTTCTAAATGATCTTATGGAAGAACCATTCACGTCCAACAACCATCCACAAAACAATGGAATATCTTCTCCAATGATCATCCCAGAAATCACTAGAGAGGTTCCAAGATCGAAAACATTGAATTGAACGGGAGTTCATTTTTAAAATCTGCGTAGGTCTATAACTTTAAATTGGTTGGTTACCAAATCAAAAGAAATTAACATATAAATCTTGTAAATAACACCATCCTCATTAGTTAACTTTTCACTCGGTCAATAGATAAAACGACCTACAACGCATGACTTTTCGTTTCAATTTGATAGTTTCACGAGGGGGGTGGAAATTTTCAAGGCGTGTCCACCTTAACAAGTTCAAAGAAAAGACAGACACATACCAGAAACCACTTTGGAAAACAGGATAGGAGACCTTCACGATCGTCGGGTCAAGAGTTTCCGGGCGGACGCCAAAACCAAAACAAATCTTTTGACATTCAATTTGATGCGTGTAAAGCGGGACAAATACTGCAAGTGATTTTTTGATTGCCGGGTTCCAAATAACAGACATTAGATTAGAACCATAGACAAAACACAAAAGACCATTATAATTGCCAACTGCAATCATAGATGAAAGCAATAAATATGTATGAAGTGGCGTAGCGATTAGCTGTTCATCTAAAGCTAACATAAAACCTTGGTGACCCATATCGAATGTTGGCGTAAAAGAACACTCATCATAACGACGAACACCGTAATTAAAGATGAAGCTTCAACAATCTATACTAGCCTTTCATAACTTGCAAACACTACGTAGCTGGAGTATAGACTTAGGAGGTAGCCTTCGGATGATATCTAGTTGAACATCCAGTGGAATATTGTCAGATATTTTTTTTAAACAAAAGCAAAAAGATTAGGATAAATATATGAAGTGAATAGACCAAAAGAAGAAAGAAAGATTTTGTTAAACAAAATAAGAAAAATTTGTATTGAAGAAAGAGATTGGGAACATAAGACATTAAAGGACATGTACCGTGATGTACTTTTGGGCAACCAAATATTAAATTCTGCTATATACCGAATATTAATAAAGTATACATAACCCATATAGAAGTGGTTTGCAAAACATAGGTCTTTTTGTGTATGTGCACGGGTATTTATAAAAGAAATGCCGTTGAGTTAAAAAAATATAATAATCGACTAATATATAACACAAGTAAAAATACCTATAGTAAAAGTTGAATGAAAAAGACTTCACAAGTGAACATTTGACAATAATTATGGGTCAAATGGACATTAAGGATCGTACCTTGAAAGACGGCTATCAATTTGTGTATTCAACCTTGTGCTTCTAGAAGTATTCAAGCATCCGTTTACGGTAAGCTAACCCTGTTTGAAGAGGGTCGTCTACTTCCAGAGGCTGGTTACGGAGCAATCTGTATAAAATAATGCACACCCATACTCCGCAATCGCCATATAAGTCTGATTGTTATGGGACTTTTGGACACTGGTATGTGATTATATAACCCCCCCCCAGTAATATGCCCTTACTATGCAGTACCCCAGCCTTTGTTAGGTACAATTTAAGCTATGTTTGTAACTTTCTCTTCAAACCTCGCCACCACCGTGCACCTCTTCCGGCTGACCCGAGAGAGTCATAAAGGTAAACAACGCCAGTGCGGATATGGAGCACAGCGAATACCCAAAGTTTTCCAGTTTCATTCACGGGAAACTACACCTGATATATAAAACAAATGTAGAATATTATAAGATGTTTATAACTGTAGTGTTGTATGGTAAGAGTCTGCCAAAATGACCTTTTCAACATCTCACCAAGCTACAGGATATGTTGTGCCATCTGAATAAGTGGTAGGCATTTTGCCATCTAGGATTTGAGTGCAGAAATTACACCCTGCCAAAGCCCAATCTGCATCGGCTAGTCTAAACAGCCACATCAAATCAACCCATACATCCAAGTGCTGCGGACATATAAAGCAAATCAAGACTGTTAACATTCGGTTTGTATAGTGCTGCGGACATATAAAGCAAATCAAGTACAACCGGTGTGTTTATGACCGAATGAATGCCGTTTTCTATCATCAATTTTTTTATTCAAATCCACTAGCTCACGAAATAGAGCCCCTGTCGAAAGAGTAGTCCCCATTTGTGCAACATTTAAAGAAGGTGGTTGCTCAATGTTTATGTTTTCAGATAACCCATGTCGTTGACTTTCCATTCCCATGTGTAAATTGAAATCGTCCAAGAATGCATTCGAATGCTCTGCAGTCTTCTCACCAGCGTCTGTGTCTGGAACAGACAAACCATCTATAAATTGGGCGCTGTCAATACACCACGGTTGCTTCATTTCAGCTTGTGTTGCAGAAAGTTCAACAATGGGAGTTAAATCCTAAAAACCAAAAAATATACAATTACTGATATTGTGAAGAAAGTTAGGTACAAGTTAGTGTGGTCAGCATTGTAAGACTGTGTGATGCATACCGGTCCAAACATGTTACAACATCCATCGAAACTTTGAAATTCTGACCAAGCAAGACCCGTAGAATGACCTTATTGTCTTTCACCACACCAAAGTGAGCTTTAGGATAAGTCTCCAAAATCCAAATCTGTAATAGCCACAACTATCATCTTTAAAACGTGTACTTATGCAGCTATCGTTTTTGAAAATGTTTCAAGGTTTACCAAAGTAAAGGTCACCTGATTAGGATGAAACAATACCTTTATGGTTACAAATTAAAAAAAATCACAAACTAAAAAGTGTTATAACATTGTTGTAATCTAAATTACGGTTAACTTTTATATTACTTGTATACAGAACAAAACACCAACATTTCATAACAATAAAACAACAACATTATTTATAGGTACTTTTGAAATGAATAAGTAATAGCACAACAAAATAGAATTAAAAGCTTTTAATAACTTGTTTTCTAAAGAAATGTGTTATCAAAGTTAGACGTTCGTACATTAGTACAAACTACTGAGAATTCTAACCTTGAAAGCCCAAGCGAACCCGTATAGATTGTATGTGGCACTGAACTTTGGGTTCTTTTTCAATTTTAACAGATGATCTTTTCTGTGTATATGAACAATATTGACAGTCCTTTGATAAAATTTATGCCACATATATTCACCCCCAGGAAATACATTCCAGGCTTCAAAATCGTCAACCAAGGTCAATAAGTGTTTATGGATGCAATTCCTGTCTTCTTTTCCCATAAACACTAGGTTTGCAGCTACCAATAGATACACCCTAACACCATCCTCATCAGAAGGAGATAACCACCGTTTTCCATCCTTTTTTCCGACATTAACAAGTTCCAAAAGATCAATGGCATGCGCATTTGTTATACCATTACTCTTTTTTCAGGAAATACACGATCGAAAAATGCGCTAGATCGTTTAATTGGTTTTGAAACTTTGCCAAATCGAAACCCTGTTATCAGAAAAAATTCTTTCTGGCCAAACGTTAATGAATGATCCCCATTTTGGAATATTAGTGGAGGGGAATCAGACGAGATGTTAGAAACATATACCTGATGTTGCAAAACGTAATGCATCATAAGGCAGTCATTATCGCACGACTTTATATCCAACCATGGACCAAAAACTGTTTGCCTGAACAACCTTTCGCGGTTTTCGTTATTTGAAAAACATAGTTTAATATCTGGAAGCAACCTTAATGTAGAACGAACTGCGATTTTACAATTGCACAACTTTAATTTTGTCATACAGAATTATACAGTAAAATTAATTAGGGGTTAGAGAGGTTATGTGAATAAGATGTGGTGTGTGAGTGTGTGCGCGTGATGTAGATAAAGATGTTTAATTGTAGAAGCTGTTAAATTGTACAAGAAGATGTTTGATTGTGTGCGTGTGCGCGTGATGTTGTGTGAGTACGTGTTGAGTTATTATTATTAGTTTTATAATACAACCAGTGTAAAATGACCATATTTTCCTCATGTATAAATACAAGTTGCCCAATAATATATAGTTGCCCGAAAATACATTTTGGTTGCCAAAAAAACAATACCTTACAATGCATGACAAATACATTCAAAATATGTACTTGTGTCATAGCTTTGTTGGACACGTGGCACCCCATGGTTGGCTCCAAGAAAATCGCTGGGCAACTTGTCCATTTTCATAAAGCAAAAAAACGTGGTCCGGAAAGTGATAAGCCTCAGGGCGCGCGGTCCATTTGCCTCATTTTCCCTTTATTTTATCCCATTATCATAACTTTGATACTTTTTAAGAACATTTGGAACAATGTTCAATTTAAGTATAAGGAGGGAAAAAGGGATACCTTAGAAACTAATCACTTACTTGATATTTGTTTTGTTTTCTAGTAATTGTGTAATAAACTGAAAGAAAAACATGTTAGGGTAATTTAGCACCAAATTTAAATTTTTTTATGAGATTTACAAATGAAACTTTAGTCTTAATAAAGCTTCTCATGGATAGCATTATATAGCTAGCACAAAAAGCCTACCTCTCAAATTCCACCCCCAAAATGTGAGGTTCGCCATTAGATATATAGTATAAAAGCATTCACTTTTAATGCTTATGAGTGTATCGGTAATATATAGATTCTAGAGCTTATTTTGTGATGTATTCCGAGATCGCTAGTGGGACTACATTAGTGTAGTTAGGATTAACTAAATGATAAAAGGTATTAGGATAACCCTTTATTTTAAACCTGTTTATATAATCAAATTGGCTACACTGGTCAAGTAATTACCCCACACATTTGCTATGTACTCATTTTTAGTACAAGATACCCCTAGTTAAACCCTCTGAGCCTATCCTTTTCACGGTTCTCGTGATATTTTGGTTGGATTCCATAATATTAATGAAGAGAATTGTTTACAATTCACCCCTGAATGTACACCCAAATCGCCTTAGCCTTCTTTATATGCACTCATTTTTAGTGCATTATTGTTATTTTTTACACTCTTAGTTAATTATCTAGTTGATTACATGGTTGCTAAGTCGAGTCATATCTTGTGTATATAATTTTGGGATAATTGAGACTCATTGGTTTAGTAATATTTATTATGGAGTAATGGAAAAAAGTGAATTATAATCCCCATAGTTAAGTAAATGTTTAAGTATTCAACGTGTTTTGATCCTCTTAAGTTGGGTCATTAGTTAGTTTTTTATATGAAAAATTTCAAGTGTAAGGATGCAACTTAAATCCCGTAGTTATTTTGCAGATGGTAGCACAAGAGTATATGAGAAAAGAAAAAAAAGAATGAAAACATACGGACTACCATCCCGCCTCTATTTTTTATTTTTTGTTTAAGTCAAGAAAATTACAAAAAAAAGTTAGAAGTTAGTGAGTCAAGTCTTGGCTTAGCAACGCCACGTTTTACATGTGATTAACTTAGATAATTGACTTGCCACCAGTAAAAATTCCCGATGTCCAACCAAACAGTGTTTTCCATACCCTTACACCTAACATTACAACCCTTAAAAGCCCTCTTTGATAGCTTATCCTAAGTGCTTACGTCAAAGCGGTTAAGGTTTGATCTATTCTCAAGCCTATGGTAATCTATGTGTTATGACAGGTAGAGAGTGTTTAGTTTTCCTTTTCCAAAAATGTTATACAACTTATACACCCGAGAGATGAGAGAATCCAAACACTTTATGTGAGGTGCTAGTATATGATTTTCGTGCCTGTTTTGACTATTGTAGAGTTTGTGGGTGTTGTAAACTATTTTAAACAAATGTTAAATGCCCCCTAACTTATAAATTGATTTGATAAAAACATATTTTGCTTGAGGACAAGCAAATCCCAAGTATAGGGATATTTGATAAGCATTTATTTGGTTCCTTTTTAAAGGGTCATTTAAGCCCAAAATCATATGAATATGATCAAATATTGCCCTAAATAATTTCTTTTGCATTTTAGGTACTTGGGACGAAAAATCAGGAAATCGGCACATTTATGGTTATTTGGACGAAAAAGTGAATAAAACAACGAAGTCGCAAAATTCTGTCAAATAAGGTGTCACACCCCCAAAATACCTGTTTTGCAGCGGAATGGAATTCCTGGGGGATGACTACCATAGCATCACAGTTACAGTTATATTGAACGACCTAAAGTGTCATTTTAAAAACACGCCGTTTGATATATAATAAAGCATTCAGAGTTACAAAAGAGAGGTCCCAAAAGGTAGTCAATGTTTACGGAAATAAGTTTGTTACAAACCAAACGATGTTTTAAAAGTGAAATAATATACAAGTGAGACGCGTCGTCACCGCGACTCTATGATAAGTCCTTATGCATGCCATGAAGTATATGCCTTAGATACCTGAAAATACATTGCTAAAACGGTCAACAATAATATTGGTGAGAAATCATAGGTTTATGAAAATGTTTTATACGACCACAACAAGTATAAGTCATGTATGACAAAATGTCACATAAAAATGATACAATTGCTATAAGCACATCACACCGAAGCTAGACTGATCATGATGTTCGCCCCAACAGAGTGTTTACCAAACAACTCTCATACTGATATTAAATGAAATGCATCGTTTGATCGATTGGAACCACCAACCGGATAGGAAGTCTTCAACAAATCATATGAGTTCAGGTATATAAAGATGTGATAATTGATGGATAGGCAATCTATATGAATATATAAATCATTATATAATGTTGTGTATGCAACTCATATGATATCCATACCACTTTGTGCATTTGAAAATAAAAGTTTATGTCGTCGAGAAAAATAAGTTTATAACGTCTTGTCAAGTTATAAATTACTTTACAAGTACTTACGTTGAAATGATATCCTACGATAGTCGTTTAGTGATTTATTAAGAAATTATAGTTTTTCGTCGTAAAACAATATAATTTGACAACTCACGAAAATGGCTAATTTTGAGTGATCATATATTGTTCGTTATATCTTTGTTTGACAACCGGTTGAACATTTTGGAAACTAGGATAGGCGAACTCACTTTTACTTCTTCGTTATAAACCCGTTTTAACCCGTTCAAGCGACCACGGTTTCTTTTTAAAGTCTATTTTCTGAAAATATAAACCAAAATAATCCATGACCTGCTGAAATTTCCAGATTTTATAAAAATGGACAGACCTAAATTTCATGTTGTCGAAAATGATTTTAATAGTGTAGAACTTGTTCTAACCCTTTCCAATCAACACCAAAACTATTCTAAACCTACCATACACCTTCTTAGGGTGTCATGGGTTCCTAAACTTCATCAACAATGATAGGTTTCATGGGAATAATTATAGGATAGTTAATACTCATTATAAGTAATAAAAACAAGTAAAAATGGTATGAATACATATAATACTTGCATGTTTTTGTACTAGCATAATAGAAATAGATCAAGTATGATTATGAAAGAGTAGTAAAATGTATGAAAATCTTACTAGTAGTATGATGAGGCTTAAGTAACTAGGTTTCTAATTACTTCTTGGTTTTTATTTCAAAACCTAATATAGAAGTATACTAGAGTTTGATTATCACTTGGTCTAGAAAAACTTATGGTTTCTTCTTTTTTTTCTTGCTTGGCCGAACCTCAACAAAGACAAGGGAGGGTTTCTAGTTTATTTTCACCTTTTGATATGTGTAGTGTATGTGTTTTTATGAATATAATACTTTGTATTATACAAATATTTTTCAAAATGTGTATGTGTACACTGATAAGGTTTTAAAACGGACCTTTTTGAGGGGTCGTTTAAGCCCTTATTTGATCACTTTTGTATCCGTTATTACTTAAAATCATTCCTTTTCACTTTTTAGGTCTCTTGAAGGCAAATTGCTGGAATGGCACTTATTTGGACGAAAAGGCGCGGATATAAGAAGAAAATGGCCAAAGTCAAGAATCGAGACACTCAAGCTGCTGAAATACAAGGAGACGGCGTCAGGTGTTATCTGTGACTCCGTCACATCACTTTTGTGACGGCTCAGTAGCCAAATTGCTTATTTACAAGTGACGGTGTCAGGCTTTAAAAGAGGAGGTCGTCGCAACTCAGACGGCCTAGATTTGATCCAGACGGCCCGAGATGAAGGGGCGGCGTCACAAGCATAAGGTAGCCGTCGCAAAACTAACATGGCCAAGCGAAACCCTAATGATGGCGACGGCCCAGCGTCACAATTCATAAGGCCTTGCGTCGCGATTGTAATCTTATATATAGAATCCGGATTTTTTAGTTTTCAGTGTGTAGTCTTTTGGAGTAAAAACCTAAACCGAACCAAGGCTGTCTTGTACAGTATTTTAGGGTTCCAAACCCTATCTTACATCAAGATAAGTGTTTTACTTCATTAATTCAATTATGTCTTCAATTATTTGTATGTATGCTTGCATGTTCTCCATGTCCGGCTAATTTATTTGTGTGTTTGCTTAGGGAATATGAAACTTAATTATTGAATATTGATTGGTTGTCTCTTATCTTAATTGTTAATGATCCAGTAATGTGATAGGTCATTCGTTGTGTAGTTAATGCTTGATTAATCTTTGTGAACTTTAGACTATAACACCTAGAGTAGTTGTAGGCTAAACCATCCAAAGAGTACCTTAGAGTTAGAGTCTATAATTCCTAGAGATTTTGTAGACGAGACCCTTTGGTAGTTTCAAAGAGTTAGGGACAAACGCATACCCTACGACTTTAGACACACAAAGCGATTAAGAATAAGGACGTGACAATTCAACCATCAATAGGAGATAATTAAGGAGTAATAAAACCTAAGTAAACACATCTTTAAACCATCATACGAGCACACAATAATTAGACATAGACTACATACACCTTAGATTAGATAATTAGACAAGTAGAGTAATCGGCAGAAATACCAACCCCCAAATCCAAACCCCGAGATTCGTACCTTTCTAATTCCTAAAAAACATAAAAAGATAAAAATAATCTTCCTCAACCCCAACCTTAGAGTAGTAACTCCTCACTAGCATTCCTATTCCCCTAGAGAACGATATCAATACCGTGGCTTACCCTAATACTACACTACAACGATTAGGTTCATTGCCTAGGGTTTTGAAAAACTTGCTTTCGAAAAAGGAAGTTCCTTTGACCCTGACGACCGTGTAATGGCGTTATCAAGTTTTGGCGTCATTGCCGGGAATAGAATAGCTAGTTAGTAGTCCATCTCGTTTAGGTTTCTTTGCTTGATTCCTATCAAGTAAATTTTTCTCATTTTTTTAGCTTCCTCGTAGTCTATCCCCCTTCTTCGTGACCTTTGTTCGTAACCCATCACTTTTCATCATGGAAGGTGATAAACCACCAAACAACACTTTACCACCAAACAAATACATACCGCTTGATCCAGCCTTTGCCAACCTACTTCGAGCTCGTATTGGTAAAATCAATGAGCATAAAGGATTGCATAGGATAAATGTGAATGAGGAGGATAGTGCTTATTTTAATCTTTACCCCACTAAGGAAGAGGTTGCTTACCATCGATACATAATCGATAATCCCCGATCACCTATCATTAGGATATGCCCAAAGATTAGGAGAGGAAATCCTTGGAACCTAAAAATCCCTTGTATGATCGGATATAGGAGTGTCGACCATGCTTACATAGATACGGAATCTCCCATTAATGTGATGTCATCTGCTGTCTACAATGACATTATGAATGAGCGACTTAATATTAGGAGGGACCCTAAGTATCCAGGTGGAGTTTGCAACTTTGTGGGAAGATTCAAGGATGTACATGTCTTTATAGGAAATTTCACCTACCTAGTTGATTTTGTGGTCCTAGGAGATATAGGATGCGTCATTGACTATAGTTTATCCCAAGTAGTGCTAGGAAAACCGTTTGTTGAAACATCTAAGATGAGCCATAACAAGTATGATGGAACGGTTAGGTCTAAGGAAGGAACCGATGAGATCACTTATAGGATGCCTTGGAAAACAAATGAATATGGCCATCTACCCATTTTTGAACGAGACAACATCAAAGCTTTTTAGGACAAAAGTAAGGACGATGTTGAAAAAGGTTATAAATTTATGTGGGAAAGAAGGAGGCTTTATTATAAGGATTGCTTGACCCTAGGGCCTAGGTATAGAGTCGATGAAAATTTTGTCAACATGATAGAATTCTCATTGAGAATGCAAAACGAGACAACGTAGGAGCACGACTACGAGTCTAGCTACAAGACTCATAAATAAAGAAAAGCGCTTCGTGGGAGGCAACCCATGCTTAATTGTTTGCTTGTTAGTGTCATATATCTTTTATTGATTGCTTATTCTCATGTTTAAATTTGTAAAAATGCTTTATTTTGTTTTTAACCTCGTCTTAATTGCATATAAAGGTATTTTACATAAAGGATAAGTGTAGGGAGGATTACACACGTTTTCAAAAGAAACGTAAACATGAGAATTTCAATTAATTAAAAGATATATATGTGTGTTTGTTCGAGTCAAATGCTTGTATCGAGTCATAATGGATGTTTTGCAGAAATTTTTCCAGATTCTAAAGATGTAAATTTTCCAGAATTTTTCTAGAAAATCGCAGACCAGTTTTTGTCAGGATAACCCGACGGCGTCAGGATCGCAACCTGACGGCGTCAGGAAGGAGTAAAAACAACAAATTACTTTTTTTTTCTCATTTTCTGAGCTACTTATAAATTTTTGGATTTTTCCAGGTCTTAATTTTCCAGAAATTCTGTAAACATCCATTCCACAAGCATTATATCCTAGTTTAATAGAGTCTTATATATATTATTACCGCCGATTTTACGCGAAGGTTTCGTTTGTTTTCTTCAAGTGTGCATGTTTAATTTACTAAGAAGAAGATACATAAGATTAGAAGGAGCTTTTCACGCATACATTCTTCTTGGAAAGGATTTAACCACCACTTTACACGGATCCTACCGAGCTAATCAGGGGAGTATTAGTTTCTTTCATTTTTAATTACCTTCTTTTATCATAACTTTGATACTTTCGGGGAACATTGGGGACAATGTTCAGTTTAAGTGTAGGGAGGGAAAATAAAATGGGAACTTTGAAACTATGCTTATCCTTGATTATTTGCCTTGTCCAATTGCATTTGCGTAATAAACCATGAGAAAATGTCGGTTAGGGTAATTTTGGCACCAAATTTTCAATTTTTCATAACATATAGGAGTGGGCCATTAGTCTTAATAAAGCGTCTCACGGATAGGAAGTTATATGACTAGCACAAAAACCCCTTACCACTTAAATTCCACCCAAAATGTGAGGATCGCCCTTAGATTAGTAGGAATTAAAGCATTCATATTTAATGCTTAGAGTGTGAACCGGTAGTATATTAGATTCTAGAACTTGTTTTGTGATGCATCCCGAGATCGCTAGTAAGACTACACTTGTGTAGTTAGGAATAACTAAATGATAAGAGGCATTAGGATAACCCTTGTTTAATACCCGTGATATAATTACTTCTTCTACATCGGTTGAGTAATTCCCCCACACCCTTTGCATTGTACTCATCTTTAGTACACGATACCCCTAGTTAACCCCTCAGAGCCTATCTTTTTCGCGGTTCTCGTGATGTTTCGGTTTTCCGGAATATCAATGAAGAGCATTGTTTACACCCCACCCCCAAATGTACACCAAAATTGCCTTAGCCTACCTTGTATGCACTCACTTTTAGTGCATTATTGTTATCACCCTAAACCCTTAGTTCAATTATCTAGTTGCTTGCATAAGTTGCTAAGTCGAGTCATATCCTTTGTACACAATTTTGGGACGATTGGGACTCATGGGAAAAGTTAAAGTTTATGAAATGACGGGAAGGGAACGTTAAATTCAAATTCCCTTTATTTGCGTAATAATGTATTCCAAGTGTTTTGATCTTTTCAATTCGGGTCAAATTAGTGTTAGAGTAATAAAAACTCAAGTGTAGGGATGTGCATATAAATCCCTATCATTTTGATGTTACCATAGAGGATGGTAGAGTAAAAGTGTATGAAAAAAAAAAAACATACGGGCTACCATCCTAAATCTATCCTTTAAATTTATGTTTGTTTGTTTCAGTTATCTAGAGTTTAGAGTGTCGAGTCTTCGCTTAGCAACGCCATTCTTCGTATGCTTGTAACATAGAGATTTTTGACTTGCCACCACTAAATAGCCTATCCCACCAAACCCTTTGTTTCCCTACCGTAAGCCTAACATTACAACCCTTTAAAAGACCTCTTTGATAGTCTTTCCTAGGTGCTTACGCCAAAGCGATGGAGGTTTGATCTATTCTCAAGCCTATGGTAATCTATGTACAAGGACGGTTAATGAGTGTTTATCTTCCATTTCCAACTTGTTATATTTCATATACACCGAGAGATGTGAGTATCCAAACACCCCATGTGAGGTGCTATTATGTAATTTTCATGCTTGTTATGACTTTTGGGGCTATATGTGTTGTGGATTGTTTTAAACCAATGCTTCATGACCCTAACTTATAAATTAATTGGCTAAAAGCACATTTGCTTGAGGACAAGCAAATACCAAGTGTAGGGATATTTGATAAGGTTTTAAAATGTACCTTTTTGAGGGGTCGTTTAAGCCCTTATTTGATCACTTTTGTATCCGTTATTACTTAAAATCGTTCTTTTTCACTTTTTAGGTCTCTTGATGGCAAATTGCTGGAATGGCACTTATTTGGACGAAAAGGCGCATATCGAAGAAAATGGCCAAAGTCAAGAATCGAGACACTCAAGCTGCTGAAATACAAGGGGACGGCGTCAGGTGTTATCTGTGACGCCGTCGCATCACTTTTGTGACGGCTCAGTAGCCAAATTGCTTATTTTTAAGTGACGGTGTCAGGCTTTAAAAGAGTAGGTCGTCGCAACTCAGACGGCCTAGATTTGATCCAGACGGCGTCAGAGATTGAAGGGGACGGTGTCACAAGCATAAGGTGATGCCGTCGCAAGACTAACATGGCCAAGACGAAACCCTAGTGAAGGCGACCCGACGGCGTCACAATTCATAAGGCGACGCCGTCGCGATTGTAATCTTATATATAGATTCCGATTTTTTTTTTAGTTTTCAGTGTGTAGTCTTTTGGAGTAAAAACCTAAACTGAACCAAGGTTGTCTTGTACAGTATTTTAGGGTTCCAAACCCTAGCTTACATCAAGATAAGTGTTTTACTTCATTAATTCAATTATTTGTGTGTATGCTTGCATGTTCTCCATGTCCGGCAATTTATTTGTGTGTTTGCTTAGGGAATATGAAACTTAATTATTGAATATTGATTGATTGTCTCTTATCTTAATTGTTAATGATCTAGTAATGCGATAGGTCATTCGTTCTGTAGTTAATGCTTGATTAATCTTTGTGAACCTTAGACTATAACACCTAGAGTAGTTGTAGGCTAAACCATCCAAAGAGTACCTTAGAGTTAGAGTCTATAATTCCTAGAGATTTTGTAGACGAGACCCTTTGGTAATTTCAAAGAGTTAGGGACAAACGCATACCCTACGACTTTAGACACACAACGCGATTAAGAATAAGGACGTGACAATTCAACCATCAATAGGAGATAATTAAGGAGTAATAAAACCTAAGTAAACACATCTTTAAACCATCATACGAGCACACAATAATTAGACATAGACTACATACACCTTAGATTAGATAATTAGACAAGTAGAGTAATCGGTAGAAATACCAACCCCCAAATCCAAACCCCGAGATTCGTACCTTTCTAATTCCTAAAAAACATAAAAAGATAAAAAATAATCTTCCTCAACCCCAACCTTAGCGTAGTAACTCCTCACTAGCATTCCTGTTCCCTTAGAGAACGATATCAATACCCGTGGCTTACCCTAATACTACACTACAACGATTAGGTTCACTACCTAAGGTGTTGAAAAACTTGCTCGACGAAAAGGAAGTTCCTTTGACCCCGAACGACGCGTGTAGCGTTATCATACACTAGCTAGGGTCAAGATTTTTTTATAAAAATGGTGACTAAGGGGGGTGGTCGGCAAGGTTAGTTTGGGAAGACAAGTGATGAATTTTTGTTAGTTAAATGTAATTTAGGTTAAGTATAATGTGTATTTGGTACATATAATTAATTATTAAGTGTAGCGTTAGTTAGAAATCGATTTTAACGGAACAAAATATAATATATCGAAGTCATAAAAATTATAAAAATACATTTCTCGCAAGAATTGAGTGTATAAATAATTATCGAACAGCATTTACGAAAACCGTCAAGTATAATATATATATATATATATATATATATATATATATATATATATATATATATATATATATATATATATATATATATATATATATATATATATATATATATATATATATATATATATATATATACCAAAATAAATTCAAAACATCGGGTAAACTAATAATATAATTTTTATAGTCTTAAAATGAGTATAAAAATATATCAGGATAATTGTCGGAAGTTTCGGATCAATTATTCAAAATAAATGATCGTGCGATAGCGTTTATTTAATAGAAAAATATACGTTAATAAAATATGCAAACCCATGCATGAACTAATATGAAAATGATGTCACTGATGATATGTAGACTAACTCTAGTCTATATGTAATGTTCTAGATGATGTTTCATGAATACGCAGCTAAACCCTTACGGTTACGTGAATTTGATACTCGTAAACCTAGTTTACGAAAAATGATGAATAGTGAATCATGAATAGTGATTTTTCTCCGGGAATGAATAGTGTTTCATGAATAGTAAAATTTTAAAGTAACCTCTCAAAGTCATAAACTGACTTCAAAAACCATGAATAGTAAAATGATGAATAGTAACCAATGAATAGTAAATTCCCGAGATGAATAGTAAATTTGAGAAATGACCTAAAATTACGAGTTGTCACATTCGCCCACCCAAAAAGGAATTCAGTCCCTGAATTCAGTCCGTGTTGGTTTCTACGGTGTTATCGGTGAAAAGGTGAGAATATTTGAGTCGCATCTGGTCTTCTCGTTCCCAAGTAAACTCGGGACCTCTTCGAGAATCCCAGCGAACTTTTACGATTGAAATTCGACTTTGTTTCAACTGTTTGACCTCTCGGTCCATGATTTCTGATGGTTCCTCCACAAAATTGAGTTTATCGTCGAGTTGAATTTCTTCTAATGGAATTACGAGTGATTCATCCGAAAGACATTTCTTGAGGTTTGAAACGTGAAATGTGTTATGTACATGGCTGAGTTCTTACGGAAGCTCGAGTCGATATGCTACAGGGCTGACTCTGTTCAAAATTTTAAATGGCCCAATGTACCTCGGGTTCAACTTCCCGCGTTTTCCGAATCGTATCACGCCTTTCCAAGGAGATACTTTCAACATAACCTTGTCGCCAACTTGAAATTCTAATGGTTTACGCCGTACTTTAGCGTTACTTTTCTGTCGGCTTCTGGCAGTTCGGAGTCTATCTCGGATCTGAATTATCTTTTCTGTTGTTTCACGAACCATTTCTGGACCAGTGAGTTGTGCATCACCAACCTCGGCCCAACAAATAGGTGATCGGCATTTTCGACAATAGAGTGCCTTGAGTGGTGCTGCTTTTATGCTGGTGTGATAACTATTATTGTAAGAGAATTCGATCAATGGCAAATGGTTAGCCCAACCATTTCCAAAATCAATCACACATGCTCTGAGCATATCTTCTAATGTCTGAATCGTTCTTTCGCTCTGACCATCGGTCTGAGGATGATAGGCGGTGCTCATCTCTAATGAGATTCCAAATGCATCTTGCAATGATTTCCAGAAGTTTGAGGTGAATCGACTATCTCTGTCGGAAATGATGGAAATTGGTGCACCGTGCCTTGAGACTATTTCCTTGACATATAGTCTAGTAAGTTGTTCCATGGAGTAAGTCTCTCTGATTGGTATGAAATGGGCTGATTTGGTAAGACGGTCAACAATTACCCAAATAGCGTCGTAACCACCTGATGTCTTATGGAGTTTAGTGACGAAATCCATTGTAATGCGTTCCCATTTCCATTGGGGAATTTTTGGTTGCTAAAGTAATCCTGAAGGTTTCTGGTTTTTAGCTTTTACCTTAGAGCAAGTAAGGCATTTGCTAACATACGTGGCAATTTCTGCTTTCATATTCGGCCACCAATAAAGTTTCTTGAGATCCTGATACATCTTATCAGAACCTGGTGAATAGAATACTTCGATTTGTGTGACTCATGCATAATCAAATCTTGTATCCCGCTATAAAATGGTACCCAAATCCTATCCTTGAAGCATAATACTCCGTCTGATCTCTTTACAAACCCATTTTCATTCTCGGGCATACCATAGAGTTTTTCACTTGGTCGATTTTCCTCCTTGAGTGCCTCAATCTGAGCCTCAAGGATTTTTGATGGTAAAGGTGAACTAATCGTCATTCCTAATGATCTGACTCTTAAAGGCTTGTGTCTTTCTTTCCGGCAAAGGGCATCAGCCACGACATTGGCTTTCCCCGAGTGATATTTAATTCCACACTCGTAATCGCTAAGTAATTCCAACCAACGACGTTGCCTCATGTTAAGTTCCTTCTGATCAAGTATATATTGCAAACTCTTGTGGTCTGTAAACACCGTACACTTAGTACCGTAAAGGTAGTGCCTCCAAATCTTGAGTGCAAAAACCACGGCTCCTAACTCAAGATCATGAGTGGTGTAATTCTTCTCATGAACCTTAAGTTGTCGAGAAGCATAAGCTATCACCTTCTCGTTCTGCATTAACACAACTCCAAGCCCTTTGTGTGAAGCATCACAGTATACAACGAAGTTTTTGATTCCTTTGGGTAGTGCCAAAATTGGCGCACTGCAAAGCTTTTGCTTCAATAACTGAAAGGCAGCTTCTTATTTCTTTCCGCATTCGTACTTCTGGTTCTTCGGTGTCAACTTAGTCAAAGCTTTAGCTATCTTTGAAAAACCTTCAATGAATCTTCTGTAATATCCGGCAAGTCCTAAAAATTGACGAATCTCCGTAGGATTTGTTGGGGTAGCCCAATCTCTTACAGCCTCGATCTTTGCAGGGTCAACCTGTAATCCTTGACTATCAATGACATGACCAAGAAATTGTACTTTTTGGTTCCAAAAATCACACTTCGAAAATTTGGCATACAATCTCTCCTTCTTGAGTAGTCCTAAGATTATTTTGAGGTGCCCTTCGTGCTCTTCTTTGTTCTTCGAGTAAATCAGTATGTCATTGATAAATACTATTACAAACTTATCCAAATACGGTTTGCACACCCTATTCATGAGATCTATGAATATTGCAGGTGCGTTGGTTAATCCGAACGGCATTACCTGAAACTCGTAATGACCATAGCGAGTTCTAAATGCTGTTTTCGGGATATCCTCCTCCCGAACTCTAAGTTGATGGTAACCTGACCTCAGGTCAATTTTTGAGTAAAGACTAGAGCCTTGCAACTGATCGAACAGATCTCGATCCTGGAAGGGTAACGGTTCTTCACAGTTAACTTGTTCAACTCTCTATAATCTATACACATTCTGAAAGATCCATCTTTCTTCTTCACAAACAAGACCGGTGCTCCCCAAGGAGAGGAACTAGGTCTAATGAATCCTTTGTCTAAAAGTTCTTGCAACTGGTTAGACAACTCCTGCATCTCTGATGGTGCTAGTCGGTAAGGTGCTCGCAACTGCAGCCTGGCAGTAAGTCAATATGAAATTCTACTTGACATGCCGGTGGAAAACCTGGTAAGTCTTCGGGAAAGACTTCAGGAAATTCTCGAACAATCAGTACATCCTCAAGTCGCCTCTCTTCCGACTTCTTTTCTATTATATTTGCTAAGAAAGCATAACAACCCTTCTTTATGTACTTCTCGGTTTTGATGCATGATATAATACTGAGTCTAGTTCCACTTTGTTCTCCACGAATGATTCTTGATTCTTGAAGATGAACAACTTTTTCATCACAAATAATTCTTGAACGATACTTGGATAACCAATCCATGCCGATAATGACGTCGAAACTTCCAAGTTCTACGGGCATAAGGTCTATATTGAATGGATGATTTAGGAAATTGAGAGTGCAACCACGGACAATGGTGTCGGAACTAATTAAGTTACCGTTAGCTAATTCAATGTTGTAAGAAGTGTCTAGTGTGGTTGGTTTGATATTGAGTAAAGGTGCAAATATATTGGACACAAAGCTTTTATCGGCTCCCGAATCAAATAAAACTAATGCATAAAGATTATTGATAAGGAACGTACCTGTGACAACATTCGGGTCCTCCGCTTTCCTCCTCCCATAACATAAGCTTTTGTGCTATTCCACTTGGTTCCTGTTCCCTTGATTCTTCCATTTTGGACAGTCCCCCTTCTAGTGTCCTCTCTCTCCACATCCAAAACATGTCACTTGCGGTTTCTGATTTTCCATCATAGGTGGAAGATTGCATTCTTTGGTTTGATGACCCACTTTCTTACAATTCCCGCATGGAGTAGGGCAACGACCGGGATTATGATGACTTAGGCACCTTTCACACTTAGATAAATTCCCTGTGTAACCTTTCCTTTCCTTTGGGCCTGCAAAGATAGGCCTTAGCAACTTTTGTCTTTGGTGGTTGCTGAGTAACATTGCCACCTCGATTGTTGTCCCACTTTCTCTTGTTGTTGTTATTGTTATAGTTTGTGTAGTTTTTTCGGTTGTTACTGAAGTTGGTGAGATTGTTGTTATTGTTGTTGCGGTTGATGTTGGTAATGTTTCTTCACAACTTGTGCCATGAGTTTTTGATGAGTGTCTAAATACTCATCATTTTTGTACCGTTTAGAATGCCAAAAACATCTGAAAACACTCAGAAATGCATTAAAATGATAAAAATATCACAAATAAGTGTTTTATGTGTTTTAAATGCAAAAATATCAAAAACAGATAAAAAACGTATCAAGTTTGCATAATTGGCAGTTTTAGTCCCCCAAGTTTCAAAAGTTGTCAAAAATAGTCCCTGGTAAATCAAAATAAAGAAAAAATCATTTAAGGTCCAATGGATTCAAAAGTTGTCAAAACAAACCCTTCAAAGTTTAAAAATTGCAAAATGACAACTTTAGTCCCTAAGCTTTGAAAAATAACATAAATAGTCCCTGGGTGTTTAAAAATGGAAATTATTCAAACTACACCTTTGTACTATTCATAAATGGCAAAATTGGTCCTTATGATAAGTTTTGAGAAAATTACAAGTTTGGTCCCTAGAGTTATAAATGTGGCAGTTTTGGTCCTTGGAATTATAAAAAAATGGGATTTTATCAAATATGGTCCTTGTACTATTAAAGAATGGCAAGATAGGTCCTTGTGATAACTTTAAATTGTTGACAGGATCAGCCCCTCAAAAATGCAGAAATTACATGAATGGTCCTTGTGTTTATAAGCTACAACAAACGGACCCTTGGTTATTAATAACCCAAGTCCAAACCTTGGCCCAATCCCAACCAAACCCAATCCCAGGCCCAATATCCAACCCAAACCACGTTTTAAATATACAACCCGCCTCTACTGTACACCTTTCTCTCCCACCTCTGCAATCTCAAAACCACCATGGTTTTACCACCTCATTAATGCTTCCCCACTCAATTTCTCCTCCCCAACACACTATCCATCACCTCTTGTCCCCCCTCCTCTTCACCCTGGTCCAAAAACTCATAAAGAAAGCAACTGCCACTGTTCACCTTTTGGCGCCAATTTACAAATCAAAGGCTAAGATGTGTTACAGAGATCCAATGGTGGTGGGAAAAACTCAGAAGCATGTGGGGAGTCTCAAAAGTCTATAAAGAAGAAGGAAAAGCAGAGGTGAAGACAAAGTAGTGTAATTTTAGTTTAGGTAGTGTCGAAATAGTTAATTTTTAAATTCCAGTGCAAGTTTAAGCTTTCAAAGACTTTGTAATCATATTTCAGTGTAATATAAACCTATTTCCAGTTTCAATTTCAGTTTTTATTCACTAATTCTGTTTATGCAATTTTTATGTCAAAATTCTCAAAGTATTTGAATGTTGTTATCAGTTGTAGTTAAGAATTCTTAAGCTCATATAAGCTCTTGACAAAGCTTTTAAAAGCTTTTAGAAATCTTAAAATCCAATTTAGAGTTGAAATTCAAAAATACAAGAAAAATACTAAAAAATTAGTTAGAAAATAATAAATCATTGGAGAAGATGCAGAGGTTGAAGGGGTGATATGGTATGCCCTTGGTTTGAGGCTTAAAGCCTATAGGAAGTGTCCTTTGATCTCAGTTCTCAGTTTTGAGCATAAACATAATTTGTAAGCCATTTCTTTGAAATTTGCATTTCCTAGTATTAGTAATTAAACCTTGTTAATTCTAGCTTAATCCTGTTTAAATATAGTTAATATTAGTTAATCAATAGGTTACTTGGTCTAAAAATATGTTTTAGTACATTAAGCTTCAAAACTACCTCTTAAAGGGTTGTTTGGTTTACTGTACAAACTGTAATAGAGGTTATTGGTGTTGTTACTTGTTGTTGTTACATGTTCCATTAGGTAATAATAGCTCAAAGAAATAAGTAAAACCAGTCCTTATTTGATTAAAAGTCAAAACAGATTTTGATCACACCTTATTCATCAACTGTTGGATTTTCATGATCCATGATCATGATTTCATACTCATAAGTTGTTATCATTGGTCAATCTAGTCTTAATTTACCTTAATACATCATAATAAGTGAGTAGGATCAATCACAAGTTCATTTAAGTCAACTATATAGTTTATTTTAAAAAGTCAAAATCTTACTTAGACAGTTTTTGAATAAAATGGATAATTTTATATAGGATTTAATATTAAGTTTCATACTTTGTGCTTTTGGGATATTAAAGTTTAGCTGCTCATCTTAACTAGAAAAATATTAGTTTATCTATACTTAGCTTATAAAGTGCTTATTTCTTTGTCTCTTTTAAGTCCTTTTCTGAAAATCTCCCATGTGCACAGTTTCATAAGCTCATTTCACAAGCTTATAACTTGCTTATTAGAAAAGCTTAGCTTATGCAACTTGTTGATTTTAGAAGCCCATCTGGCTAGCTTGAAGTGCCAGTGCTTATTTTTCATTTTGCAGCTTATTTGATAAGCCTGCTAGTGGCTTTTTGTTTTGTCCATTTCATCCAGACACGCTCATTCGTGTTTACTAGATTTTTCATAAGCTCATTATAAGCTCTCTAGTGGACCCCACAGTGAGAACTTTAGCTTTTTAGGAAGCTCAGTTGGTCAACTTGTTTATTCCAGTCTTTGTTTTCATTTCCTAGCTCATTTAAGTGCTTAAAAATAAGCTTAAAGTTGCCTAGAAAACCAATTAGTGTCCTGTGCAAACAGTGAAGACTTATGCTTATTTTGGCTTATTTAGTGCTTATTTCTAAGTCATTGAGCTTGTTCAGTTGTCATTTTAGCATATTATAAGTTGTCTAGTTTATTTTCAGTTCATCTTTTACTTATTCACTAGCTTATTAGAATTGTAGCTTAATCTTGTGCTTATTTTAATTTTTGTTCACTGTTAAGTATCATAAGCTAAAACTGAGCTTATTAGTTGTTTTCATAAAAAGTTCCAGTTGTAAAAATTGCTTATTATCATTAGCTTAATCAGTTTCAAAAATAAAAATCCAAAAATAAAATAGTTTGCAAAAAGTTTTTCTGCTGGATTCGAACCCCTGGCCACCCAGCTCACCACACACACACACTACCAACTGCCCTTGGGTCTTTGACTGGTATATGTTTGCAATATTTAATATATAACTCTTCTTGTCATTTTAAGCTTATACGTGTAACTTAGCTTATTTATAGCTTATTCAAACAAGCTTTTACATGTTTTGTATTTTTCCTAGCCTTGTATTGATATAAAGTATTTTATAAAAAAGTTTCAGATTTTTCCGAATAGTTTTAGTATTTTTAAACATTTAATTAGTTTAAAATAGTATTTAATTCATAATAAAAAATATAAAAGTCAAAAAATATAAATCTTTTTTCTAAAATTTTCTTTTGTCATATAGTAAGTAAGAAAATTGTTTTTACACTCGTAGGACTTTTAGTTTACAAATTTTACGCTTATTTCTTGCACTCGCGTTATTTTACATATAACGATCGCCATTCTAGGTCACGTTTTTAGATAATTTAGGTTTACATTTTAATTAAAATAGTTTATTTAAGTTATTTTGTTTTATAAATCAAGAAAAACATCATTTTAAAAAATAGTGATAGCGTTTATTTAATATAATCTAGCTTTTTAATTTTCTTTAATTTGCATTTAAGCCCCTGTAATTTACAAACTTTTTCTTTAGGTATAATTATTCAAAATTCACAAACCTTTTCCCATTCAATATCACCCGATCACAGATTCGTTGTACTACAGTGTTCACACCTCGTTGGGACTTAACGACCCGGGGAAACTCTGTACTCTTCTGGACTTAATTGCATTGGTTTTAGACTGTTTGAATTTTATTACGGTTGACCATTCACAAGTGGTTGAATTGTGTAATAAACTTGACGGTTTGGGACCCAATCAGTTTTTGAGATACTCGGATAGATTCTTCAATTGTTTGTGGATCAAAAGAAATTACATCACCTTGAATACTTTGTGGAAGTCCTCCAATGAAATTTTCCAGTAGTTTCTCATTGTCCGAAACCATAGATGGACATAAAGCAGCCAACTCTTGAAACCTTTTGAGGTATGTCTCGATGTCATAACCAATAGTCACTAACTCATAAAATTCTGTTTCCAATTTCTTCACCTCAGTGTGCGGACAATACTTCTTAGTCAACAACCTCTTGAATTGATCCCATGTGAGCTTGTAAGCATTTTCCATACCAATAAACTGTGCATAAGAATTCCACCATGACATTGCCCCATCTAAGAGTGTACTAGTAGTGAACTTCACCTTGCAGTCATCTGGGCAATTGCATAGAAGAAATACAGACTCGATCTTCTCAAACCAACAGATCATAGCAGTGGCTCCTTCTATGCCTTTGAACTTTTTGGGATCACCGCTCTTAAAGCCCTTGTATAAACAATTTCGAACTCCAGACCCTCCTGCAGTCCCTGCAGCAGTAGCAAGTCTGGTAGCTTCAGGAGTAGCCGCAGCCTCGCCATGCAAGTCTGGCAGCTTCAGCAGTAGCCGCAGCCTCGCCAGCAAAGAAGAAGTCCGCAGCTTCAAGCAGCAGTCAGCCGTGCAGAAGCGTTATCGTGCACGTTCTTTCCTTAGTGCCTTGGCTATACTATCCTTTACATACTTTTGGATAGCAGCTTGTGTCATTTCGGGTGCAGCTTTCTTTGGCGCCATAACTCTTCAAAATAAGAGGAAGGGTGAGACGTAGCAAAGTCCTAGGTTAAGAATAAGCGCTCTAAAGAGATGTGATATGAGGTGATAAGTTTGAGGTTATTTTTCAAAATGATTGACGAATTCCTAGGAGATGGGTTATGAGATGTCGAAGTGCTTCAAATGTATGACGATTTAGTGATTTAATATGCGAATAGCGTCTAACATGACATGTTGATGGTGAAAAAGGGGAGTGAGAGTGACTTCACCCTCCTTGAAGGCTTCGTCTCAGCATCCGATGTTATCAGTGATGAGTTTAGTGCTGAGTCAATTGATGTTAATATTGTAGTAGGGAATGTAAAGATATTCTCCACATTGGAGTCTGAAGAAAGGATAACAGAATGGGTATCTGAAGACATCTATGTGACAATCGATGTGAAATGAAAGTAAATATCCCTTAAAATATACGTATGAAACCGCATGTATAATGAATATGCACTTATAATAAAATGATGAGATGCTATGATGATGTAGTTATAGTCTAGGATCAATGATACAACCTAGTTCTCTATAACTCTTGCACTGATGCCAATCTGTCACACCCCCACCTGTTTTGCAGTGGAATGGAATTCTGGGATGACTGCCATAGCATCACAAGTATAAGTATATTGAACGACCTAAAGTGTCGCTTTTAAAACACATCGTTTGATATATATTAAAGCATTCAGAGTTACAAAAGATAGGTCCCAAAAGGTAGTCAACGTTTACGGAAATAAGTTTGTTAAACCAAACGATGTTTTAAAAGTGCCATAATATACAGCGAGACGTCGTCACCGCGACTCTATGATAAGTCCTTATGCATGCCATGAAGTATATGCCTTAGATACCTGAAAATACATTGCTAAAACGGTCAATGGTATGTGCTAAAACACATACCTTTTCTTTATCAAAACTGGCCCAAAATAACCAAGAAAGAGCCGTTTATTGCTAATATTTGTGGTTTTCTTGAGTTTGTGCTTGTGCAGGTACGGATATGTAAAAACACGCAAAAAGGTGCCAAATCAGACGTAAATCCGAGCACGAGAGATCAAGAGAGCTTAAGCTGAGCCAGAAGGTCGAATTATGCATTTATGAAGATTTCTAATCTCTGAGGATGATTTGTGAAGATTTGATCAAAGTTTGAAGAAATGTCAGAAACAGTCCCTCAAGTTTCAGCATTTGTCAGAAATGACCCTTGAAGATTCAGAAGTTGCAAATTCAGTCCCTGGTCTATTGAAGAATGACAAGTTCAGCCCTTGGTCTATGGTTTCAGAAGTTGCATGATTGGTCCTTGGTTCACTTAATAATCACACTACTAATCCTTTTATACAAACCCATTTATCCAACACATAGCATTTGGCCCATATCCATTAAATGAATCACTTGGCCCAATCCTACACCTCCAACCCGGCCACTTAATAATCCTACCCGGTCACATTTAATAACACCCCAACCCGAAAATCCCTTTTACCCGAACTATAAACCCGGTCAAAAGAACCAAACCACCCAACTTTGAAAACAATATCAAAACAAACGCTTTTTCAAGTATACCCTTCTTCTTCCCCAAACACACTGTACACCACTATTTACCATCCCAAACACACAAAGATCGCATCGTACTAAGCATCTTATCCACTCTCTAGAATCACTGACTTGTCAAGGATTGCCAAGGTGGACATTTGAGAGCTTGTGATTGGCCGAAACACATCATCCATCCAATCCAAGGGCCAAGAATAGAATGGATGACAAGAGAGGAATGAATGGTCATGATTAGAGCTTCTAGCGCTTCTCATGAGGCATCCCAAGGCTTCATCAGCTCTGCTATAAAAAGACCTCTAAGCTCACTTTATTTCTTGTCCAATCTCTTAGGTTTTAGAGAGATTTTGGCCTTTTTAATTCCTGTCATTTACTGTTTTAATAGCTTAGCATAATCTCTTTTCATTGTAATTTTACTGCTTTTTGTAATGTCACTTTATTAAATCAAGTCTTCTTTCATTGTCATTTAAGTTTTCATCAATCAAAAAGTTGTCTTTTACTGTTTGTATAAGCTCATATAAGCTTTACTAAGCTTATATGAGTCTCTTGGTATCTTAATCATTCTTCAATTTCAGTTTTAGCAAAAAGTCAAGAAAAGTCAAACGGGTCATATTGAAAGTCAAACAGGTTTGGGTTGGATTCTGGTTTTAAATGATTGTAAGTTGAGTTATAATTGATTGTTTAAATCTGTTTAGGATAGAATCTCATCAGGTTCTAGTAGTTTTGATGCATTTTGGATTTCTAAAGGAGTGTTTGGATTGCTTTTGTTAACTGTTTTAGAGGTTGTATAATTGGATTAAATCAGTTTCTTTGTGCCAACTATAGCTTATTAGATTGATTTCTGTCATTACTTTGCTTCAGTTTTCATTAAAGTCAGAATTTATCTTGCAACTGTTCTTGATCTCACCACTGTTGAAATCAGCCTCTGAATTCAGTTCAAATAGGTGTAGAAGTTGTTAAGCTAGGTTGTTATAGTTTCATTTCATCATCTTTCATCTTTATCAGTCCTTAATTTGCTTCCAAATCTCAAATAAGCCAACTTCTTAACTGTTTTTAGAAGTCAAAATTTGTCAAAAGTTCAGTTTTATGCAGAAAAAGCAGATAATGCACACTGTTCAATTCTGTTTTTCATGGTCTAATATTTGGCACAATTGTAGTTGGCTAGGTGGTCTTTAAGACCACTTATCTGGTTTTCTCATTTGCTTATTGGATAAGTTGTTATATTAGCTTAAAGTAGAGTGCCTACTTACTGTTTCTGCATATCAGCTACCTGTCCCCATTTGCTCCCTTTTCGTTTGATCAATAACTACTTCACTGCTGGTCCTTATTAGCTGCAAATTTGAACATATGTTCTCTGGTTGGTAGGCTTGGGATCCATGCTTTTAGTTTTCTTTTTGGCTTATTGGATAAGCAGTTTGCAAGTGCTTAAATGTAGGGTCAGGTTACTATTTTGCTAAATAGATCAGTTTGCTTGATTCTTGGTAACGAGCTTATTAGGTGTTAGGAGTAGTTGCATCTGGTTCCTTTAGAGTAGTTTTAGCATCTCCTACCTGCTGTAGAAGTTTGGTTCACTTTAGAGCTTATTAGCTTATTTTCTAAGTGCTTATTTGGGATTATTTGCACTGCAGCTCCTTTTTACCTCACATAAGCCCATGTTTTTATAATTTTTATAGCTTTAGAATATAATTTTAGAATTTTCCTGAAGTTTTCATAATTTTTGGTCACTGTTTAGTATTTTTCTTAAATAAAAATAGTTTTTAATCACTTTTAAATACTTTTAATTGCAATTAATTGAGAAAAAGTTCCAAAAAATAATTTTTCAATTGTAACAGTTTAAGATAAATATAAAAAGTATAAAAAATATTTTTCCTTATTTTTCTCCTTTTATTTGGTATTTTTAATAATTTAAATTAGTTTTAAATAGTATTAAATTCATAGAAAATAGGAAATTAATCAGAAAATTACAAAAAATAGTTTTAAAAAGTCTTTAGTGATATTTTAGATTTTTATAAAGTGATTTCATAATTTTCCCCTTTGTTTTGATAATTTTTAGTTAATTAGTTTTTATTTTTAAAGTTAATAATTAGTTTTTAATTAAAATAAAATCAAGAAAATTTCTAAAAAATAGTTTTAATTCATATTTAGTTTCCTAATATCATTTTTAGAGTAAAAGTGATTTTAGGTTAATTTTAGGAGTAGAATAGACGTATTTGCTTTTTATTCGCGTTTAGTTGCTTAATTTCGTTTATTTTTAGCGTAGAATTGTGTAGTTTGCCTTAGTTCTTAGGATTTCCCGTATATTATATGTTCCATTTGCTTTCCTTATCCCGTAGTTTAGAATATATCATATTACCCCCTTTTCTTATTCAAACTCCGATTATCGAGACGTGAGTTGGAAATTCCATTCAACCTCGCTTCGAAATCGATCTCGGTGCTCAAACCTAACACGCTTGAGTTACCCAGATACTACACAACTTCTTATTATTGGTTTCCGAGCTTAATCAATTTTGGCATGCCGCTGCGGGGAGGGCTTGTAGCGAGTTTTCATATTCCGTCTCGTATCGCGTGCATTTGAAGATCCTTCCCCGAGTGAAGTTACCGTCATTTTTGTATATATATATCTTTGAAAAACCCAAAAACATTTAAAAAACCTAAACATTCTCCCTAGAGTGTTTACAAAAACCGTAAAAATTATAAAACCAACAAAACAAACCCGAACGTTAATTGTCACGTCGGCTCACCTTGAAGGTACAACCTATACACGGGGTATAAGGAAAGTCTTGACATTAAATTGCGTGACTGAAGAACGATCCACTCTTCGTTCCCGCCATACTCAGCTGAGGCGTACTTTTGAGAGCTACCGAGCACCGATTGACGTGAAGGTTACAAAAAGATTGTGTTTTCAAAAATTTTAAAAAAAAAAAAAAATATCTTCTTTTATCCTCTCGAACGATAATTCTTGTCTTTTACCCTCTATATGTTTAATTCTCATGGATACGATCAATTATCGCCGCTGCCTTCATTGCCAAAGCCGTATGGAAGAGAAACAATTTCGGTGTTTGAAATGTATATGTGACTGTGCAAAGGAAATAATTGTCGGAATGGATTTTGTGATGTATGCCGAATTTATTAATCCAAATCCGGATCTCGCTTCGTCTTTATGCACGACTAGAACAAAAGAGTGCTCTAATGGAGAACCCTCGATTCCTACTCCCTCTCCGGTGAGGGAAATGGAATATGTTTCTGAGCCCGAAGTGATTCCCGAATCTCTCACGGATAATTCTTCGATTTATCACCGTGTGTATATGGTGCAGCGGACCCGAATATGGTGGGAATTGTCTTGCTTGTAGTAATGGAAAATCAGGAACCGTGTTTCACCATAATCCTGACTATGAGCCAACCAATTTTCCTAACCAACCCTTGTACCATGAGCCAGAATCTACTCTTGGTGAGTATGTGGTGGTCCTCACAAGGTTTTCAATGTCAAGTCCAATATAACAACTCAACCTTTGGTTATGAACCTTACCTCGTATTCGTCAACAATCATACTTCTGTTGTGAGTATTGTGGAGGTCCGCACGTTAATTCCGATTGTCAGATGCAGAACCCGATTGGTTACGAGCAAGTTCCTTGTGATACTTACGATTATGCTTATAACCCACCTCCACAATACCAAGAAATTCCACCACAAACTCCATCAGATAATCAAGGATTTCACCAAGGTTTTCTTCATATATTACAAGAGTTAAAGGAATTAAAAGAATTGCTTCAGGAACCTGTTCAAGAAAGAGATCCTAATCAGAAAACTTATCGAATTATGAGCTGAAGAGGCCGCGAAAGTGATCCAACATCGTCCACTACCTATATATTACGATTCTGATTTGATGACGATTATACTCCTCGAGAGTGGCAATCCCACTCCCGTTTCTGAGCCTTAAATTTGACCCTTCCCCTTTCTCACGCGGTTGAGAGAAGTGACGCCGTCTTGGAAGTGGTCGATGGTTCTATTTCTACAGACATCATTGAACCGTTGATTCTCTCTAAATGGGGATGAGCATCTAGTATTATTCCCGAAAACGGAAGTGTCTAGTGTTGAGATCCTTATCCAAAGCCCAAGAGAGTCCGAGATGGGGTTGTTGTTGTCATTTGTGATGAGCCGTCTCTTGATATTTCAAATGATCATGTTGAGATGTTCTCCGATTCCGATGATGATTCTTACGGAGACATCGATTTCGTCGACGATTTACCTTCTGAGCCCGTCAATATAGAAGAAGTAAATGATTTTGAGCCAGAAGAGGAAGAGATTGAGCCCGATGATGTTCAGATCGAGGATGACGCATTACGTGAAACATTGGCGAATGTCCATCTTCTCATTTCAAAGATTGAAGCCCTAAACGATAAATCGAGTTCGCATCCTATCTCCGCTAAAGATAGTGATTTCTCTCCCGAGCTTGAGACTTTCCGATTTGATGAAGAGATTAGTGGCAATCCCACTATAGATGATGTTTATCCTCGATTCTTGAGGCGCTTCTACTTCGAGGGTTGATATGAGCAAGGTTTTGAACGAGATTTCCGATACTTCGACAAATGACCCGATCATTGAGGAAGCCGACTCATTTCTTGCTCTTGATGACTTGATACCACCGGGTATTGAGGATGTGGTTATGAATGATCCCGAGGGGGATATGGTTTTTCTTGATGGACTTCTTGACTCTTCTCTTTCTAATGAGTCCACCATCCTTTATCCCGTTGAGCCTTTATGTGAAGACAAAATCTTTTAAACCGGGATATTCGACATAGATGAGCTTTATGCTAAAACCGTTGTTAGTGATAAGGATCCTCACTTGGATGCCTTCATTGTTACACTTTCTCCTCCTTACCATGAGCTCTCATCTTTCTTGGAGTTTTCTCATTGTGATCCATCATCCTTTCGTCCACCCGCTAAACCACCGGATGATGGATCATTCTTTCATGTTATCCCTTATGTGATGATGCCTGACACTTTCTTCCCTCCCAACCACCAGCCTCATTCTTTCGGGAATGAGGACACCGGTTTGACCCCCTGTATCTCTACCACTTTTTCCCAAGGACAAATGAATTCGGGGGATCGAGTCAAGCTAGCGACTCCGTAATCAACAACCAGTAGGCTTCGTGGGAGGCACCCATGCTTATCCATCTATCTTCTTTCTATTTTCTAATAAGTGACGCGAAGGGGTCTGCCTCTTCGATTTCTCGTGTTTGGTTGTTTGTGATGTTGTGTTTAGGATGTTCCCGAGATGAAGACTCTCGTGGCCGAAGTTTGTCTTTATCCACTCGAGTTTCATGATCGATGCTGATGGAAATTTGAGATATCCTAATCTTATCGACTAACGCTTATCTTCTAGCATACTTAATAAACGGCTTTATAGATTTTCGTGTGATACCTTGCTTTAAACATTGAGGACAATGTTCTGTTCTAGTCTGGGGTAGGGTAATCTTCGATTTGATTTGACCGCACTTGCTTACTTTTTGTTGTGTTTTCTCGTACCCGTTTTCCTTAGAAAATGAAAAATTGTGCAAAAAATGAGCAAAATTTAAAAATTTTTGTAAGCTTTTGTTAAGTCTTTTTGATTGAAAATTTTGCTAGTCTCTTAGATTAGAAGCTATAAAATGCGAATTCTAGCTCACAAGGCCAAGATTTTGCAAGTTCCCTGAGTGACTTTAAATATGCATAACTTTATTTCATTAGACGAAGCATTTGCTAAGCTAATATATGTTTGACACCTTGATTGACTTTCCGCTGGTGAGAGTAGGAATAGAATTCTGACTTTACCGGGCGTGTTGAGCCCTAGCTTGTTCCCTTAACCATAGATAATTTAATTATCGGCTAAGCATATGGCGGATCTCATTATTGGGATTTTAAATTTGCGGAGATCGAGAAATGATAGAGTTACTTATGAGTTTAGATGCTAAAAGTGGAGTAGTTGGTTCTCTTTAGAGCCCATCGAAGGTACTTATGGCTTTTTGTTCCCACAAAATTGTTTCACCCATATCGTCTAAATAATAGAGATGTCGAGTTTTGGCGATGGTTTGTTCTTATCTTCTTAAAAGAATCTTTGTTTTAAAAATTGGGTACACATCAAGGATCCGTAATAAATAAAGGAGTAATAAGTGATAAGTGAAATGTAATAAGTAAGTGTGAGGTCGGTGTCGATGATCGGACCTTGGATCTTTAGAATGGGATTGTATGAGGTCTTAGCCTAGCCAGCGGGACTCTCATTTCATGAAGCCTATAGTCTTGAATTACCCCGTGAAGCTCCGTGGTTAACAGTTCATATAAATAAAAAAGTAAGTTTTTTTAAAAAAAAAAAAAAATAAAAAAAAAAAAAAAAAATATGATGAAAAAGAGAAAAGTGAAAAAAAAAAGTCAAAAGTCAGTAATAAAATTCCTTGATGTGGACCTCATTTTTACAACAATGGTTCTCGAGAGAAGGCGGATAACTAATTATCGACTCACTTTTATATCTTTATCGGAATAAAAGTTATCGAAACGAGAATTTGAAGAAATTCATTTCTCGCAAAAATAAAAAAAATAAATAGAGAGGAAATAGGAAAATGGGAACAAAAGGTTTTACACAAGTAACTTCCATGGGTAGTGTTAGCATCTAGAATCATTTGTAACAATGATTTCGGTTTTACGCTTAGTTTGGGACTTGTGAAAATCAGGAACGATGTATTCTATCCGATGGTCACTTCATCGTTGTTGTGTTTTCTAATCCGTGATCCTACGTGTCGTTTGAAAAAAGTGTTGAGTTATTGATCGAACGAAAGTTCAACAAACCGCCATTCATAATCAATGTGCTTAATCGTAATATCTATGCATGTGAATTAAAAGGTAAACGGGCGGCGTTTTAGAGTTAAGGCTTCTTATCTCTTTTGAGGAATCTTTACTACTTCTTCATAGGTTTAGTAAAAAGAGATTGAAATCCTTGGTTTTGTAGGAGTGAGCTTGAGCATTGCATGAGGACACGGCAATAGTTTCGTCTGGGGTATTTTGGTATGTGCTAAAACACATACCTTTTCTTTATCAAAACTGGCCCAAAATAACCAAGAAAGAGCCGTTTATTGCTAATATTTGTGGTTTTCTTGAGTTTGTGCTTGTGCAGGTACGGATATGTAAAAACACGCAAAAAGGTGCCAAATCAGACGTAAATCCGAGCACGAGAGATCAAGAGAGCTTTAGCGAGCCGAAGGTCGGAATTATGCATTTATGAAGATTTCTAATCTCCGAGGATGATTTGTGAAGATTTGATCAAAGTTTGAAGAAATGCGAAACAGGCCCTCAAGTTTCAGCATTTGTCGAAATGACCCTTGAAGATTCAGGGTTGCAAATTCCAGTCGGTCTATTGAAGAATGACAAGTTCACCCTGGTCTATGGTTTCAGAAGTTGCATGATTGGTCCTTGGTTCACTTAATAATCACACTACTAATCCTTTTATACAAACCCATTTATCCAACACATAGCATTTGGCCCATATCCATTAAATGAATCACTTGGCCCAATCCTACACCTCCAACCCGCCATTAATAATCCTACCCGGTCACATTTAATAACACCCAACCCGAAAATCCTTTTACCCTAACTATAAACCGGTCAAAAGAACCAAACCACCCAACTTTGAAAAACAATATCAAAACAAACGCGCCCTTTTCAGTATTACCCTTTCTTTCCCCAAAAACACACCCGTACACCACTATTTACCATCCCAAACACACTGATGCATCGTACTAAGCATCTTATCCACTCTCTAGAATCACTGACTTGTCAAGGATTGCCAAGGTGGACATTTGAGAGCTTGTGATTGGCCGAAACACATCATCCATCAATCAAGGGCCAAGAATAGAATGGATGACAAGAGAGGAATGAATGGTCATGATTAGAGCTTCTAGGCGCTTCTCAGAGGCATCCCAAGGCTTCATCAGCTCTGCTATAAAAAGACCTCTAAGCTCACTTTATTTCTTGTCCAATCTCTTAGGTTTTAGAGAGATTTTGGCCTTTTTAATTCCTGTCATTTACTGTTTTAATAGCTTAGCATAATCTCTTTTCATTGTAATTTTACTGCTTTTTGTAATGTCACTTTATTAAATCAAGTCTTCTTTCATTGTCATTTAAGTTTTCATCAATCAAAAAGTTGTCTTTTACTGTTTGTATAAGCTCATATAAGCTTTACTAAGCTTATATGAGTCTCTTGGTATCTTAATCATTCTTCAATTTCAGTTTTAGCAAAAAGTCAAGAAAAGTCAAACGGGTCATATTGAAAGTCAAACAGGTTTGGGTTGGATTCTGGTTTTAAATGATTGTAAGTTGAGTTATAATTGATTGTTTAAATCTGTTTAGGATAGAATCTCATCAGGTTCTAGTAGTTTTGATGCATTTTGGATTTCTAAAGGAGTGTTTGGATTGCTTTTGTTAACTGTTTTAGAGGTTGTATAATTGGATTAAATCAGTTTCTTTGTGCCAACTATAGCTTATTAGATTGATTTCTGTCATTACTTTGCTTAGTTTCATTAAAGTCAAAATTTATCTTGCAACTGTTCTTGATCTCACCCATGTTGAAATCCAGACCTCTGAATTCAGGTTCAAATAGGTGTAGAAGTTGTTAAGCTAGGTTGTTATAGTTTCATTTCATCATCTTTCATCTTTATCAGTCCTTAATTTGCTTCCAAATCTCAAATAAGCCAACTTCTTAACTGTTTTTAGAAGTCAAAATTTGTCAAAAGTTCAGTTTTATGCAGAAAAAGCAGATAATGCACACTGTTCAATTCTGTTTTTCATGGTCTAATATTTGGCACAATTGTAGTTGGCTAGGTGGTCTTTAAGACCACTTATCTGGTTTTCTCATTTGCTTATTGGATAAGTTGTTATATTAGCTTAAAGTAGAGTGCCTACTTACTGTTTCTGCATATCAGCTACCTGTCCCCATTTGCTCCCTTTTCGTTTGATCAATAACTACTTCACTGCTGGTCCTTATTAGCTGCAAATTTGAACATATGTTCTCTGGTTGGTAGGCTTGGGATCCATGCTTTTAGTTTTCTTTTTGGCTTATTGGATAAGCAGTTTGCAAGTGCTTAAATGTAGGGTCAGGTTACTATTTTGCTAAATAGATCAGTTTGCTTGATTCTTGGTAACTAGCTTATTAGGTGTTAGGAGTAGTTGCATCTGGTTCCTTTAGAGTAGTTTTAGCATCTCCTACCTGCTGTAGAAGTTTGGTTCACTTTAGAGCTTATTAGCTTATTTTCTAAGTGCTTATTTGGGATTATTTGCACTGCAGCTCCTTTTTACCTCACATAAGCCCATGTTTTTATAATTTTTATAGCTTTAGAATATAATTTTAGAATTTTCCTGAAGTTTTCATAATTTTTGGTCACTGTTTAGTATTTTTCTTAAATAAAAATAGTTTTTAATCACTTTTAAATACTTTTAATTGCAATTAATTGAGAAAAAGTTCCAAAAAATAATTTTTCAATTGTAACAGTTTAAGATAAATATAAAAAGTATAAAAAAAATATTTTTCCTTATTTTTCTCCTTTTATTTGGTATTTTTAATAATTTAAATTAGTTTTAAATAGTATTAAATTCATAGAAAATAGGAAATTAATCAGAAAATTACAAAAATAGTTTTAAAAAGTCTTTAGTGATATTTTAGATTTTTATAAAGTGATTTCATAATTTTCCCCTTTGTTTTGATAATTTTTAGTTAATTAGTTTTTATTTTTAAAGTTAATAATTAGTTTTTAATTAAAATAAAATCAAGAAAATTTCTAAAAAATAGTTTTAATTCATATTTAGTTTCCTAATATCATTTTTAGAGTAAAAGTGATTTTAGGTTAATTTTAGGAGTAGAATAGGCGTATTTGCTTTTTTATTGCGTTTAGTTTAATTTCGGTTTTTGCGTTTTAAGTAGAATTGTGTAGTTTGCCTTAGTTCTTAGGATTTCCCGTAGATTATATGTTCCATTTGCTTTCCTTATCCCGTAGTTTAGAATATATCATATTATCCCCTTTTCTTATTCAAATCCCGATTATCGAGACGTGAGTTGGAAATTCCATTCAACCCTCGTTCGGAACGATCTCGGTGCTCAAACCTAACACGTTTGAGTTACCCGTATACTACACAACTTCTTATTATTGGTTTCCCGAGCGAATCAGTCAACAATAATGTTGGTGAGAAATCATAGGTTTATGAAAATGTTTTATACGACCACCACAAGTATAAGTCATGTATGACAAAATGTCACATAAAAATGATACAATTGCTATAAGCACATGACACCGAAGCTAGACTAATCATGATGTTCGCCCCAACAGAGTGTTTTCCAAACAACTCTCATACTGATATTAAATGAAATGCATCCATTTGACCAGTTGGAACCACCAACCCGGATGGAGGAGTTACATCACCTTGACCAGTTGGAACCACCAATCATAGGTTCCTAAACAACTCTCAATAGATCTATTCACTCACCCTCGCTTACTCCGTAATTAATGGTTCATGATTATGAAATGGGGACATTTAATTGGCAATGAGGTAACTTAAGCAATGTAAATGAATTTGATATACTTGGGCTCGTAATAAAATGATGTGCAATGTATTCTCCCCCGTAGGTTTGAAAATAAGTATAAACTTGAAAGACGGGGCTATGAAAACTCACTTGATACAATGATTATGATGGCAAAAGTGGATACACTGAAATGAGGCGCAATCTCTAACCGCGACCTATTATGAATGATATGATCTAATATAAGTCATTATATAATGTTGTGCATGCGAACTCATATGATATTCATACCACTTGTGCATTTGAAAATAAAGTTTATCGTCGAAAAATAAGTTTATAACGTCTTGTCAAGTTATAAATTACTTTACAAGTACTTACGTTGAAATGATATCCTACGATAGTCGTTTAGTGATTTATTAAGAAATTATAGTTTTTCGTCGTAAAACAATATAATTTGACAACTAATGAAAATGGCTAATTTTGAGTGGTCGTATATTATTCGTTATATCTTTGTTTGACAAACAGTTGAACATTTTGGAAACTAGGATAGGCGAACTCACTTTTACTTGTAGACATCGTTTCTCAAAAATATTCTATCAATATGAAAAATGGCTCCAAATATGGTCACTTGCGATAACCATTTTGGACTAATAAAAATATGTAAGTGTTACTACTTGTGAAAAATAGTTACGATAGCCATATTTAAAACGCCTGTAACTTAGTCGTTATAGCTCCGTTTTCTACGTTTTATATATCCTTAGTTTCGTGTTAATGTATACTAATATATTTTTGATAAATCGACTCATTTAGATTATGTTTAAAACTCAATTTTGCCCCTTCAAAATCCCTTGACAGCTTGTATATTTTCAGAAAATTAGTTTTCTTCGCAAAACTTGAAATTAACGTAACTTCTTCGTTATAAACCCGTTTTAACCCGTTCAAGCGACCACGGTTTCGTTTTAAAGTCTATTTTCTGAAAATATAAACCAAAATAATCCATGACCTGCTGAAATTTCCAGATTTTATAAAAATGGACAGACCAAAATTTCATGTTGTCGAAAATGATTTTTATAATGTAGAACTTGTTCTAACCCTTTTCAATCAACACCAAAACTATTCTAAACCTACCATACACCTTCTTAGGGTGTCATAGGTTCCTAAACTTCATCAACAATGATAGGTTTCATGGGAATAATTATAGGATAGTTAATACTCATTATAAGTAATAAAAACAAGTAAAAGTGGTATGAATACATATAATACTTGCATGTTTTTGTACTAGCATAATAAAAATAGATCAAATATGATTATGAAAGAGTAGTAAAATGTATGAAAAGCTTACTAGTAGTATGATGAGGTTTAAGTAACTAGGTTCCTAATTACTTCTTGGTTTTTATTTCAAAACCTAATATAGAAGTATACTAGAGTTTGATTATCACTTGGTCTTGAAAAACTTATGGTTTCTTCTTCTTTTTCTTGCTTGGCCGAACCTCAACAAAGACAAGGGAGGGTTTCTAGTTTATTTTCACCTTTTGATATGTGTAGTGTATGTGTTTTATGAATATAATACTTTGTATTATACAAATATCTATCTAAATGAGTATGTGTACACTAGCTAGGGTCAAGATTTTTTTTTTAAAATGGTGACTAAGGGGGGGGGGGGTCGGCAAGGGTAGTTTGGGAAGACAAGTGATGAATTTTTGTTAGTTAAATGTATTTTAGGTTAAGTATAATGTACATTTGGTACATATAATTAATTATTAAGTGTAGCGTTAGCTAGAAATCGATTTTAACGGAACAAAATAAAATATATCGAAGTCATAAAAATTATAAAAATAGATTTCTCGCAAGTATTGAGTGAAATAATAATTATCGAATAGCATTTACGAAAACCGTCGTAAATATATATATATATAACAATTTATATACCAAAATAAATTCAAAACATCGAGTAAACTAATAATATAATTTTTATAGTCCTAAAATGAGTATAAAAATATATCAGAATAATTGTCGGATCAATTATTCAAAATAAATGATCGTGCGATAGAATTTATTTAATAGAAAAATATACGTTAATGAAATATGCAAACCCATGCATGAACTAATATGAAAATGATGTTACTGATGATATGTAGACTAAATCTAGTCTGTATGTAATGTTCTCAATGATGTTTCATGAATACGCAGCTAAACCCTTACGGTTACGCGAATTTGATACTCGTAAACCTAGTTTACGAAAAATGATAAATAGTGATTTTTCTCCGGGAATGAATAGTGTTTCGTGAATAGTAAAATTTTTAAATAACCTCTCAAAGACGCAAACTGACTTCAAAAATGATGAATAGTAAAATGATGAATAGTAATGAGTGAATAGTAAATTCCCGAGATGAATAGTAAATTTGAGAAATGACCTGAAATTACGAGTTGTCACATAAGGGAGTCTGACGGCATCACACATCACAAAGTGACGCCATCACTTGTTACTGAAGATGGATTTTTGGTGAAAAATTAACAAGCGACGCCTCAGTGAAATCTGAAGACACTACAACCTGACGGCGTCAGGTGTAATTTGAAGTTGAGAGTCACGTACAAAGTTAACAAGAGACGGCCCATATCATTTTTACAAGGGGATGGCGTCAGGCTTCTCATGACAGCGTCAGAGATCCATAGCGACGGCGTCATAATGACGACTTGCACATGACGAAACCATAGTGACGGCGAGCTGATGGCATCACAACCTATAAGGTGACGTTGTCACAAGTGTAATACTATATATATTTTCGCATGTTTTCCGTTATTTGTGTAACACTTTGTAGAGGAAAACCCTAGATAAATTTCACAACTTTTGTGAAGGTTTTTTAGCCACTTTGGCTCATGTTTAATTGAAGATAAGTAATCCCTCTTTAATCATTCAATATTGTGGAAAACTAGAAGGGGGGTTGAATAGTTTTACCAATTAAAACTTCGTTTTAAAATATTTAGATCGACTTATGTCAATCTATTTAGATGTGTATGTTGGACAAGATAGATATATAAATGTGTAAATGAAAGATAAGGAGTAAGAAGCACAAAACCACGACACGGGTATTTATAGTGGTTCGGCTACAAGGACACCTTCCTTTCCCTACTCCACTCCACGAGTCACCTACTCGCGAGTTCGTAATCACTACACGACACCAACTCCTTATGGCGGAGAAGCCTTCACAACGTCGCCTACTCTTTTTCCGGTACTAGGCTAACCACCGGGTTCTTTCACCAAGGAGAACCACACCTATCACAACGTCGCCTACCCTTTATCCGGTACTAGGCTAAGTACCGAGTTCCATTACAATGGAGGAACTACTACCCAACACTACACAACACCTAACCCCAAAGGAGACCCACTCCTTATTACAACACCATCAAGGATATCAACATCTTTGGAAACAAACTATCACTATTTGTATAACGATGCACCTCATCGATTATACGACCTTGGCATCCCTCACTAATGCCACTTGATTTGACTCCTAGGCATCTTTCACTAATGCCCTTGACACGAACGCTTGGCACCTTTCACTAATGCCTTCGTCTTAACTCCTTTAGCATTCTTCACAAATGCTTTTGACACAGACGTTAAGCACCTTTCACTAATGCTTTCGTCTTGACTCCTTTCGGCATCCTTCACTAATGCCTTGGACGCAACACTTCTATGGAGGAAGAAAGAAGTATCAACAAGAGAACCTCAGTAGTCTTGATGATGACGAAGCATGGCAACTCATGGACTTGAGCTTGCTCGACTTCAAGAATTGGTGATCTCGCCTTTAAGAGGAACCTAGAGAATCACACAAAAACAAAAGACAAACTACATAGAAAGATCCCTTAGGATCTGTGGTTAGAAGATTACAATACTTAGGGAAAGTATGTGTCTGAGTGGCAACCCAAAAGGAAGAAATGGCTCACTATTTATAGAAGAAAAACAACTACTATTCCACGGATCCCTCACTTGAGGGATCCGTCCAGTGTATCTTGGGGATCCCTGGGACGCTCCCTTTTGCCCATGGGTTTTGGGTCATGGATCATGGGTTATGGATCATGGATATCAAGTAGATACAATGTATCTATAAGATGCAATGCATCTAGTCCATGGTACATGGATTAAAACTATGGGCCATGGATTAAAACCATGGGTCATGGATAATATCCATATATGACATAAGCATGATGTCATGCAATGGGTTATGGGTCAAGCTCCATGGGTTGTACCTAACTATATTCAATGTATTTGGTTAATGGGTCAAATACTTAAGTTTCTACCCAATTGTATTACCCATTATAATACATACTAGTTATGTATATATTCACCCAATATGTAAACACTAGTTGTTATACATATGTAAACACTACTTGTTTTAGTGCTTTATGTGAAAACGTAAGTGTGTTAGAAAACTATTGGCTCAAACCATTTACGTATTTTATTTGTTTCGTTAAAATGATTTTACGTTTGTTATCGACAAAACATTAGAAGATCGTAAAATATAAATAAACGTTTTTACGGCTTATTTGTATTAACAATCTCCCCCTTTTTGTTGATGACAAAACATAAAATTATTTTAAGGAAAAACTAAAATTCGTAAAAGTTCGAATTGGAGTTTTTACTCTCTTCTCCCCCTTTTTGTCGAAACAAAAAAAGCGTCGAAAAGAAACTAACACAATGTTTTAAGAAAAACATGTAAAAGAGGAAAATCTAGAAAGCAAGTGACGGGAAAAGTTCTCGTCTTAAATCCCCCTTGACGAGTCCATCCCTTTGTGAGGGCGTCAAGTAAATAAAAACTATTAAGCTAATGCATTGCAACTATGTTTGCAAGTGGTTTCGTCTTAGTTATGATAACGCTCCCCCTTGATGATTGCAACTTTGCAAGGGGACGTAAAGAAATGTAATCCATATGAGGATTATATTGCAAATGGTTTTGCAATGTATGGTTTGACCCAAAGCTCCCCCTAGCTTAGGGTGTCAAAGTATTCATGTGTATTTTGAAAATCTACAAAACAAAGGTTAGAAAACAAGTATATAGTGCATAATTTCCTGCAAATAAGACTCAAGTTAATAGAAAATTGGTCTTCTGTTGCACGGATCCCACGGTTCCCTCCTTGGATGGATCCGTCTAGGCAAATTCCAGGAATCCGTCTGTCTGATGACAGAATTCAGCAATGGTGATATAACAAATAATGTTAACATCAAAGTGAGATATGTATTTCAGGCAACAAACATATGGCATGTAAATTATCATTCAATAAAACAAAGAGATAATCAACAAATCTCTAAAACTAAGAGAATGACTTAGCCATGTAATACATATTCTACTAATACTAATAAGTTATAAAAACTTAAAAAGCAACAATGTGCTTGGGTCTAAGAATGAGTAGACTTGTTGATTTGGTCCAATCTTTCAAGAAGATGATTAAACATGAAATGCAACTCATTTCGTACTTCTTGAACAAGTCCTTGGGTGTTTAGACAATTTGAGCAATTATTTTCTTGATTGGGAACCGGAGGAAATTGGATGTTTTGAGGAGGTTCTACAAATGATGGTGGGGTTTCATTGAAAGATGTAGGATGAGGTTCTACTAAAAATGAGGGTGGTGATAATGGAAATTCCTCCATATGATCAAGTCCTTGGTGGTTCCTTGTTTCCAATAATGGACTAGTCGGTGTTGTAGGTGGTTCCCTATTTAACGAGAAAGTTGTTGAGTGGAAATTTCTCGGTGGTGAATGCTCTAATGAATATAGATTTGGGTGAGAGAGAGGCTCGATGAAATAGTGTAGTCCTTGTTCTATGAATGAAGACTTAGATGGCTTGCTAGAACTAGCTATGTTTGGTTTAGAGCTACATGAACCCTTTTCTAGCCCAAAAGGTTTAATGCTAATTCTTGCGGTTTTCTTAGCAATTATTGAATGGGTTTGTTGAGGTGGGATTCTAGCATTATTATCTCTTACGGGAGATGATTCGGTGGATTGAAATCTCATGAATCATATAACCATTCCTTTTGGATGAACCTTTGGTTGAATATTTTTTGCTAAGTGCTTTAGTCATGGTGATGGTGAGGATGCAATATGAGCTTCTAACTACTGATTTTTGAGGACTAGGTAAGAGTGATGACTTAACCTCAAGAGTGTTTGGTTTATAAAGGATGAATTTGGATTAAGAAATTAAATTCATGACCACTAAGGGGATTAAGCATGCACTAAGGTCAGCTAAGATATTGTTCAGCTCTAGGAAAATATTAAATGGTAACTAAAAGTGTTTAGATTACCAAAGGTGGCTAAAATTTGAAGAGAAAAGCTGATTAAAGTCTTTCTGTAGACACGGATCCCAAGGATCCCTCTCACCAGGGATCCGTCTAGTTATAAACCAGGGATCCGTCAGTCAGTCAGATATGTAATGAAATGATTATGCTTTTTGTAAGGTCTAGTACCTATGAATCTTGAGGATTTGACTTTCCTTTGATGTCTTGAGTGGTGGATATCTTAAATGCTTAACCATAAGGAGTGAGGATGGTTAATGATGGTTTTGGGTAGGAAAGTGGACTTTAGAAAGTCTAACTAAGTGCTTGAGAATGAAATGGGAAAATGATGACACTTAGTCTTAGAAATCAGATGATGACTCAAGAAAAATTTGAGAAAATCCAAAAAAAATTAGAAAAAATAAAGAAAAATAAAAAGCTAGTTTTAGGCCTATTTTGAGGTAAGAGTGACTAAAATCAATTTGCTAAAATTGATAGAAATATTAAACTAAGTGTTTTGAGGTGTGAGGAATAATGTGTGAGCGTTGGAGCGGAAGTATGGTGGATATTGGTGAGTTTGATAAATCAAAGACACTTTGAATTTGATCCTAAGTTACCTATGGGTGAATGTGAGACCTACTGTGCTTAAGGAAACCTTAAATAGTGTTAAAGAATCATGTTTAGCCATCATGATGTGATTGGGGGGATAACTTGGATGTATGGTGGTCTGTATCAGATAACTGTCTTCCCGGATCCCACGGTTCCCTCTTAGGAGGGATCCGGCTAGTTATAATACTGGGATCCGCCTACTGCAGATCAGAAGGCTTTCAACAAATGTGCAATTCTTGCACTCTTAGCAAATGCTTCTCCTAGTTGTTTCTACAAAGACTAAATGCAAGAACACATTAAGTATAACGCATAGCAAGTGTGGGGGAACTAAAGGTAGCTAAAGATGAGTGACGACGACTACTTGAATAATTTCAAGATGTCGTAAAATCTCATCCTACACGTTCCTAAGTTAAGATTGTTCAATGCCAAGTTATGGCAATACCTACATACTACATCTTACTCTACATAAGTATTTTTTAGATGTTACAAACTATTGTTTTCACAAATTAAGGTCCTATGACCTTACCTTACTTCCCCATCTCCTTCCATATCACTCCCCGTCTTCATCCTCCCATTCAGTCTTCATCTCACCAACTCTACTTCTTTTTCTTCAAGAAGTTAGCGAAGCACTTGAAGATCCCTTTGGTTTGTTGCCATTCTTGTGATGGGCTAAGAATGTCCGACAATTTATTGATGTAATCCAAAGGGTCGAGATCGGTGTTACTGAGAGGGTTGCTACTTCCTTCACCTTCTATTTGCCTCTCCCGTTCATCTGAGGAATCCGTTGGTGGGTGAGGTCTTTTGACTTCCACCATAAACCTTGTAGTTCTACCCTCGGTCAATGACACCATAACTTTGTTGCAAAAGCTATGATCATAGGAGAACGGAGAAGGATCTAAAGAAAAGATGAACCTTGCAAGATGGGTTAGGAGCATTGCATACGGGATCACCATTTTGTTCATGCTTTGTACACTCGCAATTCTCTTAATCATGTAATATGCAAGGTTGAAGCGAGTCTCGGTCATAAGGCAATAGATCATGAAACTTAGGCATGCATTGGGGTGATCCTTGTTCCCTCCTAAGCATAGCACATTCTCCCTTACTACCACTTCCCATTTCCTATACAAAGCATACATCTCGGAGAGCTCCATTTGGAAAGGATCCCTATAGATCACTTTCGAATTTCTAGTGACCCTCGATGGGGATGCCCTTTGCATGAACACGGTATCCCTTACCGTGGTTGCTTCCAGGATTCTCATGTGGTAGATTTCATGATGATCAACCATATCGTGTAGCTCCACCAAAGACCACTCATTGGAAAACATGCAAACTCCTTGATATGGAACCCGTAGTATTCTTCCAAACTCCACAAGCGAAAGGGTGTACTCATGCTCATTTATGATGAAGACAATTGAGATGGTCCCGTCATCATTTCGAACTATCCTCATTGTTTTGTAGAACTCGAGTACGAACACTGGGCAAATTTGCTCATTTATGTCCAACAAACAATCAAAGCCAATGGTTTCAAAAACTTGTCGGATGTCGGTGTTGGCAAGAAATGATTGTTCTACCACACGACCTTCATGAAAAAGTCTCTTTTCGAGCAACTTGAAAGCTTTCCTATCTTCCGGGCTAAGTCCATCCTTTCTATGGTACATTGGGATGTAGTGGGCGGTATCTTGATAGTCTTGTTGTCGGTTACTAGGCATGATTGTTCCTATACAACAAAACCATAATGTGGTGTTAATTGTGAATAGTAGCCTAAAGGGTTTGATCACAATTTTGCTCAAATCATCTTTATTGAATTCAAGAAATGAGTTTAATTTGTATTAACAATGTTAATTCTTTGATTTAGATTATCTTAGAAAACAATTTGGTAACAAATTATGACAAACCCATTTGAACCCAACTTCTAAAGATGAAAAATTGTAATCCTAGGAATCAAGGAATTAAATTAACAATGTAGTGAAGATTATACTTACACAAGAAATTGTTTTGCTTGAAGGAAATGATAAAATTTCTCCTGTGAACAGTAATTGGGTTTTTGTTCGTGAGTCTTTAAAGGTAAAGTGATAGTGGAACTTCCACAGTGATCATTTCTAACTTATGTTGTCTTATGTTGCACGGATCCCTCTCATTAGGGATCCGACTAGTTCAAACTCAGGGATCCGGCATGACAGCAAAAATTCAGCTTAAGCATTCCTTGATAACTTTGGTTTGGGAGTTCTAAAATGCCTAGAGTTTGATGTTTAAGCTCTATAACTTATGGTTTGGAGTTTTGACGGTTTAATACTAATCCTATTCGACGGGATTCCCTTTTTATGAATTAATCACAATTCTTGGGAGGTTTTTCAAAGATTATGATAAAATCCCATTTTATCATAATATAAGAAATTTCACATGGATATTCATTGACATATATGAAATGTCAATAATCCTTTTGTGATGAATAATGATTGAGGCTATCGAATAACCGAGATATCATTATTACAGATTTGTAGTGTAGTCTATATAAATCAACTAAGAATACTATTCTTGATAATGATTTTAATATAGATAACTACTTAAGTAATTACTAATAAAGAGTAATCATACAACTAAGATTTTAATAATAATACCAAAATGTAAATTATTAAAGATCATACATTTGCTAAATATTCATTTTAAGGAAAGAAATATTTAGAGAAATTCTTTGTGATCTTTTCAGGATCTCCAGATCCATGTGTGAGGAATACAATGCTAAATATTCTTTTTAAAAAAAGAAATATTTAGATAGTTTCTTCATGATCTTCTTGGTATGCCCAAATCCAAGTATGGAGAATTCTTAACAAGGAAAATATTAGAACGTTCTATCATTGTCCAACATTAAACACTATGATGATTTTTTAAAACATGACTTAAAGAATCCTTCTTTGTAGTTTTCAAACATACACGGATCGTATCAAGTTTTTAAAGTACAACATACTCTAAGAAACTTGGTAACGAAGCTCTGATGCCAATTGTGGAAAACTAGAAGGGGGTTGAATAGTTTTACCAATTAAAACTTCGTTTTAAAATATTTAGATCGACTTATGTCAATCTATTTAGATGTGTATGTTGGACATTGATAGATAGATATATAAACGTGTAAATGAAAGATAAGGAGTAAGAAGCACAAAACCACGACACGGGTATTTATAGTGGTTCGGCTACAAGGACACCTTCCTTGCCCTACTCCACTCCCCGAGTCACCTACTCGCGAGTTCGTAATCACTACACGACACCAACTCCTTATGGCGGAGAAGCCTTCACAACGTCGCCTACTCTTTTTCCGGTACTAGGCTAACCACCGGGTTCTTTCACCAAGGAGAACCACACCTATCACAACGTCGCCTACCCTTTATCCGGTACTAGGCTAAGTACCGAGTTCCATTACAATGGAGGAACTACTACCCAACACTTCACAACACCTAACCCCAAAGGAGACCCACTCCTTATTACAACACCATCAAGGATATCAACATCTTTGGAAACAAACTATCACTATTTGTATAACGATGCACCTCATCGATTATACGACCTTGGCATCCCTCACTAATGCCACTTGATTTGACTCCTAGGCATCTTTCACTAATGCCCTTGACCGCGAGCAGCTTGGCACCTTTCACTAATGCCTTCGTCTTAACTCCTTTAGCATTCTTCACTAATGCTTTTGACACAGACGTTAAGCACCTTTCACTAATGCTTTCGTCTTGACTCCTTTCGGCATCCTTCACTAATGCCTTGGACTCAACACTTCTATGGAGGAAGAAAGAAGTATCAACAAGAGAACCTCAGTAGTCTTGATGATGACGAAGCATGGCAACTCATGGACTTGAGCTTGCTCGACTTTAAGAAGTGGTGATCTCGCCTTTAAGAGGAACCTAGAGAATCACACAAAAACAAAAGACAAACTACATAGAAAGATCCCTTAGGATCTGTGGTTAGAAGATTACAATACTTGGGGAAAGTATGTGTGGGAGTGGCAACCCAAAAGGAAGAAATAGCTCACTATTTATAGAAGAAAAACAACTACTGTTCCACGGATCCCTCACTTGAGGGATCCGTCCAGTGTATTATTGGAGATCCGTGAGACGCTCCCTTTTGCCCATGGGTTTTGGGTCATGGGTCATGGGTTATGGATCATGGATATCAAGTAGATACAATGTATCTATAAGATGCATTGCATCTAGTCCATGGTACATGGATTAAAACTATGGGCCATGGATTAAAACCATGGGTCATGGATAATATCCATATATGACATAAGCATGATGTCATGTAATGGGTTATGGGTCAAGCTCTATGGGTTGTACCCAACTATATTCAATGTACTTGGTTAATGGGTCAATTACTTAAGTTTCTACCCGATTGTATTACCCATAATAATACATACTAGTTATGTATATATTCGCCCAATATGTAAACACTAGTTGTTATACATATGTATTACTAAATCATAAAATCAGTTATACTTGTTTTAGTGTTTTATGTGAAAACATAAGTGTGTTAGAAAACTATTGGCTCAAACCATTTACGTATTTTATTTGTTTCGTTAAAATGATTTTACGTTTGTTATCGACAAAACATTAGAAGATCGTAAAATATAAATAAACGTTTTTACGGCTTATTTGTATTAACAAATATGTCTATGTATTGTTTGATTATATGCTTTTTTTTCTTCACTTTAACATGCTAGGCTAGATTTATTAGTGTTTGCTTAGATCTAATGAAATCTTGTTATTAATTATTGATTGTCGTCTCTTATTGAATTAGTTGCTTCGCGTTAGGGTAAGAAAACTAGCTTAATTCTTATATGTAACTAGCTAGTCCACCTTATTAAACGCAACCCTAGAGTGCACTGTTGGTTTTTCTCGTTTTATTTATTGCATGAATTGCGGCTTGTAGATTCTAGGAGATTTAATAGACTTTAAGCTTCTTAGGAGAGACTTATACGTTCATAGAGTTAGGGCATTTGACACCTCCCTACGACTAATAAAATTAATACAACGCTCCAATTAAAACAAGGGTGTGACAATTCAATTAATCAATAATAGATAACAGGGAGTAAAGAAATCTAAGTAAACACATTTTCCTATCATTAGAGTTACCACCAATTTACTTTTCTTGCATTTAATTTATGTTATTTAGTTTTGTTTTAGATAATTAGTAGTTAAAATGCCCACTATTCAAAACCCCGAGATTTTAATTTGCTTTCTAAAAAATATAAAAATACAAAAAGACTCATCCCTCACCTTTAGACCTATCTCGACATACACTTCGGCCTTCACAACACTATTCCCCTAGAGAACGATCAATTCCCCGTGTCCTACCTATACTACACTACAACGATTGGGTACACTGCCTAGGAGGATTGTAAAACTTCGTGAGGTCTTACAAAATCCACATCACTTATCAAGATTGGTAAATTATTAGGATACACTCAGATGGCCTATGTCGTTGTTATGTGATATTAGCTAACTACACTCGTTAGTAACCCCCGTATAAAACCCTTTTGTTACTCTCATTTTTAGAGTAAGATACCCCTAGATAAAAGCTCTGAGCATATCCTTTCATTTGTTACACCAATAAAAATTAGTTCGTTACACCCTTACACCTTAGCCTACCCAGTAGATTAAGTCCTTGATTGGTTGCTAGTTACTTATGTGTAAAGTGTGTGTTTCCTGTGTTCGTGTGAGTTTTTCTTATCTTTGGTAAGGTCAGAAATTGCACATTACAATAGGAATGTGAAAGTAGTTATTTTTTATTTTCGTGTGTTTACTACTTTCACTTTTATTTTTATTTCTGAGATCCGTACGTTAAACAATATCTTTCAGATTTATTATGATCGTGGGGTGGTGAAATTTTACGCTCATAATATTATTTTGGTTTTTTATTAAGAAAAAATTAAAAGAAAAATTAGAAAAAATAATAAAAAATAATCAAAATAAATCAAAAAATAGAAAAATACAAAAAAAATGTAAGAAAGAATAAATGGAGAGGAATGTGTGATAATCGGTTCATTAAAACTCAACCGATTCATTTTAGCTAATCGATTATTCATTGGTATGTGTTATAAACCAACGATGTAAAGTATTGTGGTATATTAGTTAAAGTTGGTCGTAATTTAACCAACTATGTGTAAGTAGTAGATATTGCCACTATTGTTGTAATTTTATGGAATGATTGGGAGTTGGTTATTATTGGAACGCCAACTATGGATTATTTTGTCTAAGACATTCTTTAGTCTAATTTGTGTCTACCAAACAAAGCGTGTGTATTCTATGTTAAAGCGTGAGTTAGTATATGATTTGTGTCATTTTCGAGGTTCGTGGTTTGATAAGTAACTTGTAGCATTAGTTATGTGGACTTAATCTATTTGTTTTATTATTTATATTTTTACACCAATTATAAATGTTTCCCATGCCTAATCCTTACCCTATATCATTCCTCATCTTAACCTTCTAGCTTATTGAGATTAGAGAATTGAGCAATCTCGGATATCGCAGTCGTCGTTACGATTGTGTGTTCGTGATTTTGTCGCCCTTTTTTATATAATATTATTGGTAAAAGATTACTTGGTCCTATCTTTAGCTTATTCGAGTTAAAAGTCGAGCAATCATGTATCATGGTCGTCGTTACGATCATGTATTCATGATTTTTTTCGCCTTTTCTGGAATATGAGATTGTTAAAGAATGAAAAAAATTGTCAACCCTTTAACCTTCATCATTTTAACCCAAATACCTTTTTAGATTTGTTACTCCTAGATTTTAGTGGTGGAGATGTGTATCCTTGCCAAGCTTATGATAGAATACTCGTCACTACTGAGCAATTGAGCGAATTACTAAAATGTTACCACATAGATTAGTTGAGTGATTTGTGTGTTTTCATTTTCCTATTTTGTGAGATGTTTGGTTGTGCACTTTTGATTGAGTAATAAACTTAAAAGATTATTCTTAGACTTTTGTTTGGGATATGTTTTCATAAGTAAGATCTAATGTCTACATGAAGAAAAGTAGAATTCAAGAGGGGGACATTTGATGACATCAAATAAGGACTAACATTATGCATCATTTATCATATAATTATTGCTCATTTTATGTAAGATATGATACTTAATTGCTTACTTTTGTTAATTACAGTAAAGAACGGAGCAATTGATGAAAGTTAAGGAAAAGGACATGATTTGGAGCTAAAACGAAGAAATAAAGCTAAGTCCACAATACAGAGAGCCAATACGCCGTATTCATCACCAAGGATATGGCGTATTCATTTCAAGACTTTATCAAATCAACTGATCGTGAAAGGCATCAATACGGCGTATCCAAAATGCTTAATACATTGTATTCATTGAAGGTTCGTACAGATTCCAGAATATTTTAATCATGGGAGCTACACAAATATTTCCCAATACGTCGTATTGAAGGATCTCAATACGCCGTATCGACCTGATTTCAAAGACTATATAAAGAAACCCCTATTTATGAAATCTACACAACTTTATACCAAAAGACTCGGTTCCTAGACAACTTGTGAAGGCAAGAAGGTTCTGTAAACTCAATCATTGATTAGGAGAACTCTTTGTAACGTAGTTTCATCACATAATCATTCGGTTAGCGTATCGTTTTCACTATGTTTCATACTTTATACGTTTTGATTATCTTTGTTATGATTGTTACAGAGATTATGGGCTAACACCCTTAAGTGTTAGCCAATTTTATGAAGATTTTGTGTTATTAATTTGTTTTACATCGATTACTAGTTTACTTTATTGGATATTATATATTTTTATCGCCATTACTCGTTTATTTGCTTGATCTTTGTCATCTTGTAACTAGATCTTTGGAATATCGCATAAAGTTCTGTAACTTTAACTAGTTAAGTGAATTATAAAGCTTAGATCTAAATCATGATAATTGAATATTTGACACCAATCGGTTCTAGCCTAGGAAACTAATCTGCAATAGCCCTAGGTAGGTTCCTTTATTATGACTAGTAAGTACCATAACGACTAGGTAGATGACTTTAGAATAAGCCAAATAAATTGGTATAGTATAATCACTATAGATAAGTTATAATTAATATTTGAAGTTCACTACGCGGGCTTCGTTAATGGTGACAGCATTAACCCTCGTCAAAGCCTAGGATTAAGGGAAAAGACTTACCTTGTTTACGTTAGCCAATCACCGACGAGGGTTTGTAACTAACTAGAATCATTGCACTAGTAAAACATGTTATAAACACGTAATTGGATTAGATTTGGCTATCACGTTCTACTTAGTATTGATTTATTTCTTTTTTACTTCTATCATTCTGTTTTGTGTTATTTAGTTTATTTAATCGTTTTAGTAGTTTAATTAATATATATATTAAAAGGCGTGAGAAACGACGTCGTTTCGTCGTTTGGAAGAAAAGGACGAAACGACAGCTGAGGCCAAAAATTAAAGAGTAAAACGACATGGTCCAAAACGACGTCGTTTCGTGACTTTGGGAAAATGGCAAAAAGGACCCCTCAAGTCAACGACGCTTTGCAAAAAGAGTAGTGAATTTTGAAAAATGGCTAGAATTACCCCCGAAGTGTCTCACGTTTTGCAAAACCGATCCTTACCTTTTAAAAAAAAAGAAAAATGGCTAGAAGTACCCCCGAAGTGTGTCACATTTTGCAAAACCGATCCTTTTCTTTTAAAAAAAATTGAAAAATGGCAAAAATTAACCCCGAAGTATGCGCCACTTTGCAAATTCGATGCTCAACTTTAATTGTTGTTATAAAGGTTTGTTTTAATTTTTACTATTATTTTTTTTAACATATATGTATATATATTTAATGAATTCGGTAGATCCTTAAGGTCAACGTTTACATCCCGACCCAACTATCACTATACAAATGTACCAAATAAAATTAAAATACCAACATTTACATAAAAAAATTTCGCACACAATTTAAACACTACACATATAACAAAACTTATATAACATAAAAATAAAAGCAAACAAACCGCTAATATGTAATTAAGGATGTTGCGAATTCATTATATATATATACATATATATTTAAAATAAAAAAAAATAAAAAAAAAAATAAATAAAAAAGACACACCCTTACATCAAACTTAATGTCAAAGTTTACATCCCGACCGATCTATCACTATACAAATGTGCCAAATAAAATGAATATACCAACATTTACATAAAAAAAATTCGCACACTATTTAAACACCACACATATAACATAAAAATTAAATGCAAAAAACCCGCCGCAACGCGCGGCTACAAAAACTCGTTAGAAAACAAAACTCGTGCTAGCCTTTCAGGCTAACCCTCCCCCCTTTGCATTATTTTAAGTTTATTAGATAACTAGAATACCTTTAGGATTAGTTAATTAGTAAATGACTCCTGACGAACGACTCGTACTTATCCAACTAGCTGCATTGACTGGGTACACTGCTCGTTAGTGTTAGTCTATAGGTTAGTTCAGCAAAATATAAATATTAAAACTTGGTATAAAAATATAGACATATAAAAGCACATGAGTCTTCTAAACACCATTTATACGTGTTAGTTTTAGGTAATATCACTGTTTAATATTTCATACTTGACTATATATATAGGAACGTTTTAATGCTTCGTACCATAAAATCATACTTGACTATACCGAATTGTTTTAATGACACATCACAATGAAACTAGTTGTAACATTGCTAGAACACATTGTCTAATGAAGCCATTTTACATCTGGAAACCTTAAAGCAACGTCTGGATACTTAGGTACCCGTTGAAGTGTAACGATGACGACAGCAACATAAACCGACAGTTATGCAGGTTTGGACTTCTCAATGTTTTACGAGTTTTTTCTTGTTTTGTAACGTGTTCGAACTATTTTCAAACTCTATCAGAATATTATGGAAAAACTTCTGAAGAACCACAATACATTAATAAAACTTATTTCAACATTTGGGTATTTATGTTTCAGGGAGGAAAGCAACTAATTCTCTCATAGTTGTTAATGGTGAAGAAGTATTGTGAAAAACTTAAGTTATCAAAGAAGTATTGGCCATCATGGGTTACATGAAAATAGTTGTCTTGTATCATTTCTGAAACTCTTGGAATATCTCAACTCTGTGACAGGCTCAGGAACATATTGAAAAGCTCAAAGGGTATACTTTATGATGAACATCAAAAGGACATTATTTATCAATGTAGGATAAGTCAACATCATGAACAGTGTCGAACTCATAACTTTGGATCTCGTAGCATTTTGTTGTTCGTAATGTGTGCTCTTGATGCTATAAATTAAATACAAGCTATTCTTACGACTAGTATGGTTTGATGATAAGGGGGAGGTTGGTTCGGGCACCTAGATCATGGGTCATATCTATACATTCTAAAGAACCACAATAACATTTATTGATCTTTATATTCCTATTAACATCATGAATAGCATCGAACGCATAGTTGTAATGATAAGTCAACTCCTAAAGATAACTCAACTTCTTTCGAGTTATATTGTTATACAAAGCTAAATTTCATTTTTCGAGCTTTTTTGCGGCATTTTGGTGTGCACTCTGTGTGCTATCAATGATATAAATGAAATGCAAATTATTCCTACTAGTAGTATGCTTTGATGATGAGGGGGAAGTTGGTTCGGGTACTTGGATCTTGGGTCATGCCTGTGTTGGTGGTTATTCGTCCCAAAGCAGGGTGTAGATAATCAACTTCAGCAGAAATGCTCAACTGTTCAGCAGAAACAAAACAAAGGTCAGCAGTAACAGATACCACTTGGTGGTTACCGGATATCACTTGGAATCGTGTGATCACTTTCCAAAGTAAACTATTCGACCCTAATGCCTGGGTATCACGAATATCTACTTGGGATAAGACCAAATGCAGTTAGAGAATTAGGCACAATTCTTTAACCCTTTCGCTAATAAGTGTTTATGTTCTTTGTTTGTATTCAAGCGTATTTTCTCTGTGTTTTTCATCTGAAAACAGATCTCCTATTTATAGGAAATACTCTTGGCTAGTCAATGGTTTTATGAGTATTAATCGGCCAATTAATAGCCTCATAATTATCCTCATTATAGCCGTTAGTGGTTACATGACCAATTAAACGTGGTCATAATGCAGTTTAAACTGCCACTTGAATAGGTCAAAACCGTTACAAGCGATACTATCATCAGTACTTTCATAGTGCCATCGGTGGTTACACTGCTTGGAAGCGCCACTCGCTTCATGTAAACACAACTTCGGTGAGATACCACCGGTGGAAACACCGCACGGTGGAAACACCACTTCGGTGGAAACACGATCCGGTGTAAGTATCGCCGAAACACTGCGATAATCGATGGTAACCACAACAACGGTACTTTCACTAAGCACTACCAATACAAACCACTACAAGAGTCGGGGTGTTCATGGACCTTATGGGTGTACACTCCGTACCTCCTAACCCATTACAAGGTGTGAACTAATCCCAAAGTGCACTAAATTTTCCAACAATCCTCCCCAAATTTAGTTCACTTCCTTTGCATGAAAACAAACATCAAACAAAACATGTGCATAAATGAAAATGTCACGAGTTGAATTTCCATCTTAGTAATTACACGTTCAAATATTCGAGAATCAGGGTGTTCTAAGAATTGAACCCTTCAACCCATTTGAATACCTGAAGATAACTACACACAAGCTTTCAAACACATATCAACTCCTGACACTATTCAAGCCATGTGTCCATATCCAAATTCATAAATGTTGTAGAAGCTAAAGTCCAAAGCTTCCTGAAGCGGCAAAACTTCAACATTTACATAGGTGGTTCCTCTTTAGTCATGCAACCCTGCCTAGGCGGGATTGGGTATGTTGTTGTTGTTGTTGTTGTTGTTGTTGTTCCTCTTTAGTCATGCTCCTGCCAAGCACTTTTTCAAAGAAAATTAACCATTAAGAAGTAAAGACTTCATCCTCCTTTCAGCAGGTTCCGAGCACAACCTTGGGATGTAAATAAAACATGTGCTCCAGTCCACTGAATGTTCAGCTTTCCACATTGAACTCAGCTCCCAAGTTTTATTAGGAGGGAGTTGGGTGTCCTAGCATTCAGTGACTAAGTTGGACTTAAACCCATCCCTTTAGCAGACTTTATAACCAAGTCTCTAGCTAATCCCTTCGTCAAGTGATCAGCTAAGTTCTGTTGAGATCTAACAAACTCTATAGATATCACCCCATTCATGATAAGCTCACGAATCATGCTATGCCTGACACCTAAGTGTCTAGACTTACCATTTTACATCTGGCTATAAGCCTTAGCCAATGTAGCTGCACTATCACAATGGATAGAAATAGGTGCTATAGGTTTAGGCCACAATGGAATCTCAAGAAGCAAGTTTTTCAACCATTCAGCTTCTTTACCAGCAGCAGCTAAGGCCACAAATTCAGATTTCATTGTTGAACTGGTGATGCAAGTTTGCTTCTTGGATGCCCAAGAAATTGCACCTCCACTAAGTAGGAATACCCACCACGGTAGGCGAATTGTCTTGTTACTTGATCCAACTTGCATTAGTGTATCCTTCCAACACTGATGGGTAACGAGTATATGAGAGACTATAATCCATAGTTCTCTTCAAATACTTCAAGTACCCTTTAAAGCTGCTTGCCGATGATGAGCACTAGGGTTACTAGTATACGCTCAATTTTCCCACTGCAAAACCATATATCAGGTCTTGTACAAGTCATGGCATACATCAGTACCAATTACCTAGAATACTCAAGTTGAGATACAGCCTTGCCATGATTAGGCATCGACTTCTCACAGTATCCATAGGAGTACTCACTGGAGTACAATCAAAATAATTGAATTTCCTCAGCACCTTCTCAATATAATGAGGCGAGAGATAGAAATTCTATTACTTTCATGTTTAATCCTTATACCAAGGATAACATCAACCTCCCCCATGTCCTTCATGGAGAACCTTGATGACAAAAATTCCTTTGTCACGTCAACCTGATTTTGGTCAGTGCCAAAGATCAACATGTCATCAACATATAGACAAATGATGACTCCTTTACTAGATTCATCAAATTTGCTATACACACATTTGTCGGCTGGTTAAGAACATAACCACTAGACAAAACCACTTCATCAAATTTTTGATGCCATTGCTTAGGTGCCCGCTTAAGTCCATAAAGAGACTTAATCAGTTTACACACCTTGTTTTCATTGCCAAGCAAGATGAAGCCCTGAGGTTGGTTCATATAAACCTCCTCATCCAATTCACCATTCAATAAAGCTGTCTTCACATCCATCGATGAATAATCGAGTTGTGAATAGATGCCATAGCAATCAGCCAGTCTTATGGTAGCTGATCACGACCACAGGGGCATAAGTATCAAAATAGTCTATCCCCGACTTTTGTTTAAAGCCCTGAATAACTAATCTAGCCTTGAACTTTTCAATAGTTCCATCTACCTTCATTTTCTTCTTGAAAATCCATTTGCAACCTAGAGGTTTGCAACCAGGTGGTAGATCAACCAATACCAAGTGTTGTTCCCCATGATGGAATCCATCTCATCATTGATTGCTTCTTTCCAAAAGCAATATCACGGGACTTCATTGCTTCTTCAAGTGTCTTGGGATCATCCTCAACAATGAAGCAATAGGAGTATTGATGCGAGACCTCATCCATTGTTCCTTCAACTAAATATAGTTGAAACTCAGGTCCAAATGACTTTGGAGTCACGACCCTTTGCTCTTCCTGACACAGGTTCGTTGTTGAACCACAACCTCATCGGGACCACCGATGGTTCATCATCAAGGACCTCGATACACCGTGTCAAGAGTTCCGTTAGAATCCTCTCGACTTGGTCTTGGGGGATGAGAATCTATTCTCATCAAAGTTTGCATCCTTGATTCAATTATAGAGTTAAGCTGAAACATATTCATTAGGTTCAATAACATAGAACCTAAAAAGCCTTGGAATGCTCAGCATATCCAACAAAGATGCAGTCAATGCCTCTTTTAACCAAAGTCTTTGCTTTGGATCGTGGAGTCTTACAACCGCCCTACAACCCTGAACCTGAGATAGTTCAGGTTGGGTTTCCTTTTAGTCCAGAGTTCATAAGGGGTAACCTTGTTCCTTTGTTGGGAACCCTATTTAATAAATAGCAAGCTGTTAACATAGCTTCACCCCCGAACCCTTGACTCGATCCTGAATAGGACAACATGGAATTAACCATCTCCTTTCACCACTGTTTTTCCTTTCAGAAATACCATTTTGCTGAGGAGTATAAGGGGCAGTCGTTTCATGGATTATACCAAGCGGTGAAAATACAGAGTATCCATGTACTCACCTCCCCTATCGGTCCTTAATCTTTTGATCAAAGACCCAAGTTGTAATTCAACTTCCGTTTTAAACACTTTGAATTTATCTAATGCTTCATCCTTTGTATGTAACAAATAGACATAACAAAACCTAGAAGCATCATCAATAAATGTCACAAAGTACTTCTTATTCCCCAAAGAAGGATTTGCATGCAAATCACACGGTCACGTGTATCGCTCAAGAGCTTAGTCTCACTAACACCCGAAAGGGTTTCTTGGTTATCTTGGTCAACATGCAAGTTTTACACTTTTCAGTGTCCATGTCAAAAGAAGGGATTAAACCATCCCTAGACATATCTTGCATCCGTTTATAGTGAACATGACCAAGTCTAACATGCCATAGGGTAGAGTCGGTCCGGTCATATGTGATCACAAAAGCTGAAATAACACTGTCAATGGTAACATTAAGCCTAAACATTTGATTACATAAATAACCAAAACCAATAAAAACACCATGCTTAGAAAGAACAAATTTATCAGATTCAATAACTTGCTTATATCCATGATTATTCAAAACACTACTTGAAACCAAGTTCTTTCTTATATCGGAACATGAATAACATTAAACAAAGTTACAATCTTTCCAGAACTAAACTTAAGATCTACACAACTATGACCATGCACCAAAGGTACGTTGACTCATTTCCCATGTGAAGAATAGAACCATCATTCAGTGACTCATAAGTCTTGAAACAACTTCTATCTTTACACACATGAACTGTTGCACGAAGTCAACCCACCACGCAACATCATCATCCTGCACATAAAAGATTCAGATACATATGTAACATAATAAATCTGAAAAGACTTATTAAACATATTGACCTTTCAGGTGAGTTGGCGATCCACCACTCCCTGAACCATTAGTGCCGATCCATTGGCTTTACCACCAACTTTAACACCCTTGCAGTCCCTTTTAATGTGACCAGTCTTGCCACATTTCCAACAAGTAGGTGTTTCCTTCTTGTTGGGATCGCCCTTGTTGTCATGATATTTGCGTTTGCCTTTGTTGTCATTGTCACCGTGGAGTTGTTATGCTCCACCATATTGACAATAGATGGTCCAGTAGCATTGCTACTCTTTGGCTTGTCATTATCCTGCATCTTGAGAGATTCCTCAATGCTGGAATGGCCCAACTTCAACCGAGTTAACTCCTCTTTCTTATGTTTCAAGGTATGCTTGAAATCTTTCCAAGAAGGAGGAGTTTGTCAATGACACAAGAGACTTTAATGGCCTCATCCATGTTCATATTGTGTTGTGTAAACCTTCCAAGTATTCCAAGAAGTTCATTGTATTGTTCCATAACTGGTCTTGAATCGGTCATTTTGTAATTTGTGAAATTACTAACAAGGAACTTCTTACTTGATGCATCCTCGGCCATATATTTGGCATCCAAGGAGTCCCAGAGTTCTTTGGAAGATTCAAAGTTCTGATAAATATCAAACAGAGAATCAGACATACCATTGAGAATTAAGCCTCTGCATATGTAGTCATCATTCTCCCATTTGCTCTTCCTCGATCGCTCAACCGTAGCATCATCCCATCATCGGGGAATTGGTGGTGCACATACACCACACTCATACTTGACAAGAAGAAGTGCATCTTCTTACGCCACCTCCTAAAGTCCACCCCTTCAAACTTGTCCGGCTTAGCAAAGTTTGAAGCCATGTGTTTCATTGCAGCAGTTGCCATTGATTATCACAAAATAGTTTACTTTTATTGTTGGTGGTTATTAGTCCCAAAGCGGGGTGTAGATAATCAACTTCAACTGTTCGTGAGAAACAAAACAAAGGTCGTGACAGAGATACCACTTGGTGGTTACCGGATATCACTTGGAATCGTGTGATCACTTTCCAAAGTAAACTATTCGACCCTAATGCCTGGGTATCACGAATATCTACTTGGGATAAGACCAAATGCTTAGGCACAATTCTTTAACCCTTTCGCTAATAAGTGTTTATGTTCTTTGTTTGTATTCAAGCGTATTTTCTTTGTGTTTTTCATCTGAAAACAGATCTCCTATTTATAGGAAATACTCTTGGCTAGTCAATGGTATTATGAGTATTAATCGGCCAATTAATAGCCTCATAATTATCCCCATTATAGCCGTTAGTGGTTACATAACCAATTAAACGTGGTCATAATGCAGTTTAAACTGCCACTTGAATAGGTCAAAACCGTTACAAGCGCATTTACTATCATCGATACTTTCATAGTGCCATCAGTGGTTACACTGCTGGCCATGCCGCTTCGGTGTAAACACAACCGGTGAGATACCACTGGTGGAAACACCACTTCAGTGGAAACACTCGATCCGTGTAATCTTTGCTTCGGTGGAAACACGATGTCGGTGGTAACCACAACAGTACTTTCACTAAGCACTACCAATACAGACCACTACAAGAGTCAGGGTGTTCATGGACCTTATGGGTGTACACTCCGTACCTCCTAACCCATTACAAGGTGTGAACTAATCCCACAAGTGCACTAAATTTTCCAACAGCATGTACATTATAAAGAACCATAATAACAATTCTTTATCTTTACATTCCTATCAGCATCATGAACAATATTAAATGCATAGTTGTAATGATAAGTCAACTCCTAAAGATAAATCAACTTCTTTTATACAAAGCTAAATTTCCTCTTTCGAGCTTTTAGTCTTGTAGCATTTTGGTGTGCGTTCAGTGCACTCTCGATGATATAAATGAAATACAAGTTATTCCTAAGAGTAGTGATTTATAAAGTTTGATCATTAAACGTGATTTATAAAGTTCTATTATAGACGTAACAAAGCTAGCTAGCATCATTCACCGGTCAACAGTTTGGACAAAGGCTTTGGCAAGGACATGTCCTTGCCAAAAGCCAAGCGACCTCAACAGGTTACTTACATAATCACTAAATGTATATTAAACACTAGTCAATATTCTGGTAAAAACTTCTGGCAAAGACATGTTCTCGCCAAAGGGTTGGTAGAAAAAATTAGAGGGGAACGAATAATGAAAATCAGAAAAATGGGTTCAAAAAATGTAGTTAACCTTTTGGTAAAGACATGTCATCGTCAAAAGGTTTTCACTAAACTTTCCTCAAACTCTGGCACAGTCAAATTACAAAAGTCAATTTTTGGTTGTTTAGCGACCTTTAGCGAAGACATGAGTGTCCTCACCAAAAGTCTCATCGCTCATTCTACTTTTTCTTTTTGTGTTCTCGGTAGTAATTAGTAATTTTAGCAGCAAATTAATAGAGATGTCGTGCATGTATTTGTGATTTTATTAATTGATACATGCCATATATTTGGGACACATGCAATTGATGAGCTTTCATGCCTTCATGTAAGTTTCAGCTTTCGATCGTCTCCCTCTTCAACTGTGGGTTTATTAGAGGATTACTATATGTCTATATACGCGTATGGCCTTTTTTAGTTTAGGTCGGGCTAAGCCCATTTATTTTTGCCATTGTTTTATTTATATTGTGGCGGAACTCATTATTTGGTTTATGAGTATTTAACAAGTTTATACGCACTACAACAAAATAATAACATACTCACATTTATTAGAGCATGTTGTCATACTTTAAAGTATGAAGAATAACATTAATATGCGTATGAATCAATTAGGTGTAACAAGTATTTTCATATTTTTATGTGTGAAGCTTTATAAATATTTTTCACACTTTTAACTGTGAGGATTTTAAAATAATTATTCACACTTTTAAGTGTGATGATCTTGACTTTGAAATAATTTTTCGCACTTTTAAGTGCGATGATTTTAATTTTAAAATAATTTTTCACACTTTTAAGTGTGAGATTGAAATTCTTCACTCACTTTTTAAGTGTGGGGATTTTGAAACAATTATTCACACTCTTAAGTGTTAATATTTTTAGAAAAAGTTCATGTTTCACAAAATGGGAAGAAAAAAGTGTGTAAAAATAACAAATTTGTTGTAGTGACATGTATCTATTGTAGAGTTAGAATTATTAATAATGTAAGTTTCAACTCTGCGTGTAGTACATTAAAAATAACAAATTTAATATACGTCATTAGAATTATTAATAATGTACTACACGCAGAGTTGATTAAACTAACTGATGTAACTTATATTTACTCTATAACTTTTTTTGGTTAACTTCTTACCTACTTAAATATACAATTAATTCTTTCCATTTAATATAAAAAGTCGTAACATGAACATAAAATAAGTATTTTTTACAATTAACAAATTTGGCATGATAATATCAATATATCATCGATTTATTTATTTATTTTTTAATTGAGTTGAGTGGTTTTCAAACCCTCGGAACACGGTTTTCTCGTCGTTGTAATCTCTTTCTTCTAATTCCTTATTAGGGTGTTAATATAATTGCTGTTAAGAAAATGTAAGCGTTGAACTTATGTAACTTCTGCTCAAAAGTGATCTTAAGTAAAATTGTAGTAGACTACAACAAATATGTCATTAATATACACTTTTTCAACGCAATTATAAAAAGTGTAAATTTATTTTGTTAAACTCTTCACACTTCAAAATATTTATAAATTATCTATGATACTGATGATGTATAGTCCCGAAAGGACATAAAGAATGAGCTCGGGCTCAAGCTGGACCACTTTGAGCTGGACTTCTTCGGGCTGGAGTTTGACCTTTTCGAGCTAGAGTTGGACCTTTCCGGGCTAGAGCTAGACCTCTCCGCGCTGGAGCTGAACCTATCTGCACTGAACTTCCCCGGGCTGGAGCTGGACATCTCTGAGATGGAGCTGGACATCTTTGGGTGGGATATAAATGAGTTCGGGCTGGACATAAGTACGTCCGGGATGAGCATGCCAAATATGAGTATAACATTGCAATTGCCGCCCATTTGTGTCACTATCAAGGTTTCTCGCCTAATGTGTCATTATCAAGGTTTTGTGGCCCGTAATCACCAGATAATGACAAGGAAGCCCGCCTACAAATAGAGTGCATTTACCACTCTCAACGGTATGATCTTCAGTCTCACTAAAACATACACATACTTCTCTACTTACACTGACTTGACCGTTGAAAGGTGGTGCCGGGGCTTCGGCCTCAGGACCCCTTCTAACCGGTTCGTTTCTTACAAGTTTGCTACTCGTTAGAAGGGGTGGGCACCTTTAATTCACACACATATACCATCAACCAACACAAAGTTAGCTACTCGTTTATAACATTTATGAACATGAAATATTATGACATTTTGACACATAAATTTGTAAAATAATAAAATTTCATACTTTTGTGCAAATTAAATATAAATTTGTTCAAACTTTTAAGCAAATGCGAAGATATGAGAAGCAAGGTGCATGGACACCTTTAGTGAAAACATTTGTAGTGTAAATTTTCTATAGTATTCATTTATTTTTGAAATTTACGCTCTTAACAAACCGATTTCTTTTACTTTCAAAAAATTAGAAAAAATTACACGTTTGGTCCCTATGGTATACCCCAAATAACAACTTTAGTCCCTAAGTCGTTTTTATTACATCAGCAGTATCTAATTTTGAAACTATGCACGCTTTTGGTCCCTATTTTGGATGGGCGTTAGTTAAGTCCGTTAAGTATTTTGCGCTGTTAGTCCTTCGTTAATAATTTTTGCACCGTTAGTCCTTATTTTTTGCACCGTTAGTTAACGCCTCGTGTCACCACATTAGTGGTGCCACGTGTCATCAGGTCAGTGTCGGGTTGCCACGTGTCATCACGCATGGGATTCGAACCCGGGTTGTTTGGGTGGGAAGCAATGCTTTGCCCAACTGGGCTAAGGATAGCTTCAATTATATTTCTCTAAATTTAATACATAACCCTTTCTAAAATTATATTATTAAAAGGTTCAATTTAGTTTTGGTACTATTAATTTACTGGAGTTATATGGACCGTAAAAAAATAAATAAATATACCGTCGGACTCGTTTTTTCGTGCTCTTTCTAATGGTATGCTCGGAAATTTTTTTTGACTTCGTTTGAACCTCGAAAAATGCGAAAATCTTCATTTTTTGTTTTGCATTTTTCGAGGTCCAAACCAAGTCGAAAAATTCACCGAACATCTGTCGGATCGTTTTCGTTGCTCTTTCCATGGTATATTGGGAATTTTTCGACTTCAACGAACCTCGAAAAATGCGAAAACAAAGAAAAAATGATTATTTTCGCATTTTTCGAGGTTCGTTTGAAGTCGAAAAAATTCCCCGAGCATACCATTGGAAAGAGCACGAAAAAAAGAGTCCGACGGTATGCTCGGTGACTTTTTTCGACTTGGTTTGGACCTCGAAAAATGCAAAAAAAAAGAAAAAATTGTGATTTTCGCATTTTTCAAGGTTCCAACGAAGTCGAAAAAATTCCCTGAGCATACCATTGAAAGAGTCGAAAAATGAGTCCGACGGTATTTTTCTCAATTTTTGAACCGGCCCAGAACCCCTTTTAAATGACAGGTCAAATTTTCATTTGAGTCTTTTTATTTATAAAAACCAACTGGGCTTGTTAAGGGTTAAATAGAACCAAAAGCACTATAATACACGAAGGTATGCCCATCTCAGATGGGTATCACCTTGGCCTCCCACACAACCCAACAGGGTTCGATCCCAGGGGAGGAAAATTTTGGTTTTATTTTCCATCGCCACGTGGCGCCACCTCATTGGTCCATGTGGCGACCCGACTTGACCCGTTGACCGACCTGACCCGATGCCACGTGGCACCACTCAGTTGGTGACACGTGGCGTTGACCGACCCGTTGACCGGGCTAACCACAAGGACGATTTATGCAAATAACTTTAAGGACTAACGGTGCAAAAATTATTAACAAAGGACTAACAGCGCAAAATACTTAACGGACTTAACTAACGCCCATCCAAAATAGGGATCAAAAGCGTGCATAGTTTCAAAATTAGATACTGCTGGTGTAATAAAAACGAATTAGGGACTAAACTTGAAATATGAACAAACCATAGGAACCAAACGTGTAATTTTTTCTAAAAATTATTAAAGTTTATCTTTTTTACATAACTTTATGGCTCCGCCCTGGTTTAATATCACACTTAAGTTTTTCACTTTCCCCTTACAAGAAAAGATTCGTTATGATAGTGGACCATTTTATATGCAATTAAAAATATGAAAGATGTCTTGATTTATAGTCACTTTTTTAAATAAGTGTTCTGTTTTAAATTTTTTGAAATATTTTCTTTTTAGCTAATTATTTTTTTGTGTTATGTAAAATATATGAGTGGATTGAGTTTTAAATTTAATTTTATTAATATTTTTATCAATTATTATATAACACAAATAATACTTTTTAATCAATATTAGACACTTGTTTAGTGTTGGATAGAATAATATTTTTTTTCACGTTTAACAGATTTGCACATACTTATAAGTGTGCTAAATTTGATAAATAAATATACGCTCTAAAAGCGCGGAAAAATGAATATGCACAAAGACATCTATGTTACGTTGTTACTCCTTGTAAGGCTGGATGTTTTTTTCTCTATTTTTGGTAAAACTGAAAGCACCTTCTTTACCTTAGGTAAGGGTAAGGCTGTCTATATCTCAATCCATACACTGTAAAAGACATTATTGGAACTATAATATGTGAAAGAAGGTATTCAGAGTTACTTTACTTTACTACAGTGTAAATTGTGATAACTACTAGTAAAAGGCATTTTAATTTACAGCTCCTTAACAATACAATGTTTATATTTGATTTTTATCTATACTACATATAAAGCATGCATCTCATATTTGAATCTTGAATTCCTTAAACTTAATATTGACTTTATCGAATTTTGATTTCATATTAATGAGCCACGAAAATTTTCACATTCAGTTAATAGTTTTCATGAGTTGGCAAATAATTTTTGACATTTGGTTTATTATATATGGTGAGATAAAAATAATTTTTATATTTGAACTTTTGAATTTATTGACTTATAGATGTATATTTTAAACAGCTTGCTGTTAAAAATTACAGTAACTTTTGAAAAACTTTCCGTCAAAAATTTCGTTGTTATACACGGATATTCTTCTGGTTTTCAAAAGTACAGGAACAAAGGAAGATTAAAAAAAAAAAAAAAAAAAAAAAAAAAAAAAAAAAAAAAAAGAGTCAACTTTTTCCACCAATGCATTTAAACCTCTCAACTACGTAAACCCCATTTTGGTCATTTCACACTCACCCCACCACATTAAAAACCTAAACCTCAACACTTCACTTCCTTACAAGTTACATCTCACAAAATCACTTATCATTCTACAAAAAATGTCTTTACCAAAACCAGAACCCAACACTAACACCTTCCCACCAATCTCAAAATGCGAATTCTCAACCATCAAACATCGCTCTATCGCGGCAGACCTCGATGGCACTCTACTCAAACAATCCTCGGCTTTTCCATACTACATGCTAGTAGCTATCGAAGCCGGGAGTCTCTTCCGTGGCCTTATTTTGCTACTTTCATTCCCCATAGTCGCATTCGCGTACATATTAATATCCGAAGCTCTAGCTATTAAAATACTCATATACATATCTTTTGCTGGACTTAAAGTCCGAGACATTGAGTTGGCTTCACGTGCAGTGTTGCCTAGGTTTTATGCATCCGATGTGAGGAGTGATAGCTTTGAAGTGTTTGATAGGTGTGTGAAAAAAATTGTCGTGACTGCGAATCCTGTTGTGATGGTTGATGCCTTTGTGAAGGAGTATTTGGGTGGCGAGAAAGTGCTAGGGACCGAGATTGAGGTGAATATGAAGACGAAAAGAGCTACGGGTTTTGTGAAGGAGCCCGGGGTTTTGGTTGGCAAGTGGAAGAAGGTCGCGATTTTGAAAGAGTTTGGTGATGAGAGGCCGGATTTAGGGATCGGTGATCGGAATTCTGATCATGATTTCATGTCCGTTTGCAAGGTTAGATCGTATTAATTTATAATTATGTCATTGAAACAGTAAATATGTTTGTTTTCGTAGTTTTGTTAAAATGTGCATACTTTATTACTATGTATTTATGTGAGGGCATTTACGTCATTTATTTGTTTTGTTCCGACATATAAAGTTGTTGAATAGTTGACCAAAGTAGTTGAATAGTCGAGGAAAATAGTGTTTAGTGACATATACAAGCGATATACTTTCATAGTTATATACTGATTTATACAATGAAATTTTACTGTGCTTTAATTTTTTGTGTGAAAATATGTTTTATGAAATTTTTATGAAAAAAACTTTCATGAGAATATGTATTGCATAGGTTGGTGCATTTGCTAAAATATATTGTTAATTAAGACGTGTGATATATAGTTTCTCTATATGATATGCGTGTAGATACATGTAAAAATATTTTGCTTATTTGGTGCACATGCGTGTTGGTGTGATATGTTTTGTTATTCATGACGGTAAATATATGATGTTGAGGTAGTCAAAATGAAATCTGGCTTTGGTTAAAGTACTTGTAAATGTAATTTCGTACCAATTTGAAATTGAATTGTGAAAGTGGTCATGCTTTTCGTGTGATTTTATTAGTAACTAAGAGCATTCGGTACCTTAATATTTTGCCCGAGTTAAAGCTTCACTTGCTCGCGTTAAACTCACGTTAACCACACCGTCCCCTGCGTTAAAGTCATGTGAAAGCTTTAACGTGCGTTAAAGGTGATTTTTTTTGTGAGTTAAGTTTTAACTTTCACACCGTGTGGTGGTTAAGTTTTAACTCAGATTTTTTTGTTTAATTATGATAAAAGTGAGGCCTAAAATGTTGAGTTAAAGTTGAGTTATGATAAAATGTGTTTTTTATTTTTAGTTAAGGTTAAGATGTTAAATCTAATATGGCGCTGACATGACGGTTTAACTTGCGTAATGACACCCAATGCTCTAATAAGTAAACAAGAAAAACATGAATTGTGAATTAATAAGAAGGATCAAAATAATTAAACACAGTAAAGTTTATCTTTTTCGATGTCACAAAATGGGAATATAGTAAAATGTTTTACGTTACTTATTTTACAATTTATAAACTTGATGAACATAAAATTAAGCACTTAAGTTTGATGACTAAAGTTACAAATAATGCAATATTAAATTTATCACTTTATCCATAAATTCATAGTTTTCATATGTTGGGTAAAGTGTTAAACAAAATCACATGTTTACTCAGGTTTACCACGACACGAAAGTGTCTTAAATATGTATGATTTATATCAACTTAACTTTGTTTAATAAAACAAGATTCTTAAAGTCAACATATACAGATATGCTTATCCTGTAAAATATATTCTGTGAACTTCATGATACAATATTATTATGTAATATATTCTATAAATCCTTTGACAAAAGAATATAAGAAGTAATATTCCTAAATATTCATCATGTAGTGAAATATTGACGGAATAGTTTTGACTTTGTATCGTATATATTTGCTAGAAAAAGGTCAAGTACTCATGCCAGTTATCTATCATCTGTATTTTCGGTTCATATTTATGTGTAACCCGACCTACACACATTAATTTGGATCATATATTTAGTACGGTGGTTGGTGACTAGAACCAATGTTAATGATCGAAAAGATAGATCGGTAATAAATGCAAGGTGATCCATATACACGGAAAAATTACTCACACGCCTAAAATATACTCGTAATACACTTGCAACTCTTATGCATGCCAATATAACATTATTTGTGTAAATAAGTATATATTTATAAGTTAACGACTTAAGTATTTAGAAATAAGTTTAGAAAATAGTGATCGAATCCTTTCTTTTCTTTTCTTTTTTTCATTATTATTATTATTATTATTATTATTATTATTATTATTATTACTTATTTTTATTTTTTTTTGTTTCCTTATTATTATTATTATTATTATTATTATTATTATTATACTCGAAAAAACTTATAATACAAAGATGTTTTAGGTTAAATATGATCACACAAAAGTAATGTTTCATTATATTGAAGTAAAAACATTTAGAAATAAAGAGCTTTTCTACGTGCTTATCAAAATATGCTTATTTGACTTCAAGATAAACAACTAGACATAAAGAGATTAGATCCTACTTTCTTTGTCTTGAGTTAGATATGTTATTGGATTAAAATTTACAGTTCATAGATTTCTTAAAACTTTCTTCATTATGATAATTTTTATTATGATGATAGACACTTATATTATAAGAGCACAAGGTATCGTGGATACCAATAACACGTTATTGGTATGCCACCTCAGCGTCACATCATACAACTCTCAATAATTCACCAACAACTAAAACACCCTCCCTCATAACACACCACTAACATGTTATTTGGTCTCACAAAATACCCCACTAAAAATACCTACTCACTCACAATACACAAAAAAACAAAACAAAAAAACCACCAAACATCACAAATGGCTTGAGCCATTGGAATGGCTTGAGCCATTAGAATGGCTCAAATACCTTTGGCTCACAAATGGCACCAAGTATTGGTATGGTTTGGCTCACCAATGGCATGAAAAATGAACTTTTGACATGTTAAAAGCTCTCCATACCTTGTCCTCTAAGACGTGATCATAAAATAAGCCATCCGAGACACCACAACTCACATCTTGTAACTTGTAAAGTTTTTTTAGTTTGCTTGATAGATGAGGACCTACTCAATTACTCAACCCATCTTTTAGTAGAAACCAAGTGGTAATCCACTTTAATAAGAGTCTGTTTATTATTGTGATATTTATGACCTTAGGCTATATTAGTTGGCCCAAATTTAAGGTAGACAGTGACAACTTGAAATTGACAATTTGATAGCATTATTATTACGGATAAATGAAAACACATGGGACATGTGAGTATGACACTTTAATAGGACGGACAAAAATTATCCCAAGGATAAAGAAATGAAACATAACAACTTTGTATAAATATAGATAGATATCACTTAAAGGGAATGTTTTGTTGTTAAAGATTATATGATTTTCATGTTAACTAAGACGAGTATAGTTTTGATGTAGATAAATATGACTTTCAAAATGCGACATTACATGTTTTAAGTATAATTTGTCGTAATCATGTTGTGTTTCATTCAATTAGGAGAAAAGTTATAAATGAATTAGAGCATCTACAGTAGTGGAGGTTGTAAATATAGGTATACGTTTACCATGTCATATTAGATCATTAATCTATAAAACTTTTAATTTTATAAAAAACTCATTTTATTATGTATATATGCAAACAAGCTTGTAGTATAATGGTACTTAGGTGACTAACCTAATGCTTTTGAATTTAATAAGTGCAATGTATGTTAAATTAGAGAGTATATGTGTACTTTGCCTTACACATCACAACTAAAAATAGTAAACACCAACACTAAGTTAAGATGTTCATCAGTTTGGTTATTTGGTTATTCGGTTCGGTTAGTTCAGTTAAATTTTTTAATAGGTATAATCAAAAACCGAACTAAACCAAATTCAAATTTAATTCAACCGAACCGAATAACCGAATAACCGAAAACCGAACATTTATAATCGAAAACTGAACCTCTATAACCGAATACCGAACCGGATAACTGAATTACATAATTTTAATTATTTTTTATTTAATTATATATATTTTTAGCACAAAATATTTATTCAAGTTTAAATAATGTTATATTTATACTAAAAAAGAGTTTTAATGATCTTTTTATTCATATACATACATAGAAAACATATATATTTTATATGAATTCGGTTTTCGATTTTCATTGCCAAAACCATATCCAAATCGTTATATTTTTGCTCATACTCACAATGTGATAGCTTATAATTCTAGTTGTTCTTTGTTGTATGACTACACAGGAGGGCTACATGGTGCCCAAAGACGATTCAGCCACCATAGTTTCACCAGACCGCCTAAAAACCAGACTGATCTTCCATGATGGCCGCCTAGTCCAACGACCTACATTTTTAAATGCGCTCATCACTTACATTTGGTTACCATTTGGATTCATCCTCTCACTTATTCGCGTATACTTTAATCTCCCACTACCAGAACGAATTGTCCGATACACCTATGGCATGCTAGGAATCAAGCTCGTGATCCGTGGGAATCCCCCTCCACCACCGTCACCTGGGACACCAGGAAACCTCTACGTATGCAACCACCGAACAGCTCTAGACCCTATAATTATAGCCATTGCACTTGGACGAAAACCATTTTGTGTCACATATAGTGTAAGCAAACTTTCAAGATTCCTATCACCAATTCCTGCCATTGCCTTGACTCGTGATCGTGAAGCTGATGCAGCTCGGATCAAAGAATTACTCCAAAAGGGTGATCTAGTGGTTTGTCCTGAAGGGACCACATGTCGCGAGCCTTTTTTGCTGCGTTTTAGTGCCTTGTTTGCTGAATTAAGTGACAGAATTGTGCCGGTTGCAATGAACCTCAAACAAAATATGTTTCATGGGACATGTGTTCGTGGAGTTAAATTTTGGGACCCTTACTTCTATTTCATGAACCCAAGACCTACTTATGAAGTAACGTTTTTGGACCGTTTGCCTGAGGAAATGACGGTGAAAGGTGGTGGAAAGTCGGCTTTTGAGGTGGCGAACCATGTTCAGAAGGTTCTTGGTGCTGTGCTAGGATTTGAGTGTACTAATTTGACAAGGAAAGATAAGTACCAGTTGCTTGGAGGAAATGATGGAAAGGTTGAGTCAATGTATGGTAAGAAGTGAATATGTTGTTGAGGTTAGTTCACTTCACTATGTCATTTACTTTTGTAAGTGATAGTTTGCTTTTGGGGTCAAATGTTTGTTCATCTATCAAATATAACTAGCCGGGTACCAGCGCACAGTGGCGGCGATAAGTATAGTTATATGTGTTTGCTTACCCGTTTAGTGAATTCGTTTCACAACACTTCGAATGTATATGTTTTAGTTGTAAGTGTTTGTTTGGGTTACCTGTAACTTTCCCATAGCTTTCCCGCGACATCATTATTCCCGCATATAAAAAAATACCTCGCAATCTCTTACGCGTCAAACACTACCCCAAAAGTATATGATTTTGAAGAATCAAGATTATATTGATTGAAATAAATGAAATAAATGTTAAAGTTGTAAAAATTTGAATTAAAATAAAATAAACCCATTAAAAATATAAAAACTAAAAACTCATAAAAATATATCAAAATGGATGTTAAATTAAAGAGCATAAAATTTTAGAAAATATGATGAAATTAGATTATAAAAAAAATAAATAGATAAAAAGATATTTTAATTTAAAAATAAAATTTTTAATTGAGAAATGACACATGTCATTTTATAATTGGAGCTATTTATCATAATTTTTAGTGGTTAGGAGTTAGGTTTGGAGTTTGTTAATAGTTAGGCTTGGAGTTTGTTAAAAAGTGACACATGTCATCTCATGATTGGAGCTTCTTATCTTAATTTTTTGTTAGAAAAACTTTTTTCATAATAAGCAAGTAAAAAAGTCTGAATTTTTAAGCCTTCTAATTTTAGAAGGCCTAAATGCATTATAAAGTAGTATAGATGGACAATATTAGCTAGGAAAATTGTAAAATGGATGGTTCATGTTATAATACTGGTAACTATTTGTTGGCATCCTTTTGATTTCACATGTCATTTTACTAATCATTAGAGTATGTAAGTAATGTGTAGTCATGGATCCTCCAACCGTTGAGCATACAAGTGAGACGATGATGGAAAGGTGTCCTCAAAGGTTGAAGGAGTGACCTTTCGCTTGGTTCGTCCTTTTAGGCATTATAATGCCCGGTTTTAGATCTGGTCCAGACTATAAAATACTCGTAAATATAATTACTCGTTTAGACACAAACTCATTTCACTCGTCACATAGCTCGCCCATTTTGCTACTGTTGGGATTTTAGATCAAGTTAACGATTAACCTCTACGAGTACTGATTCACAAAGGCCAAAGCAACGTCAAGCTTGCTCACACAAGCTAGCCACTTGTGAATGACTAACCGTAAGAAACTTAAAACGGCTCGGACACTGATTCTATGATAATGAAGGCTTAGGGGTTATGTGTATGGATAAAAACCTCAATATCGATATCAAAATTAATCACGAAGATAGATTCAAATTCTCTTAGGAAAAAGAATAATAAATCAAATCCCGTGTGTGATTGTGTATACGGATTAGACAACCCGAATCGTTTTCCCAACGAGGCGTGAATTGCCAACGTCGTTTTTGGTTTGGAATTTAATGCTCGATGTTTTGATTTGTTTGATTTTATTAATTAAACTACGGGAATGGGGAAAGTAATTAAGGGAATCTATTTTACGGGAAATCCTAAGTGCGAATATAACTAAAACGTAATTAACAAAACGTAATTAAAATGCAACTATGTCTAAATTATATCCTAAAAATGCCTAAATGTATTTTTACTCTAGAAATGATATTTAAAAACTAATTTAGAATTAAAACTAATTTTTTTGATTTTTCTGGATTTAATTTAAATTAAAAACTAAATTTTAACTATTTAAACTAAATTAAATTACTAAAAATTATGAAATTTAAGGAGAAAAATATGAAACTATTTTTATAAAATCTAAAATATCATAAGAGACTTTTCAAAACTATTTTTGTATTTTTCAGATCAATTTTCTATTTTCTACTAATTTAAAACTATTTTAATCTACTTAATATTGTGAAAAATACCAAATAAAGGGAAAAAAATATGGAAAAATCTTTTTTTTGCTTTTTATATTTTTCTTAAACTGTTAAAATTGAAAATTTATTTTTTTGAACTTTTTCTCAATTAATTGCAATTAAAGCTAATTAAAAATGATTAAAAACTAGTTTAAATCTAGAAAAATAGCAAACAGTGACCAAAATTAATGAAAAATTCAGGGAAATGCTAAAATGCTATTCTGATCCTAGGAAAAATGTCAAATATGATGATTATGTGGAGGAAATAAGGGCTGCAGTGTTAATGGATACCAAATAAGCACTTGGAAATAAGCAAACAAACATAATAAGCCACCAAACTTCTACAGAACCTAGATTATACTCAAATAAGCTAATATAAGCTAAATCCAACTACTCCTAACCTCTGATAAGCAGTTTGACAAAAATTAAGCTAACTGATCTATGACAGCAAAACAGGAAACAGGTACCAACTTTGAGCTTATGCACTAGCTTATCCAGAGAGCTTAAGCTAAAAACAGATATGAGGTCTTATAGACCACCTAGCAGACTACACCTAAACCAAAAATCAGACCCTAACAATGTGAAATGAACTCTGTGCAGAAGCTGCAAGTTCTGCAAAAACATATTTTTGACACAGATTTGACTTTTGAAAATCAGTTGCTAGTTTGACCAAAATGAGATTTGAATGAAGTTTAAGGACTGATGCTGATGTATTTTGATGAAATATGAATGAAGAAAGCTACTTATCAGGTTCTAAACCTATATGCAATGATTTGATTAACTGATTTTAACAGGTTTGCACACAAGAACAGATTATAGCTCATTTTGACTTTTAGTGTTTATTGATGCAATAAGATGTCTTGAATAAGTATATTAGTGACAATAGAGACTAAAGCTACAACAAACTTATACCAATACACCTCTGAAATCAGATTTAGCAGGCAAACCAAACACCCATTTATGATAGAAAATGTAATCTAATCAAGCTTAGATACCAAAACAGCTTATGCAAATCACTAAAACAGATTCAATATACTAAATTAAAGCTAAAGAGATAGCAAATAACAAGACTTAAGCAGATCTAAGAGTTATGACTAATGCTACTATTAATAAGCTAGTTATGAGATTAAGATCAAACTTACAAGGAATTCAGCCTAATTTTGAGCAAAGTAACAGTACCAAAATACCAACCAACTACCAAAACCATCTTTACAATCAACCCACATCCATTTTCAAACCAAATGAAGGACACAGTTGACTTTTGTTGACCTGGAACTTTTTGTGAATGTAAGTGAATGAGGGACAGTGAGGGTGCAAGATAAGCTCACAAAAGCTACAAAAAAGCTTAAATGAACCTACTCCATTATTCAGATAATGCTTATTGATCACTTAAAATGAGATTTGCAAGATAAAAGGTGAAAACTTTGAATCTTTATTAATACTGAAATTGGATACAAGAACTTGAAAATACAATGAAAACTTAAGAAAACATTTTAGAAAACTACTGAAAATGAAATAACAATAAGCTTAAATGAAAACTAAGGATTGCACGAATTGAAATGAGAGCCAAAGGGGTCTTTATATAGCCTTGAGGTCTTGGATCCTTGGAAGAGCCTAGAAGGCTTATTCTGAGCCACACATCCCTTCCATTGTCACCTTGTCCAATTAAATTACACCATTTCACTCAATGAGGTGTCTAAGCCAATAGCCGAGCTCCAAAATGCCACGTGGTAACCTTATCTGACACATCAGAGGGTCTAGAAGGATTCCAAAGATGCTAGTACGAGGTTTGGTGTTTCGGGTGGTGTCACGGGTGTGTTTGGTGGGGAAGAAGGTGGGAGGAGATTGGGCACTGTTTGGGGCGCGGGTTGGATATTTAATTATATCTTAAAAATTGTTGACCGGGTGGTTTGCTTTGACTCGGGTAAATACTCGGGTAAATGGGTTGGGGTTTTAATAATAGGGTGGCCGGGTATTATTTGGGTTTGTATTGGGTATAATTCATGGATTGGGCTGGATATATATTAAGTGGATAATGGATTGGATCATGGACTTGGATAATAACCATAGGCAATATTAGGGACCAAATATTTCAAAACTGAATTTTGAGGGGCCAAACTTGTGAATTCTGAAAATCTCCTCCAAGGACTGAATTTGACAATCTTCAAATAGACCAAGGCTAATTTGCAAATTTCTGAATCTTCAAGGGTCATTTCTGACAAATGCTGAAACTTGAGGGACTGTTTCTGACATTTCTTCAAACTTTGATCAAATCTTCACAAATCATCCTCAGAGATTAGAAATCTTCAAAAATTCATAATTCTGACCTTCCGGCTCAGCTTAAGCTCTCTTAATCTCTCGGTCCTCGGATTTACGCTCGATTTGGTTCCTTTTTGCGTGTTTTACATATCCATACCTGCACAAGCACAAACTCAAGAAAACCACAAATATTAGCAATAAACGGCTCTTTCTTGGTTATTTTGGGTCTATTTTGATAACAAAAAGGTATGTGTTTTAGCACATACCAAAATACCCCAGACGAAACCATTGCCGTGTCATCACGCAATGCAATCAACTCACGCTTCTAAAACCAAGGATTTCAATCTCTTTCTACTAAACCCTTGATATGTCCAAACCGTCAAGTTATCTCACACAAGCTAGCCACTTGTGAATGACTAACCGTAAGAAACTTCAAACAGTTCAGACAAACCAATTAGAGAAGAAGTAGTCAATGTTCCTCAAAAGAGATTAAGAAAGCCTTAATTCTAAAAACGCCCCGTTTACCTTTCAATTCACATATATAGATATTACGATTAAGCACATTCCGGTTATGAATGACGGTTTGTTGAACTTTCATGTCGATCAATAACTCCAACATTTTTCAAACGACACGTTAGGATCACGGAGTAGAAAACACAACACAGCGTGAAGTGACCATACGGATAGAATACATCGTCCCTGATTTTTCACAAGTCCCAAACTAAGCGTAAAACCGAAATCATTGTTACATATGACTCTAGATGCTAACACTACCCATGGAAGTTACTTGTGTAATTACCTTTTGTTCCCATTTTCCTATTTCCTCTAGAATTTTTTTTATTTTTGGTGAGAAATGAATTTCTTCAAATTCTCGTTTCGATAACTTTTATTCCGATAAAGATACAAAGCTAAGTCGATAATTAGTTATTCGTCTTCTCTCAAGAACCATTGTCGTAAAAATGAGGTCCACATCAAGGAATTTTTATTCACCAACTTTTGACTTTTTCAATTTTCATCATTTTCATTTTTTTTTTTTTTTTTTTTTTTTTTTTTTTTTAAACATTCATTTTCATTCACTTAGACTTTTACGTGTATGAGCTATGAACCACGGAGCTTCACGGGGTAATTCCAAGACTATAGGCTTCATGAAATGAGGATCCCGGCTGGCTAGGCTAAGACCTCACTCAATCCCGGCTAAAGATCCAAGGGTCCGATCTCGACACCGCAGCTCACAACTTTACTTATTACATTATTACATATCACTTATTACTCATTGCTTATTTATTACGGATCCCTGATGTGTACCCAATTTTTAAAACAAAGATTCTTTTAAGAAGAAAAAGAACTAACTATCGCCAAAAACTCAACATCTCTAATTATTTTAGACAGATATGGGGTGAAACAATTTTGTGGGAACAAAAGCCATAAGTACCTTCGATGGGCTCTAAAGAGAACCAACTACTCCACGCTTAGCATCTAAACTCATAAGTAACTCTATCATTTCTCGATCTCTGCAAATTTAAAATCCCAAATAATGAGATCCGCAGATGCTTAGCCGATAATTTTAGATTATCTATGGTTAAGGGAACAAGCTAGGGCTCAACACGCCCGGTCAAGTCAGAATTCTATTCCTACTCTCACCAGCGGAAAGTCAATCAAGGTGTCAAAACATATATTAACTTAGCAAATGCTTCGTCTAATGAAATCAAGTTATGCATATTTAAAGTCACTCAGGGAAACTTGTAAATTCTTGGCCTTGTGAGCTAGAATTCGCATTTTATAGCTTCTTATCTAAGAGACTAGCCAACTTTTCAATCAAAAAGACTTAACAAAAGCTTGAAAAATTTTAAAATTTTTCACATTTTTGCACAATTTTTCATTTTCTAAGGAAAAACGGGGTTGCGAGAGAAACACAACAAAAATAAGCAAGTGCGGTCAAATCAAATCGAAGATTACCCTACCCCAGACGAGAACGAAACATTGTCCTCAATGTTTAAAGCAAGGGTATCACGAAAATCTAAAAGCCGTTTATTAAGTATGCTCAAAGATAAACGTTAGTCGATAAGATTAGGATATCGGATTTCCATCAGCATCGATCATGAAACTCGAGTAGAGAAAATGACAAACTTCGAGCACGAGAGTCTTCATATCGGGAAAATCCTAAACACAACATCACAAACAACCAAACACGAGAAATCGAAGAGGCAGACCCCTTCGCGTCACTTATTAGAAAATAGAAAGAAGATAGATGGATAAGCATGGGGTGCCTCCCACGAAGCGCTACTGTTTTTCTTAAACGAGTCGCTAGCCTGACTCGTCCCCGAATTCATTTGTCCTTGGGGAAGAAAATGGTAGAGATACCAGGGTCAAAACGGTGTCCTCATTCCCGAAAGAATGAGACTGGGTGGTTTGGGAGGGAAAGAAAATGTCGGGCTCCAGCACATAAGGAATGACTCCTCCCAAACTCACATAAGGCATATGAAAGATCGATCCATCATCCGGCGGTTTTGCGGGCGGACGAAGGGATGAAGGATCAATAAGAGAATACTCCAAAGAAGAACGGAGTCCATGGTATAGAAAGGTGTTACTCAAAGGCTCTTCAACGAAGGCATCCAAGGGAGGATCCTTATCTCGAATGACATTTTTAGCATAAAACTTATCAACGCGTATCCCGGGGTTGAAAATCTTGTCTTCGGAGAGGAAGGAGATCAAAGTGTCATCTATGTGAAAATCCTCACGAGGAGAGGATTCACTCTCGGCTAAAAATAATATTGGACCTCGGGATCGATAAGTTCATCCGTCGACAACTTCACTTCCTTATCTTTCTTTGGATAAAACGGATCATCGTATTCTTCTTTATCCTTAGAGAAAATCGAGTCGGTAGGAGCAAGTTCATCGGTGAACTCCTCACTTTCTTCGTCAAAGAGTTGATTTTCAAAATTTTGAGTATATTTAGAATCAAATTCAAACAAGGGATTCGTGAATGTCTTAAAAGATTCTGGATTGAAAGATGTCCCAAAAGAAGGTTCCATGATTTCAGAAGAATGAGTGGGATTGCCACTCAAAGGAAGGGTGATTTTCTTAGAAATTGGAGGTGGGACAAGTGGTGTGCTCTTAGAGCTAGCAGTTTCCACCACTATAGGTTCAACTTTCTTCACATCATCCGGATCATCCGGAGGGGGGTAAGAAGATGGCTCGTCATATAACAATTTTTCAAGAAAAAGAATGTCCCCCTCCGGGTCAAAAGTAGCATCATCAATCTCAACGGGGATTGAATCATCATTAAGAAAGGCCTCGATCTCTTCCCAAGTAGGGTCATTTTCCGTAGTGAGAGACGGGAAAGAGTCGGTCATAATCGGATTAGACGGTACAGTGGGATTGCCACTTTCTTCAGAGAAATCAATCACACCGATGCTATGAATCGAATGATCATCGGGTGGAGGTTTTGACGTTTGTTCAGCATAAAACACAATCTTATCATTTCCTTTTCTGATCGTTAACGTTCCTTGGTAATGATCCACAAGGACTTTCGCGGTTCTCAAAAATGGTCTTCCAAGAGTGAGAGGGACTCGGGCGTCAACCTCTATATCAATGACGGCGAAATCCACGGGAAAATGGAATTTATCCACTTGTACCATAACATCGTTGACTACACCAACCGTGTGAGCAATTGTTCGATTAGCTAATTCGATAGTCATACGAGCCGGTATAAGAGTCTTCAATCCAAGCTTATGATATATCGCAAGAGGCATGAGACTTATGCTTGCACCTGAGTCGGTCAAGGCATTACATTCCTCAGTATCATTTAAAGAGCAAGGAAGGAGAAATTTCTCGGGATCACCAAGCTTCTCGGGAGCTTGGTTTGAGGAAGAATTAAACGTGTAGGCTCAAGAAATCTCTGAAATTTGTTCCAATTTCTTTTCATAAATCATGTCAGCAGCTTTGATCATATCAGTCGTAAGTTTAAACTTTGTTCCAGAAACAACTTTCATTTTGTCTAATCGTGATTGAATCGATTTGCACGGTGCAAGATTAGAACTTGGTGTTATGACGGAGATAGAAGGAACTTGGGCAACCAGAGGTTGGACGTATTTGGCTTTTCCATTATCAAGAGGAATTACCGGGTCCTTTGTCACCTCGGTCTCTCGTGCTACACTCATCACCGGAGAAGAAGTAGTCATCGAGGGCCCATCATCTCGAATGGTTACGGATTTCATTTCTCCCTTCGGGTTTGGAATCGTGTTACTTGGGAGAGAACCGGAACTCGAGGGTTGACTCACTTGGCACAAAACAGTATGCAACATATTTTCAAGTTTATTCTGAAGTTCCAATTTGTTGTTCTGAAGTCGAATCTCATTCCTAAACTCATTGCTTTGCCTAGTTAACGAAGATTGAAACTCGTTCCTCAAACTTGTAATCTGATTTTGCATAGTGTGGATGGTAGAATTGGTGTTCTGAACATAAGTTGTGAATTCATTTGAAGGCAAAGGTGAAGCTTGATAGCTTGGGTTTTGATATCCTTGATTGTAGTTAACTCCTTGGTTTGGGTATTGATTTGGTGGAGCTTTGAATTGGTTTTGAACATTTGGTCCACGAACTTGATTCTGATTAAAACGATTCTGATTGTTCGATGGAGAAAATCCCGAGGTACCATTTGATTACTAACACAGGATTCGGTTCAACTTGAGAACGGTATTGGTTACCTCTACGGTTGCGGCATTAGCATTGAAAGGATGTCCATCGGTGGCGGTACAATTGTAGTAGGCATGCGGGCCACCACAAGTAGTACCAGTCGTTTCCACCGCTTTGACTTGAGCGGGTGGAGAAGAATTACTCTTAACCAAAGCCTGGATCAAATCCGTAAGCCTATCAATCTTAGCATCTGCTAGACGATTTCGTTAGACGGGACGATGGTGTACCATTCACTGCAAAGAACCCGATTTGCTACGTGAGGTACGAACTTTAGATTTGTTCTCAATAATCGACAAGGCATCTCTCGTTGATCTGGTCAACAAATTACCACCCGCGGCGGCATTGAGAGAGTCTTGATCGTTCTCATTCAAACCGTTATAGAACGTATCAAGTTGGTGCAACTCAGAAAAACCATGATGGGGACATTGCCTAAGCAAATCTTTGAATCTGTCCCATGCCTCACTAAATGATTCATCAAATCTTTGTGTAAATTTCGTTATTTCATTTTTAAGGCTTGTTGTTTTAGACGGTGGAAGAATTGCTCACTAATTTTGATACTAAATTCTCCCATGTGGTTATCGATCGAGGTGGTAGTTTTTCGAGCCAACCGGGCCCCCTCGAAAGTGAAAACGGGAAGAGTAGTAGCTTGATAGCCTCTTCCAGGACGTTACGGTACTTGATCGTAGACGCGGAGCTTGTTGAATCGCTCGGATATGAGAGTGAGGATCGTCTCTCTCGAATCCGTAAAATTGGCTTGACGAAACCAAATTTATCAATCCGTGTTTTAGCTCAAAGTTATCGGAAAGATTGCCGGACGACGATGGCTTCTCCATAACCCTCGGTGGGTGCTTGGAGTTGCTCTAGCATAGATCGGTTGTCCTCCGCCATTTCGATGATGGGCGGGTCTTGATTAGTTCGAATCTCGGGTTCGACTAAGGGAGCACGTCTATTTCGCCTTGAATTGTAGCGGCTTCACGATCGGTCTCAGTAGTTATTAGAACGAAAGCATGCACTTTCAAAAACCAGGGCAATTAAAACGAACGGTATTCGAAACACGTGAACTTAACCAATAATCCCAAGTGAATAAATCACCTCTACAAGACAAACGCACAAGCTTAGCGAGAAGCTTTTAGGTCAGCGCCAAGCTTATTAAAACCCGCTTCTTTACGTACCGCAATTTAATGTCGCCGTCCTTATACCCACCACACAGGCTTTGTTTGTCCGATAGAAATAAATAAATCCATACACAAAGGCAAGTTTTTGATCTTTAGTTCGGGAACTTATTAATGATAACACCTCTGTTGAGAATGTTATATAATTGGTGTCTTCTATTTATTAGCAAAAACACAAGAGAAAATCCTTTTGTATTTTTAATCTGATATATATATATACAAAAGAAAAAGGAAAATATTTTTTACTTTTTATTTTTATAGAAAAATAGTAACTTCACGAATGAAGGATCTCGAGTCACTAATCGTCAAACCTCAAACGATATTGTCGTGACACAACCTCCCCGGAAACGGCGCCAAAAATTGATTCACAGTGCCAAAGCAACGTCAAGCTTGCTCACACAAGCTAGCCACTTGTGAATGACTAACCGTAAGAAACTTAAACGCTCGGACACCGATTCTATGATAATGAAGGCTTAGGGGTTATGTGTATGGATAAAACCTCAATATCGATATCAAAATTAATCACGAAGATAGATTCAAATTCTCTTAGGAAAAAGAATAATAAATCAAATCCTGTGTGTGATTGTGTATACGGATTAGACAACCCGACCGCTTTTCCCAACGAGCTGGTATTGCCAACGTCGTTTTGGTTTGGAATTTAATGCTCGATGTTTTGATTTGTTTGATTTTATTAATTAAACTACGGGAATGGGGAAAGTAATTAAGGGAATCTATTTTACGGGAAATCCTAAGTGCGAATATAACTAAAACGTAATTAACAAAACGTAATTAAAATGCAACTATGTCTAAATTATATCCTAAAAATGCCTAAATGTATTTTTACTCTAGAAATGATATTTAAAAACTAATTTAGAATTAAAACTAATTTTTTTGATTTTTCTGGATTTAATTTAAATTAAAAACTAAATTTTAACTATTTAAACTAAATTAAATTACTAAAAATTATGAAATTTAAGGAGAAAAATATGAAACTATTTTTATAAAATCTAAAATATCATAAGAGACTTTTCAAAACTATTTTTGTATTTTTCAGATCAATTTTCTATTTTCTACTAATTTAAAACTATTTTAATCTACTTAATATTGTGAAAAATACCAAATAAAGGGAAAAAAATATGGAAAAATCTTTTTTTTGCTTTTTATATTTTCTTAAACTGTTAAAATTGAAAATTTATTTTTTGAACTTTTCTCATTAATTGCAATAAAAGCTAATTAAAAATGATTAAAAACTAGTTTAAATCTAGAAAAATAGTAAATGGTGACCAAAATTAATGAAAAATTCAGGGAAATGCTAAAATGCTATTCTGATCCTAGGAAAAATGTCAAATATGATGATTATGTGGAGGAAATAAGGGCTGCAGTGTTAATGGATACCAAATAAGCACTTAGAAATAAGCAAACAAACATAATAAGCCACCAAACTTCTACAGAACCTAGATTATACTCAAATAAGCTAATATAAGCTAAATCTAACTACTCCTAACCTCCGATAGCGCTTGACAAAAATTAAGCTAACTGATCTATGGCTGACAAAGAGAAACAGAAACAGTACCAACTTTGAGCTTATGCACTAGCTTATCCAGAGAGCTTAAGCTAAAAACAGATATGAGGTCTTATAGACCACCTAGCGTACTACACCTAAACCAAAAATCAGACCTAACAATGTGAATGAACTCGTAAGTGCAAGTTCTCAAAACATATTTTGACACAGATTTGACTTTTGAAAATCAGTTGCTAGTTTGACCAAAATGAGATTTGAATGAAGTTTAAGGACCGATGTCGATGTATTTTGATGAAATATGAATGAAGAAAGCTACTTATCGTGTTCTAAACCTATATGCAATGATTTGATTAACTGATTTTAAACGAATGGTTTGCACACAAGAACAGATTATAGCTCATTTTGACTTTTAGTGTTTATTGATGCAATAAGATGTCTTGAATAAGCATATTAGTGACAATAGAGACTAAAGCTACAACAAACTTATACCAATACACCTCGAAATCAGATTTAGTGAAAACCAAACACCCATTTATGATAGAAAATGTAATCTAATCAAGCTTAGATACCAAAACAGCTTATGCAAATCACTAAAACAGATTCAATATACTAAATTAAAGCTAAAGAGATAGCAAATAACAAGACTTAAGCAGATCTAAGAGTTATGACTAATGCTACTATTAATAAGCTAGTTATGAGATTAAGATCAAACTTACAAGGAATTCAGCCTAATTTTGAGCAAAGTAACAAGCACAAAATACCAACCAACTACCAAAACCATCTTTACAATCAACCCACATCCATTTTCAAACCAAATGAAGGACACAGTTGACTTTTGTTGACCTGGAACTTTTTGTGAATGTAAGTGAATGAGGGACAGTGAGGGTGCAAGATAAGCTCACAAAAGCTACAAAAAAGCTTAAATGAACCTACTCCATTATTCAGATAATGCTTATTGATCACTTAAAATGAGATTTGCAAGATAAAAGGTGAAAACTTTGAATCTTTATTAATACTGAAATTGGATACAAGAACTTGAAAATACAATGAAAACTTAAGAAAACAATTTTAAGAAACTACTGAAAATGAAATGACAATAAGCTTAAATGAAAACGAAGGATTGCACGAATTGAAATGAGAGCCAAAGGGTCTTTTATAGCCTTGAGGTCTTGGATCCTTGGAAGAGCCTAGAAGGCTTATTCTGAGCCACACATCCCTTCCATTGTCACCTTGTCCAATTAAATTACACCATTTCACTCAATGAGGTGTCTAAGCCAATAGCCGAGCTCCAAAATGCCACGTGGTAACCTTATCTGACACATCAGAGGGTCTAGAAGGATTCCAAAGATGCTAGTACGAGGTTTGGTGTTTGGGTGGTGGTGTACGGGTGTGTTTGGTTGGGGAAGAAGGTGGGAGGAGATTGGGGATTGTTTGGGGCGCGGGTTGGATATTTAATTATATCTTAAAAATTGTTGACCGGGTGGTTTGCTTTGACTCGGGTAAATACTCGGGTAAATGGGTTGGGGTTTTAATAATAGGGTGGCCGGGTATTATTTGGGTTTGTATTGGGTATAATTCATGGATGGGCTGGATATATTAAGTGGATAATGGATTGGATCATGGACTTGGATAATAACCATAGGCAATATTAGGGACCAAATATGTCAAAACTGAATTTTGAGGGGCCAAACTTGTGAATTCTGAAAATCTCCTCCAAGGACTGAATTTGACAATCTTCAAATAGACCAAGGCTAATTTGCAAATATCTGAATCTTCAAGGGTCATTTCTGACAAATGCTGAAACTTGAGGGACTGTTTCTGACATTTCTTCAAACTTTGATCAAATCTTCACAAATCATCCTCAGAGATTAGAAATCTTCATAAATGCATAATACTGACCTTCCGGCTCGACAATTAAGCTCTCTTAATCTCTCGTCCCGGATTTACGTCGATTTGGTTCCTTTTTGCGCGTTTTTACATATCCATACCTGCACAAGCACAAACTCAAGAAAACCACAAATATTAGCAATAAACGGCTCTTTCTTGGTTATTTTGGGTCTATTTTGATAACAAAAGGTATGTGTTTTAGCACATACCAAGTAATGCTAGGTCAAGCCTTGGGTAAGTGTAAAGGCCCAAGCCTAGGGCCCAACTTAGTATATAGCCCAAAATTGATTATTGACTTTGAAATGAAATGGGACCAAGAGAACTTAAGGTCCAAATTTTCTTAGCAATATTACTAAGGCAAAGATGAGCATTAAAACATTGATATTAAATGAATGACACCATACGCTATACTGATAACAATTTTTATTGGTGTATGCTTGAATTTTGGGGGCCTATTTTTTTCCATTTGCCTCGGGCCTCGTCTTTTTTAGGCATTCTCGGAGACGGCCCTGCGAGTACGCAGCGGATATTGGATCTAGTTAATACAATTATGTTACCACGCAATTAATAAACACATAATTAATACAATATTAATTAATTAAAATGGATTAAGAAAAGCTAACCTTGCTTGGCAATTGATCTCTAGTAACGGAACACGAAACCTTAACGAAACCTTAAGTATCTAAAATAGATACCTCTACGAGTGCTCACACAAACACTTTAACACGAATACGCCCGATCAAGCTAGTCGTATACATTTAACCAAACAACCCTTGTTAAATACTTGAACTATTCGAACCAAACAACCCTTAGAACACTTTCACTTGTTGTACGAGATCAACCAAAACCCTTGCGTTTTAATCGGTATTAAATGAGGAAAAGAATGTTGTTTCTATATGACAAGCATATTAATACTTACACATGGTTTCCATTCAAATGCATGAATTCCATGCAAGTAAATAAATTACATGCATACTATAATATCTGGCTTTCTGTTTTGTCGAGTCACAGGGAACAAAAGAAAGAAACAAGCAAGATGATTGGTTTTGAGTGAGGTGATAACCAAACAAATAAAAATCGGTTTAGGTATCGCATGCATGTCAAGATTACTTTTCCAGAGAATGATATTATATATCTATGCGAGGTTTGTGAGCTAGGTGTAGGGTATTTATAGCCTTCAAAACCTAGCCTCTTTGGGCTCCAAACTTGGTCACCAAGTAACCCACATATCTTATCATACTACAACTCTTACTAGCCCATTATCCTCTCCAAACGCCCCACTAATGGACCCGCCAATTGGGTTTGGGTCAAGGAATAAACCGGGTCTAGTTTAATGAGTCAAAGTCGGGTCAAGTTCAAGTATCAAAACGTAATAAACGTACTCTCGTGTTTAACGTGTGTGCCCCAATAGGCTCACACACTTTTAGTCGTTTTACGTGTTTTAAAACTCCCACAAACCAACAGCTCCCACTTGGGAGTTGGTGTGTCGAATGGCACACAAAACTAACGATGGAAACGCCTAGCAAACGCTCTCACTCGCTTTTTAACTAAAAGTGTCTGAGAGAATAGTTTCAAAAGTTTCTCAAGAGTATGGTCATTCAACGTCTTGCTCTAATCATCCTTTGTTATAGATACCGTTAAACCATGGATTATGGATCTCAAATCATTCCATATAGTTTAACCATTTAGAATCTCGTTATAGATTTTAATTCAGATATACCAAATGTAATCAAGTATTATCTTGCATTACCCTTGGGTCCGCCGAACAATTATCTGTTACAACGGAGAGGCCATGGTATCTTCAAGCACATATCAAGTGGAGTTACAAATCCTTTATTGACTACAAGTTTTGTGGATGCTGTTTTACATCACTCCGAAATATAGCTTTTATAACTACCTTGTTCGTGATAGCGTTTATGATACTTACAAAAAATGATATCCACACATAAAAGAACTTGCTTGTATCTCAAGTCTAAGGACGAAGATAACAAACCATTTTTAATATTTTACTTATGACAAGGATCCAAAGTAAATGTTTGAAAGTTGGGGAATCCAATATGCATCTCTAGTGAATACATATGAGTTTGGTGGAACAATCCGAATTCTCTAGAATTATAACCAACACTCACATTTGCCTTATCATAACAATATTCCCATATTGTTAACCGACAATGAACATATTTAGAATAATAAAGTTATTCAATGATTAAACATGCAAATATAGGATAACAATTAATATATGAATGAATAACAAATACCAAGTATCTTTATTCATCATAAAGTAAAATTGTCTATCAATCCCAATTATCCAAATACTAAAACAGATATGCATGAAACTAATTTAGTAAGTTGAAGCCTAATGTTTCCAACATTCTCAACCTTTCTTTTACAAGAAAAACTAAATAGTCATCTGAGTAAACTTTCCGAATACTTGTTTCAAATTCCACATATAGTGAGTGATTTGAAATATAAGATGAGTGTTTTATCTCATATGCTTATACTATTGCAAGAATTATAGTATGGAGATGTCGTCTTACCTTGCATGAGGTATTAGAAGTCAACGACATACTGACAGTCATCTTTACAGTTTCTAAAAGTGTAAAGTATTCTCATTCATTAATATGTAATGCAACAATGCTCTATGTTGAGCATAGCTAGTTAGCAGATTTTTCATAAATGATAAAATCCTACTACAACTAGTATTAATAATCCTCTAGCATCATTTGTACTTATACAACACTATGCTTTATAATTCGTAAACGTTTATAAAAACAATAATCTAAACACTCTCAATTAGATATTGTTGTTGTCAGCTCATTTTGTTCTTATACAAAAGCAACAACTAGTCTTATACACAATATAATATATACATGATGAATCCTTAGTTAAAACAACATAAGGTTTCCATCTATGTAATAAATTACTCCAAGTGAAATATATCATTTAAGACTTTCTTGAATAATATATTGCATTTGTGTTAGACTTAATTTTTTTCGCATTTGTTTATTCCAGATAAACATTTATTCCAAGGTTGTTTGTTTTATTCCCTAAATTCCAAGTGAATTTTCATTCCAAGCTTAAGGATCAATATCTAGCTTAAATAGAATGATATATTCAACATGTAAATTTTAAGGATAAACATAATGCTCCCACTCAATGTCAGATGTACTCAAGAGTTATCTCAATTCAATCAGAATCATATTGTAATTAAATTCAAGATCTCAGCCCTTAGATGCATGATACAATCCAAACTTGGATTGCTTAAATTTGTATATTACATAAAGATTATATAGATTCATAACCCTTTTGATTACACACCGTCCCCGCAAAATGTAATCATAAAGAAAGAGTTATAAAATCTTAATTATCATATTCCACATACAAATCACATGTATGACAATTAAATATCTTTATATAATTAATGCGTGTATTATATAAGAGAATTTAATCATAGTCAATTGCTTAAGTATGATTAAAAGCTCCTTATAAAATGCCAAACATTAATATGTATACAATTTTGTCCTTGTGAGTCTATCTTCAAAAGAAACTCATTCCAACCTCATAGGTTAACCGTTAGACGAAATAACAATCAAGCTCAAAACTCGATTTGCCTTTTAGGACCCAAGATCTTGTCATTCATAGTTCTAAAATATTTATCAGATACAAGATGTGATAATGTATTTTAGTAGTTAGTGATTTATTAATCACCCTAACTTATATCTCAAAGATTGATATAAAATATCACCTGGTAACAGCATCCTTTCTGACATTAACGAGAGTAATTATTATACTTCGTCAACATTTTCATGTTTAACCTTAGTATGACATTAATAAGTGGGATTTTAGAAGGTTGTATTTGTTCAAAAACTTTGAGAGTATAAATTCCACCCTACTTTGTTAGAGACAATTCTTCAAATACTAGTATTTAAGCAACAATAAATTGTTCCTTATGGAGAATCACAAAATACATTTTAAGTTCTCATCTCAAGATTTGTTAATAAAATGCTTCACAAGTTTTAAACAAATTTAACATAAATCAAGACATAATGGAATTCCTTCCATCAACTCAAATTATAGTTTGAGTAGAAAACTCAATTTATGTATCACTCTAAAACCAAAAGTTCTAGCAATTGTGTTTCGTCAGCTAGGAGGAACACCAAAACTACAATCTTCAAGCTAGGAAGTGTAGAAAATCAAAAATCCAAAAGGGTTTATGATTCAATTGGTTTGAGTGGTAAAACCTCAAATCCCTAATGAATTAGAGTTTTCAGTTATAGGTTGTCTTGAATACCTTCTAGGTTTGAACTATATTGAGTGTATTCATGACACACGCAATTTCTAACCTTGATATGTTTTGGAGGTAGAGCAATTAAAGCTATCATGAACCAAACTTTATGAATAAGGTTTGATCCAACACATTAGACATACCATAATTAAGTGGTATCCTATGAGTTATTAGAATTGTGAAACTATATCATAATTCTATAGATAACTTTTTATTCTCTTTGGACCAAATACTTGTCAATTGGGTCGAGCCAAATTGCATATAAAGTATTTATGAACCAAGTGCATGCAATAATGTATATTCATTGAACAATATAAGAACCTTATGTTCACGGTTCACAAGAAGACGAATCTGTTCAGGATTATATGTTCATGTGTTAACAAGAAAACAGAACATTTCTATAATACATTATAAGTCTTTGAATAATTCAAAGGCCTTATGTTTATGTGTTAACTAGAAGACATAACACTTTTACTATACATACTTTATGTTATAAATCATTGACAAATTCAAGGACTTTATAATTATGTCTTAACATGTAAGCATAATTATACTAACAAAAGTAATCATGAACGCAAACTGCTGAGTTCTATAATAATTTCAAGAATTATATACTTTAATTATGATCATTATCATATAACCATAATTATGTTGACTAAAATATGTAGTCAAATGTTGAAGTATCTTAACACTATATCATGACATTTGAATGTAGTATGGCAACAAACATCTAGCGTGTTCAAGTCCTAGTAGAATCATTATTAGAATGTAGTAGGGCAATAAACATCTCGTGTGTTTAAGTCCTAGTAGAATTCTTATTTTACATGTAGTAGGGCATTAAACATCTAATGTGCTTAAGTCCTAGTAGAATTATTAGTTTCCTTTACCTTGCGGTCAAGAGATACCAATAATATTGTTGTTCCTTGCACACACTTTGAGATTTCTCCCACTTGTGAAAGGTACAACTTCATATTATGAAAACAAACAACACATGATTGATTGTTCAAACAATATGATAATGTCATTGATATTATAAGTAGTTTTTTTTAGAACCATAACTTGTAATAAGGAATTGTGGATTATTATTCTACAGATAACGCTTCAGGAAGCGACAGCAGGAAGGCAACGTTATCTTTATAAATAAAATGCAATTTCCTTTAAACAATGGTTGTTCATATTCGGAAAGTAATGAATTATTTCAAAGCTAGTTTGAAATGATATGGGTAACTATCAGAATAAATCCCGTAGCTCACACTAAATTGACAACATTACATGAATGATATTTCGTAAAATATAAAATGCAACCTCCCAATGGATTTGTCAACATTGTAAGTGTTACATTTCCAATAGAAATTATAGCTTTTATATACTTTCCTATTCTCTTCAATTGCCTACAAGTAACATGTACTTAGATATTGAGCAGAGTATATGAAGTTCTACTTATGTAGACAATGGACTAGCCATTCTTTTATTCAATTAACTTAAATATTTAGCATGCAATTCCTCCTTTATCGTCTACATAGCCCCAAGGGTAATTAGCACTTTAGGAATAATAAGAGTTCAAGAAGATTACCTAGCAAATATGATAGTAATTCCTTTACTCTTTGCGGTTTAAACTCATACATCGTGACAAGGCAGATGTTATTTATTTTGGTAGCTCTAAACACAATGTTTCCAGCATTACAAAAATACTCTATCTTTCAATTAACTCTAGACCATGAAAAGGGTAATGAAAGATCATATAAGAGTTTACCAATTTTAATCTTATCTTAGTTTGTCAACTAAGGAGAAAGATAGGTATAAGTCTCACTCTTCTTACTAGGAAAAGAGACTAAGTTTGTCTTTCAAAGAAAAACAAATTTGTTTATGAATTATGTTGCAATAACACAATCAATCAGAACATAAAAAGTTCAAATCTAGTATTTTCGATAATTACATTCTTAAAAGAATTAACTACCCAATTAATTACTTAATTAAGACTAAGACCCATCTTGCAAACCCAATTTAATTACCATAGGTCTGACCAGGTGTAAAAAATAGACAAGAGGTAAGCGACGGGCGCATTGCAAATGCAACTCTTAGATTTATGAGACTGTTAAGGCATTAGATTGTAATAATGTCAAAAGCATGTTTAGTTCTCATCTTATGCTCAGTCCGAGGTCCACTAAAGTTAACTCGATATAAGCTTCCACCAAGTATGAACGTAAAATAACCGTGAGTTCTGCCAAGGAGAAATAATTACCATGGGTTGGAAAGGCCCTAAGGTCTAACCGAGAAGTCAATCCAAGTGCACGTGTCCATAGTTGGGTGGATGACTTAATATTAACAAATAGGTATGCACATAAAATGTGGTAAAGTCGTGTACAAAGAAGCATGCAAAACAATTGTAACACTAGTTTTAAAATTTTGGTAATGATACTCAGTATCATCATGGTTCACTAGAGCTCCAATCGAACGACAGGAGGCAGAGGACCGTAAGCGCGAAGCATAACCTAGACATCCTTTCGCATCTGGCGCACTTCTTTAAACCCCTTTTGAGTTTGTTCTAGTGGGTGAGCCGTACATCCCAAGTGTCCATAGCGTCAAGTTTTAAAATTCTTGAAAACGTGTTTCATATGTTAGGTCACTTCTATTTTACAAAACAATTTTCCACTAATCAAATAATAGCGGTCACAATGAGCATGGTATTTAGGCGTGTAAATAAAGACCAATATTAATGTTATGGTTACGATATGTATTATTCCATATTGCATAAAATTAGGTGTCAAAGCAAAGTAATCAAATACATAGGAATCACAAACATATAGCATAAACATTAATATCAAACACATATTGTTCGAGTCCTCTCATGAGTCTTCCCAAACGAGAACCACAAGACCTCAACTAGATGCAATACTAGTCCCCATACATCACTTAGAAAAGCATTGAGTGGGTCTTGTGGCCTAAAAACACATAAAATAGCATGGCAACTCACCATCAAGTAATAATAACGCTAATTTATGTATTTATAAACCAATATGTAATTCTAATTATCATAATAATTCTAATTATCATAATAATTTAATTAACAATAATAAATTCAAATTAACTTTTAATTCTAATTAGCAAGTAATTTTAATTTAACATGTAATTCTTAATTAACAATTTAATTTTAATTAACAAGGTAATTATAATTAACATGTAAATTAAATTTTAATTAACAAGTAATTTATTAACAAATTAATTTAATTATCAATATAATTTTAATTTGTGTGTGACTAGTTATTATTTATTAAAAAATTGACAAGTATTGCATGTAATTGTCAAAATTAAAATAAAACAAAATAACTAAACTAGGTTTCATGCTTAAAACATGTTTATTAATATCTAAACGTGTAACCCATAATCGCAAAAAACGGTTCTACCAAGGATGCCAATTGGGATTTTAGATCAAGTTAACCATTAACCCTCACGATGTAATGAAATGATATTGGATCTAGTTAATACAATTATGTTACCACGCAATTAATAAACACATAATTAATACAATATTAATTAATTAAAAGGGATTAAGAAAAGCTAACCTTGCTTGGCAATTGATCTCTAGTAATGGAACAAGAAACCTTAAAGAAACCTTAAGTATCTAAAATAGATATTCTCACGAGTGCTCAATAACAAACACTTTAACACCTAATACTCATCAAGCTAGTCGTGATAACGTTTAACCAAACAACCCTTGTTAAATACTTGAACTACTCAACCAAAACAACCCTTAGAACACTTTCTCATAATTTGTTGTACGAGATCAACCAAAAACCCTTTATGCTTTAATCGGTATTAAATGAGGAAAAGAATGTTGTTTCTATATGACAAGCATATTAATACTTACGCATGGTTTCCATGCAAATGCATGAATTCCATGCAAGTAAATAAATTACATGCATACTATAATATCTGGATTTCTGTTTTGTCGAGTCACAGGAACAAAAAGAAAGAAACAAGCAAGATGATTGGTTTTGAGTGTGATAACCAAACAAATAAAAATCTGGCTAGTATAAAGATGCATGTCAAGATTACTTTCCGTGAGAATGATATTATATATCTATGCGTATAGTTTTAGCTAGGTGTAGGTATTTATAGCCTTCAAACCCAGCTCTTTGGGCTCCAAACTTGGTCACCAAGTAACCCACATATCTTATCATACTACAACTCTTACTAGCCCATTATCCTTTCCAAACGCCCCACTAATGGACCCGCCAATTGGGTTTGGGTCAAGGATAAACCGGTCTAGTTTAATGAGTCAAAGTCGGGTCAAGTTCAAGTATCAAAACGTAATAAATGTACTCTCGTGTTTAACGTGTGTGCCCCCAATAGGCTCACACACTTTTAGTCATTTTACGTGTTTTAAAACTCCCACAAACCAACAAAGAACCTCTAGACAGTTGGGTTGAGCATGTCTATAGAGGACAAGAAATGTGGCAACAGAATCAAAGCCATATCAAACATGAAATTTTACATCTTGATGATCTTCGTTCTCCAATTATATGAAGCGAAATTCTGGTCAGGATTGTAGACTTTCATTTGACAAGGTGATATTCAACCAATTTACATGAAAAAGGGTTCAATTGAGTTGCCTTAACTCATCAAGCTGTCAATTTTTACAACTGAGCTTAAAAACAGCTCAAACGGGTCAAACGTCATACAACGTGATCTAAAATGATTCCAACACATACTCTAAATCATTTAACAAAACAATCAAAGAATATTATATTATGTATTCATAAACTTAAATATAAGACCTGGTAAATATAGCTCAGCAGTTATAGGAAACACAACAACAACAACAACAAACCCAATCCTGCCAGGGCGGTTATAGAAAATGCCGAAAGGCAGTAGAAATTGTTTGATACTCCTTCCGTTCCAAAATTTATGTCCATTTTGACTTTTTCAATTAAATTTTGACCTTAAATATATCTTTTTGTATTATATAATACTTGTTGCAAAATATATAAATGAACTAGGTTTTAAATGTATTTTCATTGGTATAACTTTCATAAAGTATTATATAATAAAAAATATATATTTAAAGTCAAAGTTTGATTGAAAAAGTCAAAATGCACTGTGGAAAACTAGAAGGGGGGGTTGAATAGTTTTGCCGATTTTAAGTTGATTTCAAAAACTTTAGATTCGATATTATGTGAAATCGTATGGATGTTGAGAACGGATAGATCTAATGATAATGCAAGCAAATAAATAAAGTTAAAGGATAGAAAAGACACAACCATTTATAAAGGGTTCTGCCTACAAGGTCACCTTCTGTTCTATGGTATGTGCTAAAACACATACCTTTTCTTTATCAAAATAGACCCAAAATAACCAAGAAAGAGCCGCTTATTGCTAATATTTGTGGTTTTCTTGAGTTTGTGCTTCAGGCAGTATGAGTATAAAACACGCAAAAAGGATCCAAATCGCAGGGAAACCGAAAGCACGAGAGATTAAAGAGAGCTTAAGTTGAGCCGAAGGTCAGAATTATGCAATTATGAAGATTTCTAATCTCTGAGGATGATTTGTGAAGATTTGATCAAAAGTTTGAAGAAATGTCGTAAATGTACCCTCGTTTCAAAGAATTGTCGAAATGACCCTTGAAGATTCAAATTTGCAAATCAACCCCTAGATTATTGAAGATTGTCAAGAGTGGTCCTTGGAAGATGATTTCGAATACACCTTGGTCCCTCAAAATACTTTAATTACATGTTTGGTCCCTATGGTTACAAGCTATTATCACTACTAGTCCAAGTCATAATCAAGTCCAAAAATCCATTACACACCTAGCCCAATATACATCCTAGCCCAATCCTCTCTAAATCTAACACCCGGCCCCCGTTTATAACCCCAACCCGTTATTAAACCCTCCTACCCGAACCCACCAAGACCCGGTCTAAGTTTTTTGAAGAATAATATTAAAACCAAACGCGCCCTTTACACAGGACACCTCCTTCCTCCCACCAATTCACCACCCAAACACCACCAATCCCACACCCAAACAACCCACTGTGACTAGAATCTATCTAGAAACCCTTATCTACTCTGACTTGTCAGGATAAGATGGCCACGTGGCCAATTGGCACCACTTGATTGGACGAAACACCTCATCTTGCTATATGGAGCTATGTTATTGGACCTAGTGATGATGGAGGAATGAGTGGCTCTGAATTTGCTTCTAGAGGTTCTTCTCAAGGGCATCCCAAGGCCCTCCGCTATAAAAGGACCCCTTTGGATCACATACAAGGCGCTAAATCCTTAGATTTAATTTTAGCTTATTATGTTGTTTCCAGATTTAAATGTTCCTTAAGTTTTTGTACTCTCAAGCTTTTGCAATCGAATCTCGCTTTTAATAAAAGTTTTAAGTTTTTAAGTTTTGCATTGCTTTCAATAAATGAATAAGCTAGATTGAATCAATGGATGAGCTTATTTTAGTCTATTGTAGCTCTAGTGTTTACATTTGCACCTCACTTTCACTCACAATCAATTCATTCTCAAACCGCTTGGTAATTAAAGTCAACGAAAGTGGTCATGATTGGTTCGAAATGGATATTGGGTGATATTGATGATGGTTTGGTTGTTGTTTGGTAGTTTGGTAATCGTCTACTTTGTTCAACATTTAGCTAAATCTCTTGTAAGTGTGCTCTAAATTTCATAACTAGCTTCATTAATAGTAATAGTTGGCTTATTGTTTAGATCTCATAAGTCTTGTTATTTATCAAGTTACATTAGCTTTAATATAGTATACAACTGCTGCTTAGTTTAGGCTGCTTTGTGTTTAAGCGTAGAGCGTTTGCTAAACTCGCCATAAAGGGGTGTTTGGATAGCTTGCTTAGACTGATTTCAAAAATGTCTTGGTATAAGATTGTTATTGCTTTAGTCTCTAATATCCATAGCATACTTATTCTAGTCATTTTAGTGCATCATTTAACACTGAAAGTCAAACTTTGCTAAAATCGCCTTTGTTAATCTCACTGTTGGAATTGGTGATAAGAAAAACAATGCAAAAAGGTCTAAAACTTGTTAAGATTGCTTGATAAAGTTACATTACATCATATTTCATCAAGTTCAGTCCTAAATTTGCCTTGGAATCTCAAGTTAGTCAAACTTCACATCTGTTTTCAAAAGTCAAAATCCATGTCCGCAAAGCAGCTATGCATTTTGTACCGATGCAATAGGTTCAATTTAGAGAATTAGAAGCCGTAATTGGCACATTTAGAAGCAGCCGTGGTTCATAAGACCAACCATCTGTTTTGGCTTTAGCACTCTTGATAAGCTTTTGAATAAGCTCAAACCAAGGTAGTGTTCACTGTTTTGCTTAGACTCATCAGCTTGCTTGATCTTGATCAGAGCTTTAGGCTTGTTAGGATTAGGTTTAGTTAGTTGCTTTGAGCTTAATTTAGTAAACATTAGCTTAAGTCATTGCTTGGTTAGCTTTACAAGCTTGTAGCTTAATTTTAAGTGCTTATTTGATATCCATTTACACTACAGCTCTTGATTCTGTCACATAAGCACTACATTTCTCATTTTTCATAGAACCGTATACATATTTAGCATTTCCTAATTTTTCATTAATTTTGTCATCAAGCTTATTTTTCTAGATTTAAACTAGTTTTTAATCACTTTTAATTAGCTTTAATTGCAATTAATTGAGAAAAAGTTCAAAAAAATAATTTTTCAATTTTTCTCAGTTTAAGAAAATTATAAAAAGCATAAAAAAGATTTTTCCATATTTTTCCCCTTTTATTTGATATTTTTCACTATTTAAATTAGATTAAAATAGTTTTAAATTAGTAGAAAATAGGAAATTAATCATAAAAATACAAAAATAGTTTTGAAAAGTCTCTTATGATATTTTAGATTTTTAGAAAGTAGTTTCAAATTTTTCTCCTTAAATTTCATAATTTTTAGAATTTAATAGTTAAAAATTAGTTTTTAATTTTAAATAAAACAAAAAAATTAGTTTTAATTCTAAATTAGTTTTCTAATATCATTTTTTAGCATAAAAGTAGAATTAGGCATTTTTAGGGTATAATTTAGACGTAGTTGCATTTTATTTACGTTTATTAATTACGTTTTAGTTATAATCGCACTTAGATTTCCCGAAAATAGATTCCTTAATTACTTTCCCCATTCCCGTAGTTTAATAATCAAAATCAAACAAACTAAAACATCGAGCATTAAATTCCAAACCAAGAACGACGCTAAGCAATTCACGCCTCGCTGGGAAACGATTCGTTGACTAATCCAGAATACCGATCACAACACGGATTTGATTTATTATTCTTTTTTCCTAAGAGAATTTGAATCTATCTTCGTGATTATTTTTGATATTGATATTGAGGATTTATCCACACACATAACCTTAAACTATATATATCAATTTTACGCCGCCGTAGGTGTGGTCACGACAATATCGTTTGAGGTTTGACGATTAGTGACTCGAGATCCTTCATTCGTGAAGTTACTATTTTTCTATAAAAATTAAAAAAAGTAAAAAATATTTTCCTTTTTCTTTGTATATATATATCGATCAAAAATACAAAAGATTTTTTCTTTGTTTTTGCTAATAAATAAAAGACACCAATTATATAACATTCTCAACGGAGGTGTTATCATTATAAGTTCCCGAACAAAAGATCAAAAACTTGCCTTTGTGTCGCTTGTGAGTTTATTTATTTCTATCGGACAAACAAACTCTGTGGTGGGTATAAGGACGGCCTGACATTAAATTGCGGCTGAAAAGAAGCGGGATTTTAATAAGCTTCGGCCGACCTACAAAGCTTCTCCGCCGCTTGTGCTTTGTTTGTAGAGGTGATTTATTCACTGGGATTATTGGTTTAAGTTCACTGTTTCGAATATCGGTCTCTTTTAATTGCCTTGATTTTAAGCGCATGACCGCTCTCAAAACCGACGCGACGTAATCAGAGAATGACGCATCTCGAAGTTACGCACTATCGCTGAAGAACCCGGCGGCGTAAATTCGAACGATGAACGAAGTTACTTCAAGCTCCCGTAGACGGCTACGGTGATGTATCGACTTCCACCAATTAACACCGAAAATTTTGAACTAAAAACGAATCTAATACAATTGGTGTATAATAAACCTTTTTGGGTGATTAGATCATGAGAGCCCCATGCACACCCTGGTTTAATCAAGTTGTTTCTACGATTAACTTCGGCGCCGCTCATGAGTCGATTAAGTTGAGATTGTTTCCATTTTCCCTTGAGGGGCAAAATGGACTTGGCTCGAAAGAACCCTACGAATTACAACATGGGAAGATCTTTCTAAGAAGTTTGTAACCAAATTTTCCTCCGTCAAAAATAACAATGTTACGAAATCAAATCATAAATTTTCAACAAAAATTTGACGAGAGATTTGGAGAAGCATGGGATAGATTCAAGGAATTTAGTAAAATGCCCGAATCACGGTTTACCGATCTTCATCGATACGCTCTATAATGCTCTTACTCCATCCGATCAAGATTCGCTTAACGCGTTATCTTGAGTCGTATGCCCGCATATATTAGAACGATTATCGAAAATAAGTCAAAAGTTTCTTCGTCTAGGAACCGTCCGGTTGTTTCTAAGATCACTACTAATGACAATTACGGTTTGAAAAGGAGTTGTGGCTGACTGATGCTATTAATTCTATGATGAGAGAGTTTAAGATTCATAACCAATCCACAAAGCCGCATCAAACATGTGTTATTTGCGGTGGTCCTCATCCGTATTATAATTGTCAAGCCACCGATGGCGATCTCCGAAATGCTTCCGTAGCATCTGCGAATCCGGTTCAAAATCGTAACCAAGGATACCTTGCCAACCAAATGGGACCACCCGGTTTGCATTCCTCAACAAAACCAAAACCGTTATCGAACCAATCTTACAATCAAAACCAAGTAGCTAATCTCAATCATGGTAATCAAAACTACCAAGCTCCCAACTCAAGTTTATCAACAAACACCTCTTCCTCAACAACAATATCAATCACCTCACCAAGCTATTTCAAACAATGAGTTTCTGTCTTACATGAAGAGTTCTGATAGCATCATTAAAAATTTGCAAACTCAAATTAACGGCATTAGGAATGATTTCAAAAGAGATATGGAAGTTACGAATAACAAACAGATGAGAGAAATTAGGGATATGATGGCTAGTTACTTTCAAGCCAATCAACCTTCTACTTCTTATTCTCAACCCTGGTTCCGCCTTCCTCGAGTAATACGATTCCTAACCCGAGAGGTGACATGAAAGCTATACTACCAAGTGGTGTTGCATTTATGGACCCACGTTCCTACCACTATTTCTTCTTCTCCGTCGGTGTGGTAGACCGCGGAGATCAGAAAGGACCCAAAGGCCTTACTGATAAGGGGAGTATCGAGAATGTCCAACCCACCTTGTCCCGACTTCAGCCCGAGGATGCTCCCGTTAAAAGACTAACTCAAAACAACACTTCCGCACCCGCCAATGAATGATCAAAAGCAACGTGAACAAGCAAATCTTCAAATGGAAAAATTCTTTCAGATATTTCAAGATCTTCACTTCTAAATTAGCTTCGCGGATGCTCTTCTTCTCATGCCTAAGTTTGTTTCGACATTAAAAGGATTGTTAAGTAACAAAGAGAAAATTGTGGATTTGGCAAAACGTCTTTGAATGAGAATTGTTCGGCGGTTATTCTCAAGAAACTTCCCTAAAAGTTAGGTGACCCGCAAGTTCCTCATTCCGTGGATTTTCAAGGAATTATTCAAGGCTCCGCCTTTGGCCGATCTTGGCGCGAGTATCAATTTGATGCCTAAATCAATTTACGATAAACTTTCATTGCCTCCACTTACCCCGACATGTATGACCCGAAAGCTAGCCGATCAATCCACGACTACACCAATCGGTATAGCCGAGGATGTTTTTGTTAAAGCCGGGAGTCCGACGCTGATTTTGTTGTTGTTGATTTCGATGCCGACCCCTCGTGCCCCTTATTCTCGGAAGATGCTTCTTAAGGACGGGCCATGCTGATTGATGTATGGAGAGAGAAATTACTTTAAGAGTTGGAAGAGAGCCGCCACGCTTAACGTTAACAATACTTCTAAATCTTTACCAAACAATATGATGTGGCCAAATTAGAAAACCGGTGACAAAGGACCCGGAATTCCTACTAATAACGGAAGTACCAAAACGCCCAACCTCCGTAGTTCAAAAAGTTGGCCTAAGACATCGAGATTTGATCTTTCACGCTTCACGTTAAGAGTTTGTTCACGATACGCTTGAACAAAAGAAGGAGACTACTACGGTGTGGTGGAAAATGCTAGCTCTAAGAGCACACCACTTGTCCCACCTCCGATTTCTGTGTATCGAATTGATCTTGTTCCTAAAAACACCGAGTTTTCTTTGAGTGGCAATCCCACTCCTTCTTCTTCTTCTAATATCCCTTCCCATACTCAATATGAGGAAGATGATTCTATAATGAAAGAAATTGAAGCTTATTTGAAAAGTGATTCGTTTCACCGAAATTGATAACGCCGACATCGATATCAAAGGAGATATTCGTTTGATTGAACAAATGCTTTACGGAGATTCTGAAAAAGTTATTCAAGAAGTCACGCTTAATCCTTCGGAGCCCGAGCTCAAGGATTCTTCCATTGATTTATTTCGAGGAGTTCACCGATGAACTCGCTCACATGGATCCTCTTCCACCGGGAAGTGAGGATGATATCTTTGATTTTAGAGCCGACTTACGCGAAATTGAATATTTGTTATATCAAGATCCGTCGATTTACTTTGAGAAGTTCACCGATGAACTTGCTCCCACCAACTCGATTCTTCCTAAAATGAAGAAGAATATGATGATCCGCTTTTCCCAAAGAAAGATAAGGAAGTTAAGATTTCGACCGATGAGCTTGTTGAATCGGTTCCACACTATTTTTATCCGAGAGTGATTCCTTTTCTCGTGAGGATTTTCACGTGGATGATACTTTGATTTCGTTCCTTTCTGAGGACAAGATTTTCAATCCTGGGATACTCTTCGATGAGTACATTCTTATCACCAAAGTTATTCGGAAAAAGGATCCTATCTTGGATGCCTTCATTGTTGAACCTTTGAATACACCTTCTTTACCATGGACTCCTTTCCTTATGGAGTATTCTTATTGTGATCCGTCATCCCTTCGTCCGCCCGCTAAACCACCGGATGATGGATCATTCTTTCATATACCGTATGTGCTGATGCCCGACACTTTCTTACCCACCCAACCCACCCAGTCTCATTCTTCGGAATGAGGACATTTTGACTCGATCTCAAACTTTCTTCCCCATGGACAATTGAATTCGGGGACGAGTCGCTAGCGACTCTGGTGACCAAAAAACAAGAGGCCGTGGGAGGCACCCCATGCTTATCTCTATCTTCTTTCTATTTTCTAATAAGTGACGAAGGGGTCCACCCTTTCTCGATGTTTGGTTGTTTGTGATGTTGTGTTCAGGATGTTCCCGATATGAAGACTCTCGTGCTCGAAGTTTGTCATTTTTCTCCACTCGAGTCTCATGATCGATGCTGATGGAAACCCGATATCCTAATCTTATCGACTAACGTTTATCTTCTAGCATACTTAATAAACGACTTTTAGATTTTCGTTGATACCCTTGCTTTTAAAACATTGAGGACAATGTTTCGTTCTAGTCTGGGGTAGGGTAATCTTCGATTTGATTTGACCGCACTTGCTTATTTTTGTCGTGTTTCTCAGTAACCCGCTTTTCCTTAGAAAATGAAAAAAATTGTGCAAAAATGAGCAAAATTTAAAAATTTTTGTAAGCTTTTGTTAAGTCTTTTGATTGAAAAGTTTTGCTAGTCTCTTAGATTAGAAGCTATAAAATGCGAATTCTAGCTCAAAAGGCCAAGATTTAGCAAGTTTCCCTGAGTGACTTTAAATATGCATAACTTGATTTCATTAGACGAAGCATTTGCTAAGTTAATATATGTTTTTACACCTTGATTGACTTTCTTCCGGGTGAGAGTAGGAATAGAATTCTGACTTGACCGCGCGGTTGAGCCCTAGCTTGTTCCTTAACCATAGATAATCTAAAATTATCGGCTAAGCATCTCAAGGATCTCATTATTTGGGATTTTAAATTTGCAGAGATCGAGAAATGATAGAGTTACTTATGAGTTTAGATGCTAAACGTGGAGTAGTTGGTTCTCTTTAGAGCCCATCGAAGGTACTTATGGCTTTTGTTCCCACAAAATTGTTTCACCCCATATCCTGCCTAAATAATTAGAGATGTTGAGTTTTTGGCGATAGTTAGTTCTTTATCTTCTAAAAGAATCTTTGTTTTAAAAATTGGGTACACATCAAGGATCCGTAATAAATAATAAGAGTAATAAGCAAGTGATAAAGTAATAAGTAAAGTTGTGAGTCATGTGTCGAGATCGACCCTTGGATCTTTAGCCGATTGAATGAGGTCTTAGCCTAGCCACCGGATTCTCATCTCATGAAGCCTATAGTCTTGAATTACCCCTGAAGCTCCGTGGTTCACAGCTCATATAAATAAAAGTATAAGTGCAAAAAAAAAAAAAAAAAAAAAAAAATGTTGAAAAATGAAAAAGTCAAAAGTTAGTGAATAAAAATTCCTTGATGTGGACCTCATTTTTACGACAATGATTTCGAGGGAAGGCGGATAACTAATTATCGACTTAGCTTTATATCTCTATCGGAATAAAAGTTATCGAAACGAGAATTTGAAGAAATTCATTTCTCACAAAAATAAAAAATCTAGAGGAAAATAGGAAAATGGGAACAAAAGGTTTTACACAAGTAACTTCCATGGGTAGTGTTAGCATCTAGAGTCATATGTAACAATGATTTCGGTTTTACGCTTAGTTTGGGACTTGTGAAAAATCAAGGACGATGTATTCTATCCGTATGGTCACTTCACACTGTGTTGTGTTTCTACTCGCGGATCCTAACGTGTCGCTTGAAAAATGTTTGAGTTATTGATCGACATGAAAGTTCAACAAACCGTCATTCATAATCGGATGTGCTTAATCGTTATATCTATGCATGTGAATTAAAAGGTAAACGGGGCCTTTTTAGAATTAAGGCTTTCTTAATCTCTTTTGAGGAATCTTTGCTACTTCTTCATAGGTTTAGTAGAAAGAGATTGAAATCCTTGGTTTTAGAAGCGTGAGTTGATTGCATTGCGTGAGGACACGGCAATAGTTTCGTCTGGGGTATTTTGGTATGTGCTAAAACACATACCTTTTCATTATCAAAATAGACCCAAAATAACCAAGAAAGAGCCGCTTATTGCTAATATTTGTGGTTTTCTTGAGTTTGTGCTTGTGCAGGTACGGATATGTAAAAACACGCAAAAAGGATCCAAATCGCACGTAAAACCGAAAGCACGAGAGATTAAAGAGAGCTTAAGTTGAGCCGAAGGTCGATTATGCATTTTGAAGATTTCTAATCTCTGAGGATGATTTGTGAAGATTTGATCAAAAGTTTGAAGAAATGTCGAAACAGCCTCAAGTTTCAAAGAATTGTCGAAATGACCCTTGAAGATTCAGAAATTTGCAAATCAGCCCCTAGATTATTGAAGACTGTCAAGAGTGGTCCTTGAAGATGATTTCGAATACACCTTTGGTCCCTCAAAAATACGGAATTACATGTTTGGTCCCTATGGTTACAAGCTATTATCACTACTAGTCCAAGTCATAATCAAGTCCAAAAATCCATTACACACCTAGCCCAATATACATCCTAGCCCAATCCTCTCTAAATCTAACACCCGGCCCCCGTTTATAACCCCAACCCGTTATTAAACCCTCCTACCCGAACCCACCAAGACCCGGTCTAAGTTTTTTGAAGAATAATATTAAAACCAAATGCGCCCTTTACACAGGACACCTCCTTCCTCCCACCAATTCACCACCCAAACACCACCAATCCCACACCCAAACAACCCACCTCGTACTAGAATCTATCTAGAAACCCTTATCTACTCTGACTTGTCAGGATAAGATGGCCACGTGGCCAATTGGCACCACTTGATTGGACGAAACACCTCATCTTGCTATATGGAGCTATGTTATTGGACCTAGTGATGATGGAGGAATGAGGGGCTCATTCTGCTTCTAGGTTCTTCTTCTCAAGGGCATCCTCCTCCACCGCTATAAAGGACCCTTTGGATCACATACAGCGCAAACCTTAGATTTAATTTTAGCTTATTATTGTTGTTTCCAAGTATTTCTTAAATGTTCCTTAAGTTTTTTGTAATTTCAAGCTTTTGTAATCGAATCTCGTTTTAATAAAGTTTTAAGTTTTTTTAAGTTTTGCATTTCGTTTTCAATAAAATGAATAAGTTTGATGAATCAATGGATGAGCTTATTTTAGCTTATTGTAGCTCTAGTAAGTTACATTTGCACCTCATTTTCACTCACAATCAATTCATTCTCAAACCGCTTGGTCAATTAAAGTCAACGAATGGTCGATGGTCTGGGAAATGGATATGGGTGATATTGATGATGGTTTTGGTTGTTGTTTGGTAGTTTGGTACTGTCACTTTGTTCAACATTTAGCTAAATCTCTTGTAAGTGTGCTCTAAATTTCATAACTAGCTTCATTAATAGTAATAGTTGGCTTGGTTTAGATTCTGCTTAAGTCTTGTTATTTACTGTTACATTAGCTTTAATATAGTATAATAAATCTGTTTTGAAGCTTAGTTTAGTTGCTTTTGTGTTTAGGTAGAGCGCTTTTGTTAAACTCGCCATAAAGGTGTTTGGATAGCTTGCTTAGACTGATTTCAAACTGTCTTGTATAAGATTGTTATTGCTTTAGTCTCTAATATCCATAGCATACTTATTCTAGTCATTTTAGTGCATCATTTAACACCAAAAGTCAAACTTTGCTAAAACTTGTCTTGCTAATCTCACTGCTGGAATCGTGATAAGAAACAATGCAAAAAGGTCTAAAACTTGTTAAGATTGCTTGATAAAGTTACATTACATCATATTTCATCAAGTTCAGTCCTAAATTTGCCTTGGAATCTCAAGTTAGTCAAACTTCACATCTGTTCTTGAAAGTCAAAATCCATGTCTCAAGTAGCTAGTTTATGCAGATTTTGTACCTGGATGCATTAGGTTCAATTTAGAGAATTAGAAGTCGTAATTGGCACATTTGTAGCTAGCCAGTGGTTCATAAGACCACCCATCTGCTTTTGGCTTCTTTAGCACTCATAAGCTTTGAATAAGCTCAAACCAAAGTAGGTGTTCACCGCTTTTTGCTTAGACTCATCAGTTTGCTTAGATCTTGATCAGAGCTTTAGGCTTGTTAGGATTAGGTTTAGTTAGTTGCTTTGAGCTTAATTTAGTAAACATTAGCTTAAGTCACTGTTAGCTTTACATACCTTGTAGCTTAATTTTAAGTGCTTATTTGATATCCATTTACACTACGCCTCTTGATTCTCACATAAGCACTACATTTCTCATTTTTCATAGAACCAGATACATATTTTAGCATTTCCCTGAATTTTTCATTAATTTGGTCATCTTGCTATTTTTCTAGATTTAAACTAGTTTTTAATCATTTTTAATTAGCTTTAATTGCAATTAATTGAGAAAAAGTTCCAAAAAATAATTTTTCATTTTTCTCAGTTTAAGAAAATTATAAAAAGCATAAAAAAGATTTTTCCATATTTTTCCCCTTTTATTTGATATTTTTCACTATTTAAATTAGATTAAATTAGTTTTAAATTAGTAGAAAATAGGAAATTAATCTGAAAAATACAAAAATAGTTTTGAAAAGTCTCTTATGATATTTTAGATTTTTAGAAAGTAGTTTCAAATTTTTCTCCTTAAATTTCATAATTTTTAGAATTTAATAGTTAAAAATTAGTTTTTAATTTAAATAAAATCCAGAAAAAAAAAAAAAAAATTAGTTTTAATTCTAAATTAGTTTTCTAATATCATTTTTAGCATAAAAGTAGAATTAGGCATTTTTAGGGTATAATTTAGACGTAGTTGCATTTTATTTACGTTTATTAATTACGTTTTAGTTATAATCGCACTTAGATTTCGTAAAATAGATTCCTTAATTACTTTCCCCATTCCCGTAGTTTAATAATCAAAATCAAACAAACTAAAACATCGAGCATTAAATTCCAAACCAAGAACGACGTTGGTAATTCACCTCGTTGGGAAACTTATTCTGACTTTTTGACTAATCCGATACACGATCACACACACGGGATTTGATTTATTATTCTTTTTCCTAAGAGAATTTGAATCTATCTTCGTGATTATTTTTGATATTGATATTGAGGATTTATCCACACACATAACCCCTAAACTATATATATCACCCTACTCCACTCCCCGAGTCACCTACTCGAGAGTTCAAGCACTATGTCAACAAACTCATTCACTTGGCGGAGAAGCCTTCATAACGTTGCTTACACTTTTTCTGGTACAAAGCTAGATACCGAGTCCGTAGCACGGTGGACCAAACCAACACAACTATTACACAACAAATATGTGAAATATCAAATACAAGATCTTCGCTTCAGAAATCTTGTGGAGTGACAAATCAATCAAGGACCCCTTGCTTGGATGACTTGTTGAATGCTCGTGATCTAAGCCTTAGAAGGGCCTATATGAGGATCACAAATAGAAAAAAAGAAGAATAACTCTCTAGATCAAGTGATCTATATGTTAGAAGAGAATGAGAGTGTATGAGAGATTTAGTAAGAAGAGGGTGAGTTAGAATGAAGAAATGGCTCTCTATTTATAGGCAAATTTCTTCTACGTTCTGGATCCCAGGATCCCTTCCCCTTGGGATCCGGCTAGTGTAATCCTAGGGATCCGTGGTGCAGCTCCTCTTGCCCATGGGTTTTGGTTATATGGGTCATGGGTATGGGTTGGTCCATGGGTTTTCTTTAGATTCAATGTATCTAAGTATACATTGTATCAAGTCTTCTTTGGTATGGGTTTAATATCTATGGGTTATGGTTTTACCATATAATAAACTATTACAACAAATGCTTAATTATTACATTTTTGTATTTAAATGGCTATATGTAAATGCTTTACAAAAATAACATGTATCCTTATAATTATACTTAAGATAACATCACATTTGTTATCAACAAAACACAAAGAGATCGCAAAATATTAATAAACGTTTTTACGGTTTATTTGTATTAACAATCTCCCCTTTTTGTTGATGACAAAACATAATGTTATGATGAGTAAAACTTAAGAATAGATGCAAGTTTTGAAAGCCCCTAAGTTTTACTTCTTCTCCCACTTTTTGTGAAACAAAGTTAACCCATGGAAAAATAAACAAAAAGTTAACTCCCCTTGGCGGTAGCTCCCCTTGTTTGGCGTCAAAGAAAAAAAATCCTACAAAAAGAAAGGTTAGTAACATGCTTATATAATCTTGTGATTGTAGAGAATCAAGATTAGGAGCCAAGGTATGTAAACAAGGCCTTGTAATAAAAAAAAATTGTAGTGGTATGTATGCCACTTACAAGCATGTAAAAAATAAGAACAAGACTTGTTCTTGAAAATGACTTCAAAATAATACTAAAAGTAGAAAATAGTAGTAGTGATTCCTTCCATGCTTGCATAAGGTTATGGATGGAGGTTTTGATGAGTAATGGTATTGATGCGATCAAGGATGAGGTTGAGTATGAAGCGCATTTCTTCCCTAACTTTTATTGCAATTTCCCTAGTTGGATGGCAATGTTCACAATGTAAATGATGTGGGTAATGAGTCTGAAGTTTTTCAGGTTGTTTTTGATTGAGTGATGCGGAAGTTGTGGTGGAAAAATAGGAAAATATGGATCAATATCAGGAATGTTTGTAAATGGTGGTGGAAAGGAACCTAAATGTTCTTGTAATGTGATGGGAGCTAATGGTGGTGATGTTTCAAGATCTTAAAATATAGTATTTGGAGATGTGGGGTGTTAAAAGACTATTCTTTCTTTAGGTTGTTTAGATCTTGTTGAGTCTTAGGTTCCAAGAGTTATTTTTAGGTGGTGATAAGTTGGTGTACTTGTTGGTGATGAGGGAGGTGCTATAATGGAAGCATCTTGTGGTAAGTTATTTGTTGAGGATGACTTATTTGAGGTTGGTCTTGCTAAACAACAAGATCGGATACTAATCCGTCGCGGATATCTAGCATTTGATTGTGGTTTTTTGGATGGTGGAAGTACAAAGGTTTGGATATCATGATTGTTTGTACTAGATGATTCTCCTAAAGGGTTTTTGGATGACATGATGAAGTGTGTTAGTGAGAAGGAGATGGGAATTGCAAGCATTTTGGGAATTATATATATAGAAAAACAAAGCATTGTAATGAATGCTTGACCCAAAATGTGGATTAAAATCTAATGATTAGATATGAATTCAAGGCATGTGATCATGAGAACACAAGCATTAAAGAGCATACTCTCAAAAATGAAGCAAATGTGGATTTTTCATCCAAAGTTAAAAAATAGAAGTTGAAAACGCTTACGTTTCACGGATCCACGGATCCTTCCCTTGAGGATCCGATCCGCATAAAAAGTTTGGGATCCGTGGAGTCACAGTGTTCAGGCGGCACAAAATTTTCTTTTTGGAAACATTTTTGCTAGTTATGTCTTATATGCAAACTATTTGGAGTTTAGGTTATCTTGACTCCTAAAAGAATTAGAAATAAACTAAGTATAAAACCATCCTATTGAGATAACCGAAAACACATATTTAGTACCGCGATGCGTAATTTATGTTATCAAATGCTCCTATTTCATTGTTGCTTAAATGAATTACCGAAACATATATTAGTTATGTGTCCCCTTTAGCATTCAAAAGACATGAGATGCAATGAAAACGGGTTTACTTTTGTATTAATAATAATGAAGCGATTTATCCTAGAAAGCGTGAAATTGATATACGGGAAGGTATCATCTTTTTAGAAAACATTGTAGTAAGGTTTTCTTTGAAAATGTAAAACAAAATTATAAAAGCTATAAGTGGAAAGAAAACTCATCTTGGGTTTTGAAAAGTCCCGTATTGTTTGTGAGTTGTGCGTGAAATAGAAATCCTAGACTCAGAAAGAAGAAGACTAGTTTTATACCTTGTAGATTCAATTAGATTCGACGTTTGTTCCATTAGACCAAACCAAGGCGAAGTAACAGTTGAATTGTTCCAGCTTCAACGGTTTGGTGAGGGCGTCGGCTATATTTGTCTTGGATACTACCTTCTCAATAGATATGTTCCCACTTTTGAACATTGTCTCTTAAGTGATGGAGAATCTCTATATGCTTTGTCTTGAGAATGCAATACAGTTCTTGCTTAAGTCGATAGCACCTTTGTTGTCACATAGGATGGCTATGTAAGCAGATGGATGTCATAGTCTACTAGCGGATTGTCCATAGTGCTTGTTGGTGTAACTGCCGTGAGGAGACATACTTTTGGCCGGTTGTTGATATTGCAAGTCATGGTTTATTTCTTAGAGAACCATGATGTTAAACAACATCCCATAAGTACATACCACTTGTACTTTTCTATCAACGTAATCTTTGCATGGACCGAATCTTGCATATACAATTGTTTTCTACTCCGTGCCCTTAGGATACCATAATCCTAATTGTGTTGTACCATAATATATCTAAATATCCTTTTCTGACACAGGTGTGATATTTTAGGGTCTTCTTGAAATCTAACATAAGCAAAACACTAAACATGATATCAGGCCTACTTGCGTGAGGTAGAAGGCTATCTATCATGCCAATATTTTAGTATTATCTACGGATTCTTTGTCTTCATCTTTGTGAGTTTGGTGTCGAGATGACATTGGAGTCCTAATGGTTTGACTCTTCTGAACCCTAATTTCTTTAACATCTCCTTGATGTATTTAGATTGATTGAAGAAGATACCATCTTCTACTTGTTGTATTTGTAGACCAAGAAAATAAAATTCTCCCATGCACTCATTTGAACTGCTTCATGGGGATTCTAGAGAAATCATCACACATGTCTTGACAAGTGGATCCAAATATAATATCATTTTGAACTCGTCATGCAGGATTCTAGAGAAAAATAAGAACAAGACTTGTTCTTGAAAATGACTTCAAAAGAAAAATAATACTAAAAGTAGAAAATAGTAGTAGTGATTCCTTCCATGCTTGCATAAGGTTATGGATGGAGGTTTTGATGAGTAATGGTATTGATGCGATCAAGGATGAGGTTGAGTATGGAACGCATTTCTTCCCTAACTTCTATTGCAATTTCCCTAGTGGATTGGCAATGTTCACAATGTAAATGATGTGGGTAATGAGTGCGGAAGTTTTCCGGGTTGTTTTGATTTGAGTTATGCGGAAGTTGTGGTGGAAAAATAGGAAAATATGGATCAATATTCGGAATGTTTGTAAATGGTGGTGGAAAGGAACCTAGATGTTCTTGTAATGTGATGGGAGCTAATGGTGGTGATGTTTCAAGATCTTGAAATATAGTATTTGGAGATGTGGGGGTGTTGAAAAGACTAATTCTTTTTTCTTTAGGTTGGTTAGATCTTGTTGGAGTCTTAAGGAGTTCCAAAAGAGTTATTTTAGGTGGTGATGAAGTTGGTGTACTTGTTGGTGATGAGGGAGGTGCTATAATGGAAGCATCTTGTGGTGAGTTATTTGTTGAGGATGAACCATTTGAGGTTGGTTTAGCTAAACAACAAGATCGGATACTAATCCGTGCGGATATCCTAGCATTTGATTGTGGTATTTTGGATGGTGGAAGTACAAAGGTTTGGATATCATGATTGTTTGTACTAGATGATTCTCCTAAAGGGTTTTTGGATGACATGATGAAGTGTGTTTGTGAGAAGGAGATGGAGTATGCAAGCATTTTGGGAGTTATATATATAGAAAACAAAGCATTGTAATGAATGCTTGACCCAAAATGTGGATTAAAATCTAATGATTAGATATGAATTCAAGGCATGTGATCATGAGAACACAAGCATTAAAGAGCATACTCCCAAAAATGAAACAAATGTGGATTTTTCATCCAAAGTAAAAAAAATAGAAGTTGAAAACAACTTCTGTTGCACGGATCCCACGGATCCTTCCCTAGAGGGATCCGTCCAGCATAAAGGCTGGGATCCGTGGGTCTGGTGTTCGAGCTGAGCACAAAATTTTCCTTTTGGAAACATTTTTGCCTAGTGTGTGCCTATATGCAAACTATTTGGAGTTTCGGTTATCTCGACCCCTAAAAAATAGAAAATAAACTAGAAGTATAAAACCATCCTATTGAGATAACCCGAAAACACATATTTAGTACATGAGTACGTAATTTTGTGTTATCAATGCTCCTAATTCATTGTTGCTTAAATGAATGTAACCGAAAACACATATTAGTTATGTGTCCCCTTTAGCATTCAAAAGACATGAGATGCAATGAAAACGGGTTTTTACTTTTGTATTAATAATGAAAAAGCGATTTATCCTAGACGTGAAATTGATACGGGAAGGTATCATCTTTTAGAAAACATTGTGAAAGTAGGCTTTCTTTGAAAATGTAAAAAATTATAAAGAAGCTATAAGTGGAAAACTTATCTTGGGTTTTGAAAATTCCCGTATTGTTTGTGAGTTGTGCAAGAAATAGAAATCCTAGACTGAGAAAGAAGAAGGCTAGTGTTTACATACCTTGTAGAGTCAAATAAGTTACGACGTTTGTTCCATTAGACCAAGACCAAGTAGGTTGAATTGTTCCCGCTTCAACGGTTTGGTGAGGACGTCGGCTATATTGTCTTCGGATGCTACCTTCTCAATAGAGATGTTCCCCTTTTGAACATTGTCTCTTAGGAAGTGATGACGAATCTCTATATGCTTTGTGTGAGAATGTAATACCGGATTCTTGCTGAAGTCGATGGCACCCTTGTTGTCACATAGGATGGCTATGTCGCTTAGATGGATGTTGTAGTCTACTAACGCTTGTTTCATCCATAGTGCTTGTTGGCATGCTTTGCGGCGGACATACTCGGCTTCGATTGTTGATATTACAAGTGCCGTTTGTTTCTTAGAGAACCATGATGTTAAACAACATCCCATAAAAGTACATACCCCACTTGTACTTTTTCTATCAACGTAATCACCTGCATGGTCAGAATCTGCATATACAATTGTTTCTACTCCCGTGCCCTTAGGATACCATAATCCTAATTGTGTTGTACCCTTAATATATCTAAATATCCTCTTTACGGCTTCTAGGTGTGATATTTTAGAGTCTTCTTGAAACCTAGCACATAAGCAAACACTAAACATGATATCCGGCTACTTGCCGTGAGGTAGAGAAGGCTACCTATCATGCCACGATATTTAGTATTATCTACGGATTCTCCGTCTTCATCTTTTGTGAGTTTGGTGTCGGATGACATTGGAGTCCTAATTGGTTTTGACTCTTCTAGACCGAATTTCTTTAACATCTCCTTGATGTATTTAGATTGATTGAAGAAGATACCATCTTCTACTTGTTTTATTTGTAGACCAAGAAAGAAACTAAGTTCTCCCATCATACTCATCTCGAACTCGTCATGCATGATTTTAGAGAAATCATCACACATGTCTTGACAAGTGGATCCGAATATAATATCATCTACATATATTTGTACTATGATTATATGTGACTCTCTTTTCTTAGTAAAAGTGTGTTGTCAACTAACCCCATGGTGTAGTTGTGTTTAACTAGAAATGACTTGAGTCTATCATACCAAGCTTTTGGAGCTTGTTTAAGACCGTAAAGGGCTTTCTTTAATTTATACACATGTTTGGGTTTTCAAAATCAATGAAGCCCGGAGGTTGAGCTACATATACTTCTTCATTTATGAAACCATTTAGAAAAGCACTTTTGACATCCATTTGATAAAGCTTTAGATCATTAGCACAAGCATACGCAAAAGTATTCTTATAGACTCTAATCTAGCCACGGGGGCGTAGGTCTCATCAAAGTCTATTCCCTCTTGTTGGTTATACCCTTGAGCAACGAGTCTAATTTGTTTTTATAAACCCATTTGGTTCCTATTATGGTTTGATTACTAGGTGGAGGGACAAGTGTCCAAACATCATTAGAAACAAATTGATTTAGTTCTTCTTGCATAGCCATTACCCAACTTTCATCTTTTATGGCTTCTTGTGTATTCTTAGGTTCTAAGGTTGAAACGAAACAAAACAAGCTACTTTGGTTTTGAACTTGAGACCTTAATGTTCGTTCGTTTAGTTTTCCTATGACTTTATCTACGGGGTGATCTTTGGACTCTTTAATGTTTATTATTTCATCACTTAGAGGTTCTTCACTTATCTTTTTCTTTATTACTATAGCTTCACTTTCTATAATCTCGTCATCGACAAGAGGTGGAGAGGGTTTGGGTGGACTTTCATCAAATTTTATATTTAATGACTCTTCTACCTTCATTGTTTCTTTGTTTAATATGACGTAAGCTTTGCTATTTGGCGAATAACCTAAAAAGATACCTTCGGTTGATTTAGGATCAAATTTTGTAAGGTAATCTTTAGTGTTAAGAATAAAACATTTACTACCAAAGACTCTAAAGTGATTTAACGTAGGCTTTTTGCCTCGAAGTAACTCATATGGAGTTTTTTCTAAGATTGGTCTAATCAAGACTCGATTGAGTATATACGTTGAAGTATCAACGGCATTACACCAAAATTTTGAGGTATGGATTGTTCATTAAGCATGGTTCGACTCATTTCTTGTAGAGTTCTATTCTTTCTTTCTACTACCCCATTCGATTGTGGAGTGCGTGGAGCCGAGAAGTTGTGAGTAATACCATTAGCGTCACAAAAAGCTCCAAATTGCACTTCATTATCGAATTCCCTACCATGATCCGTCCTAATAGACACTATGGGACTTCCTAGTTGTCTTTGGATCTTTTTGCTTAATATTTCAAAATAGTTAAAGGTTTCCGTTTTGTTCTTTAAAATTTTGTCCATGTATACCTAGAGTAGTCATCCACTATTACCAAAGTGTAGTAGTTGCCTCCATAACTTTGGATAGCGGATGGACCAAATAAATCCATATGTAGTAATTCTAGACACCTAGTTGTGGACACCATGTTTTTAGCTTTATGACTAGAATGAGCTTGTTTTCCTACATTACAAGCATCACAAAAATGATGTTCATATTTTAACTTAGGTAGATCTCTTACTAGATCTTTGGATGATAGCGATTGAAGAAGTCGCATGTTGGCGTGACCCAATCTTCGATGCCATAAGGTCCAAGTATCATCCATAGAGGTAAGACATAGTTTGTCTTTAGGTTCATTACCGATTTTAATGACATAGACTCCATGTTTCCTAATTCCTCTTCCTATGGTTATGCCATTTTTAAGTATCTTACTACCGGTTTCGGTAAAAGTACATTGCACTTTTTATCACATATTTGTCCTATACTTAAGAGATTAAAGTTTAGGTTTTCTACGTGACACACATCGTTAATGGTTAGAGATTTGTTAGAAATCGTACCTTTACCGATGATTCTACTTTGCTATTTCCAAACACCACATTACCTCCATTTATGGATTCATATGTGGAGAATAGATCCTATTGCCGGTCATGTGCCTTGTGCACCCGCTATCCTTGACCCATTCATCGGGTCTAGGTCGACCTTTAAGCACACCTAAAACAATAATAAACTCAAAGTTTGGTCCCCATTTGTTCATGGGTCCATTAGTGTTAAACATTCCATTCATGTTAGACATGTATGGATAAGATGAGTATGCATTCCATGGAGCAAAGTTTTGAAAAGGAAAACCGTTTTGCATGTTTTGATTCCATCCCATTTGATGGTTACTTTTCGGGTAAACGTTATTAGGTCTCCTAAATGAATTAGGTTTTGAAAAGATGGAGCTTTGTTTCTTGCAAAAGTAGGATTATATTTTGGAGGTGGTTGTCTAGTGGTGACATGATTTGGTTTCTTCCTATTAACTATAACAAACTCAGTTCTAGATGAAGAAGCTACGTTATTGCTATTGTTTGCTACAACAGATCCACGGATCCCTTTCGTACACTAGCCGGTTCCCTTTTTAGGGGATCCGTGGGATCCGCCACAACAGTGGCTGGTTTTTCTAGTTCCTTAACAAATTTTGTTTCTTTACTTTCACTAGTTGATGGATCAAGTTGTTGACTACCTAGACCCTTTTGATTGTTACCGGTTTTAACACTATCGAGTATTGTATCTAAAGTGTTCGTGCTCATTCTAGCAATTTTAGAATCTAAGTGACCAACTAGTGTTTGAAGTTGACGCATAAAGTTCACATTCACCACTTGCTATTTTACCCTTTTCTAAACGTTTTAGTTTTGCTTTTAATTCTATGACTTCTTTATCTAAACGTTGATTTTGACTCTTTAAAAGCTTGTTTTGTTAATTAGTTTTAAGCTAATATTGCATAGTTTGTCATATTCATTATGCAATGAGTCGTCATCAAGTGATGAACTACTATAGTATTAGTGACATACCTCGTCATTTGCCATGAGACAAATTTCTTCATCCTCCTCGTCGCTCATTCCCCACGTGGCGCTCACGAACGCCTTTTGATCATCCCGTTTGGGACACTTACTAATAAAGTGGTTTGGGTCCCCACACTTAAAGCAAGTACGATCATCCTTTGGCTTCTCGTCCTCTTTGCTTTTCGAAAGCCTTTCTTATCGTCATACGGTTGTTTGACGTATCTTCCCTTTCTTCTAAAGAACTTTTTAAAGTCCTTACCGCCATAGCGTACTCTTCGTCGTCACTACTCGAAGAGGAGTTCTCTTCATCGCTTGAAGCCTTTTGGCTTTAAGGGCAAGAGATTTGTGTTTCTCTTTCACCTTTGAGGCTTCGGAATCTTTAGCAAGGACAAGCTCGTAGACTTTTAGGTTGCCTATGAGTTCATCGAGGGTGAGGATTGTCAAATCTTTTGACTCTTCGATTGCCGTCACCTTGGATCTCCACTTGGATGGAAGTGCCCTTAGATATCTCCTAACATGGTTACCGCTAGAAAAAGATTCATCAAGTGCTTGTAAAGATGTAATAATAGTATTAAAGTTGCAAATGAATGATCTATAGTTTCCTCATCCGATATTGAAAATTGTTCATATTGTTGAACAAATAAATCAATTTTATTATTTTTAACTTGTTGGTTGCTTGATGAGTTACAACTAAAGAATTCCAAATTTCTTTAGAGGTTTTAAGCATAGAAATTCTTTCGAATTCCTTTTTCGGTAAAGCATTATATAAAACCATTTTTGCTTCACTATTTTTAGAAAGCTTTTTCTTCATTTCATCGTTTAGTTTATCATGAGGTATGTGAACTAAATTTCCTTTATCATCATTTGAGGTAGCCTCAAAATCACCTTCAACAATAATGTACCAAAGATCAATATCTTTAGACTTCACATATGTTTTGAATCTATTTTTCCAATATATAAAACCATTAGTTTCAAGTAGTGGTGGTCGTTGCAAATATTGCTCTTCCTTATAATTTTCTGAACCCATAGTGATCGAAAAGTTTTTAAAATACAATTTTATTTTAAAACTTTTATAAACTTAGCTCTGATGCCAATTGTGGAAAACTAGAAGGGGGTTGAATAGTTTTGCCGATTTTAAGTTGATTTCAAAACTTTAGATTCGATATTATGTGAAATCGTTATGGATGTTGAGAACGTATAGATCTAATGATAATGCAAGCAAATAAATAAAGTTAAGGGATAGAAAAGACACAACCGATTTATAGTGGTTCGGCTACAAGGTCACCTTCCTTGCCCTACTCCACTCCCCGAGTCACCTACTCGCGAGTTCAAGCACTATGTCAACAAACTCCTTCACTTGGCGGAGAAGCCTTCACAACGTTGCTTACACTTTTCCGGTACAAAGCTAGATACCGAGTCCGTAGCACGGTGGACCAAACCAACACAACTATTACACAACAAATATGTGAAATATCAAATACAATATCTTCGCTACAGAAATCTTGTGGAGTGACAAATCAATCAAGGACCCCTTGCTTGGATGACTTGTAGAATGCTCGTGATATCGCCTTTAAGAAGGACCTATATGAGGATCACAAATAGAAAGAAAGAAGAACAACTCTCTAGATCAAGTGATCTATATGTTAGAAGAGAATGAGAGTGTATGAGAGATTTAGTAAGAAGGGGGATGAGTTAGAATGAAGAAATGGCTCTCTATTTATAGGCAAATTTCTCTCTGTTCCCGGATCCCTTCCACTTGGGATCCGTCTAGTGTAATCCTAGGGATCCGTGGTACGCTCCTCTTTGCCCATGGGTTTTTGGTTATGGGTCATGGGTTATGGGTTGGTCCATGGGTTTTCTTTAGATTCAATGTATCTAAGTATACATTGTATCAAGTCTTCTTTGGTATGGGTTAAGATCCATGGGTTATGGTCCATGGGTTATGGTTTTACCCATCCTAATAAACTATTACAACAAATGCTTAATTATTACATTTTTGTATTTAAATGGCTATATGTAAATGCTTTACAAAAATAACATGTATCCTTATAATTATACTTAAGATAACATTACATTTGTTATCAACAAAACACAAAGAGATCGCAAAATATTAATAAACGTTTTTACGGTTTATTTGTATTAACATGCACATAAAATTTGAGACGGAGGTAGTAAAAACTTATGTTATGTCATTTCACAATAGTTGCTTGGTATCCACATGGTTTAAAAAGGAACAAATCAATAGTTTCGTGCATTCCATATCGGAGCTAAACGCATTTCAGTTGAGCAGTTTTAGGTTTCCAGTTCAATTTATGGCATTTGCTACAACATTGTCTCATGTTGCATAGCACGATAAAGTTTGAGATATAAATATTAGATGACAGAATAGATTAGTATGCCCAAGCCCAGTCTATGCGATTGGGTATCCTGGTTAGACTACGTATATCTGAGTTAATAACTCGCTCTCCACAAGTAACTGATGACGTATAGTCTATATCCGGGTCACGAACCCGACTAAAAGTCCAACACTAACTTAGCCCGGTATGAACTGGGCTACGCTGATTAGATGTTTGGGCTCACGAAAGCCCAAGCCCAAATCTATTTACGGAATAGATATTGGATATCTCCTAAATATGGAGATAATCATTCCCCAACCAACTTAGGGGGGATACGCCGAAGGTTGAGGAACACGGAACCAACAAGGATTCCGTCGTATATAAAGGAATCATATCCCTCGTTTAGGTACGATCTACAAACCTAATTCTCCTTAAACCCTAAACCGATTACTTCTCACGCCGGAGGATAATCGTGGAGAATATCCCACGGTTAAGCCTAACGGTGTTTTCATCTTAGTCTTGTGCAGGTCTCAAACCACGATTCTCAATTGAATGCGGAGCTCCAAACAAAGGAACCAACTTTTGTATCAACAAGTGGCAAGCCATCCGCGAGGACCTACACTAAGAACCAAGACTAGAATGACGAAGCATGGAAATCAGCGATCGCAGTCAGACCTTATAGGAAAGAAGTCGCAAAACGGACTAACTCCTAAGCAGACTTCTGGGACAACCCGGCCTTGCTAAAAACAAGGGATCAGGCCAAGACTTGGTCTTCCCTCTGGTGGAATCGCGCTCGGGAACAACAACCACTACAACCACCACCGAGTGGAGTAGATCCACTAGCACCGTCTTTACTACTCCCTTTCAATGGTGCTAGAAAGCCCTGGACAAAGGCACCAGATGCACCTGACCGAAATAATTGTGTAGGATAGAAACAAACACACTCGCTCTTGAGGGGGTCGCACCAGAGCTAGCACCAGAAGATTTCGTATCCCAAAACTACGAAACATTAAGCGCTGGCCTCATGCAAGAGGAAGAGAGAAGAGATCGGTGAACTTGAAAGCCCGACTCAATTTGGACTGAATACGAGACTTCCCCATGCGCCGTCAGAGAAGAAGCGCGGGAGAGGCGGCCGCTGACCCCCATTATTCAACAGTCGGGAGGAGAATCGAGGATGATGAGACATCTCACTCGCATCATCTGAGTGAGAATGATGAAGATGAAAAGCGTACCAATGTCCACACCAGACTTCTGGGACTGTCCTCTGAGTTTGTACTCGGAGGACAGTCGGCGCAAGCGCCGAAAGAGGAAAAATTCGTCCTCTGAAAATTCCTCGGACAAGGATAGCGAACTGGACACTGGAAGTCCAGAAACAGATATAATGACCAGGAGGATGAAGATATATCCCTCCCTTGGCGCCGTCATAAGGTGGATGCGTTTACTCGGCGTATCGGTGACTTCTCGAGAAAGCAAAAGAAGGTGCATGCCTGCCAACGTAAAGACCTATGACGGAACAGGTGACCCTGATGATCACCTCAAAATTTTTGAATCAGTCGCGACAATTGAAAACTGGCCACAGCCTGTGTGGTGCCACATGTTCAACTCCACACTAGTGGGAAACACGCGGAACTGGTTCAGCAAGCTTCCGAAGCATCAACGGCTTTGAGGAATTGAGAAAGGCGTTTAGCCTAAACTTTACTCAGAGGAAGAAGTGCGCTAAAAATCTGTCGAACTGCCAGGGTAAAGCAGCCAAGGAGAATCTACAAGCGCATTCATGGAACGCTTCAAAGATGAATGCATGCAAGTTAAAGCATGCCCGGAAGTATTGAAAATCTCTGGTTTCATGAACGGGATTAATAATCCAGAACTCATCAAGAGGTTGAACGACAAGATTCCTGAAACCTTTGATGAACTCATGAAATGCTCTCGGTCCTTCGTCCAGGGAGAAGCCGCCGCGGCGGATAGCAAAGGAACTACTCGAACTACCGGTCACAGGAACAACCGGGAGACAATCCAACGACGGGGTAGTAACCGTAATAGGAGCTATCCCAGCCGGGGCGGGAGGGATAATGATAGATACACCCCGCTGATCAAGACCCCAAGGAAATACGCAACGGAAGGTGCGAATTTTTCCAAGACCTCCCAGATGCCGCACTGAGGATCAGCGCTGGGAATGGATCTTGTGATTACCATGCACTGAAGGGCCATACCACTAACGAATGTGTCCAACTGCGCCAGCTCATCGACAAGATGGTTAAAGAAGGTAGATTGGACCACTTGGTCAAAAACATTAAAGAGTGAAAGGATAAACAAAAGAGTGGAAACAAGAAGGAGACACCCAAAGATAAGGCCGACACGATCTACATGATACAATCATGGCAGCGGATCACTAGACAGAAGATCAGCCAGGAGTTTTCCCGAAGAAGCGAAATCTCTTTCCCTACTCTAACTGCGGACAACACAGTAGTAGAAACACTCACCATTGAGATGGTGCGGGGGGTCACGACATCCACCGCATGTACGTCGATGGGGGAGCGTCGGCGGACATCATGTATGACCGCTTCAAACGACTGCGGCCTGAAATACCAGCCAGTTAAGCCCATCAGAACGGCGCTAACTGGTTTTACGGGTGAAAAGATATGGCCCATGGGGCAACTACGATTACTAGTCATCATTGGCAATGCGACACTCTGCGACAGCTTGGATGGAATTTATGGTGATCAAATCCCCATTCGCCATACAATGGCATTATCGGGAGACCCGGGATATCAGCCATCGCGCAGTGCCATCAACAGTACGCGGGTGCTTAAATTCCCAGTAAAAGGGGGCATTGTTACTCTTTACAATGCCACGGTACCGAATAGAGAATGTAACACGGTTACATGCGAAACGGCACCGATCCCAGAACAGAGCGCAACCAAAGTCCCAAACCTGAAGGTTGCGATTCACCCAGAATACCCGGAACAGGAAATAGCCATCGGAGGGTTATTGTCGGACAACGGCAAAGCAGCCGTATAGCGCTCTTGCAAAAAACTTGGACATTTTTGCATGGGAGCCAAAACACATGACAGGAGTGCCACGCTCAATCACATAGCATAAACTGAGAATCCGACAAGGGTACTCACCACGCAAGAAGCGGCGGCCAAGCCCGAGCGCGCGCAAGCAATTTTGGCGAGATACATAAACGGTGGATGCGGGAATCATGCGTGAAGTCTATTACCATGACTGGCTTTCTAACCCAGTAATGGTCAAAAAGAGCGACGGTAGCTGGCGAATGCGTGAGACTTCACCGACCTTAATAAAGCATGCCCACAAGACTGCTATCCATTACCAGAGATAGACTGGAAAATAGAGTCCTTGTGCGGATATCCCTTAAAATGCTTCCTCGACGCATACAAGGGATATCACCAAATACAGATGGCTAAGGAAGACGAGGAAAAAACAGCCTTTCATACAAGCCAAGGCGTTTACTGTTATACAAAAATGCCCTTTGGCTTGAAGAATGCGGGCGCTACCTATCAGCGATTAGTGGATCATGCTTTCAAAAACAGGTGGGCCGCAACCTGGAAGTCTATGTGGATGACTTGGTTATAAAGAGCCATACTGAAGATGAGCTTGTGCGCGACATAGAGGAAACCTTCAAAACTCTACGAGAGATTAACATGAAGCTAAATCCTAAGAAATGCACATTCGGCGCTCTGAAGGCATGTTCCTAGGATACCGATAGAGCGGACGGCATAAAACCTTGTCCGTAAAAGACAAAGGCGGTCACGAACTTCCTTCACGCCGCGCTGAAGGAAGTCCAATCTCTCAACGGAAGGCTGGCCGGCCTAAATAGGTTCCTATCCAAGTCATCAGAAAAATCCTTACCCCTTTTCAAAACACTCAAGAAGTGTATAAAAAAGGGTGATTTCGGTGGACCACAGAGGCGGAAGAAGCCTTCACTCTGCTCAAACAGCATCTAGCAACGCTCCCAACACTTGTCGCGCACCCGACCAGGGAAGAGCTGATCATGTATTTATCAGCAACTCATGGAGCAGTGAGCGCAGTGCTACTAACAGATAGGGATTCGGTACAAACCCCTATCTATTTTGTAAGCAAAGCGCTCAAGAAGACGGAGATGAACTACAGCGCCATGGAAAAATTAGTTATGGCATTGGTGTTTGCGCAAGCGACTTCGCTTACTTCCAAGCGCACCAATAGCAGTAATCACAGACCAACCGATCAAGCAGATCATCTCCAAACCAGATGCGTCAGGCCGACTCCAGAAGTGGAGTGTATTGCTAGGTGAACACAACATCTCTTACAGACCGCGTACCGCAATCAAAGGACAGATTCTGGCAGACTTCATCATTGAGAAGCCAGACACCGACGAGGTACCCGCACCAAGTAAGAAGGAACTACAAGATCCATGGATCTTGTTTACAGATGGATCCTCATGCGTGGACGGGTCAGGAGCTGGCCTCATTCTCACAAATCCAGAGGGAATGGAATTCACTTACGCACTGCGTTTTGAATTTACAGCGACAAACAATGAGGCAGAATATGAAGCTCTAATCTCCGGATTACGCATTGCAGCTCGAATGGGTGTACGTAACCTGGAAGCAAATGTGGATTCCCGGCTAGTAGCCAACCACGTGTTGGGCGAATACGTGGCTAAAGAAGAAAATATGATTCAGTATCTCGACAAGACCAAGTCACTGATTAAAGGCTTTGATAGATTCACCATCAAGCAAATTACTAGAGGAGAAAACCGCAAGGCAGATGCACTAAGCAAGATCGCCTCGACAAGCTTTGCACACCTGTCAAAGCAAGTGCTGGTGGAAACACTGAAAAGCAAATCCATATCGGAGATGGAAGTCTCCACAGTAATAGAGGATGAAGGTCCTATGCGGATGACACCGATAACGGAATTCCTAAACAAAGGAATGTTACCCCAGGAGCAGAATGAAGCTCGCAGGATACGGCGCACAGCACAAAGATTCGAACTTCGAGACAACATACTGTACCGACGCTCCTTCCTTCAACCATGGCTCCGTTGTGTGGGCCCACTACAAGAAAATTACGTGCTGCGAGAAATCCATGAAGGTTCATGCAGCATGCACTCAGGACCACGGTCCGTTGTGGCATGCGCCATGAGATCAGGGTACTACTGGCCAACCATGCACCGCGATGCGCGGGACTTAATAAGGAAGTGCAACGATTGCCAAGTTCACCGACCCGTCCCGCGCAAACCACAGCACGAGCTAACACCAATCACATCCCCATGGCCATTCTACAAGTGGGGTATCGATATTGCAGGACCTTTTCCAGTCGCAGTGGGAGGATTGAAATTCCTCATAGTCGCCATAGACTACTTCACTAAGTGGATCGAAGCAAAAGCAGTGGTAACAATCACTGGCAACCATGTGAAACGCTTCGTCTGGGAAAATATTGTATGCCGCTTCGGTTTGCCTGGCGAAATCATCTCGGACAACGGGAAACAATTCTGCGAAAATCCTTTAAAGGATTGGTGCGAGAAGTTGAACATCACACAACACTTCGCATCAGTTAAACACCCACAAACCAATGGCTTAGTAGAGCGCGCAAACCGAAGCCTAGGTGAAGGAATTAAAGCACGCCTGGACAGGCACAAAGGAAGATGGGTGGAAGAGCTCTCGCATGTTTTGTGGGCGCACCGCACTTCAATAAAAACCAGCACGGGAGACACTCCCTTCTCACTAGTCTATGGCACAGAAGCCGTCATACCGGCGAATTGGTATGCCAACTATTCGCACCGCTGAAATTAACGTGGCAACTAATGACGACGAACGACGTATTGATTTGGATCTGCTGGAAGAAAGGCGCGAACGCGCATCTATAAGGGAGGAAAAATCAAAGTCAAGGATGAAAGGATACTATGACACCAAAGTACGTAGTGTCTCATTCAGACCAGGTGATTTCGTTTACCGCGCTAATGATGCGAGCCACGCAGAAGACACGGGCAAGCTCGGACCAAAGTGGGAAGGACCCTACGAGGTTACTGAAGCATCAGGAACGGGCGCGTACAAGTTACGAGGCTTGGATGGTAGAGAGCTGCCGCGCACATGGAACATCTGCAACCTCAAGAGGTGCTACCTTTAGAAGTGGCTACGGCCCAATGTACAGACGCTCATACACTTTACTAGAGTGCCAGATAACTATCTATGTATTTATTTTTTATTCCCTTAGTATAATGTCTTATTTTCTCAAACACACTTGCAAGTATTAATAAAACGTTGCGGTTTCTAGCTAACTCCGTGACGCATTTCAATTTGTTATTTCCATATACTGTATGTCTTAACAATTTCTTATTTTTTGCCTACATGGCGGGCATGCAATAAATAAACCCACGATGGTAAAAGGATAAGTTCACCTACTAAATAACTTGTTGAGTAAGAGGGTTGCAAACCCATCAACACCGGATCACGTATCATTGTTAAACACCTTGTTCTCAAGACGTTGGAATGAGTTTGTGCGCATCTCACGATGGGTGCGTAACATCGCACATGATGCACGTTTAACAATTTATAAACCAAGACACTTGATTTCTTCATGTGATATTTATAGTACGCTGCGTATCATACCATACACGACTATGATGGAAAATACTTAGTATTTTTATACTCTTCATACATGATTATGAATCTCTTATATTATTGGCGCTTGTGTACATTTAACCTGTAGACAACACACGTACATATGCTACGATTGGCAACGATAGAAGATGATTTTATCAAATAACTACGAGTTATTACAAACTTTACAACATATACACCTACCAACTATTACAACGCTCAATAGATGAGCCACCCACGCGGTTCGAGGTATCTTTGGCCTCGTCAAGCTTCTTCAACAGATCTGAATCCTGCTGAGACACAGTAGCAACACTCACCGGCACCCCATCAGACCTTGGCTGGTGCGCTGCACCAACCCCGCACAAGATTGCCTTCCCTTTGATACCTTTCTTTCGCGCAAGTCTGGTCGCATGCGCTTCCAGTACCTCCTTCAAAGGCACTTCTTTCTCTAAAGCAAAAGGATTCAAAATATCCCTGGGACGCGCGAAGACAGGTACTTGAAGCTGTGAGTCATGGGGTTTCAAGAAGTAATCCGGCTGGGCTTCTGCACCCTCTGCGCGATGACGCGCAAGAGTCAACCCCGTCATGATGACGTTTATAGGATAATCCTGATCACGCTCGAGTTCAACAATCATAGGGAGCTCTAACTCCTTCATCCTTTTCATAGCAGCGACCAGGTGATCATACGTTCTAGCATCATAATTAGGTACCTCATTAACGGGTACCTTTAGCAGTTCCGATTCATGCAATTTCTCCACGGCTTCTGCTTTTCCGCGCTCCAGAGCGCACTGAACTACATCCCCAAAGGCGGTAACCACTTCTGGCGACTCCAGAGTGTTAAGAGCAGCTAAGCGAAGACCATGTCCTATGAGCCATCTGCACTCAGCTATAGTAGACATCAGCTGAGGATACAACTCCTCGTCATACTCAATACTTAATTTGAGCAGTTTTGCCTCTTGTACCTCCAATGCATGGCTCACAGTAGCGCCAAGATCCTTTACCTGAGCAACCAACTCCTTCTTACCTTGCTCAAGATACT
>OU343217.1:126174326-126217676 GCA_910596185.1 Chrysanthemum makinoi | reverse complement strand
TCAGGGCCCACATACAGGAAGCTTTATATTCTGCAGCATCGGTGCGCTCTCGGCTTATCTGACTCAGCAGCAGCATTTTTTCCTCAGCCAGTCCTTGGGCATACACACTCATGGCATCGGCTTCCGCCCTGGCACTTGCTAGCTGGGTTTCCAGTTGAGCGATGCGCGATCTGTCCCCGGAATAACTGGCCTTTAGTCGCGCAGCTAATGAGGCCTGATGGGCTGCAGCCAAATCCAGTTCCTCAATAAGCCGTCCTATTGGCATTTCCCCAGCAGTCGATGGCTCAGCATTTGGACTATTCAGCGCAGAAACTTCAGTACGCACAGGGCTCTCAAGTGGTGGTGACTCTGCGGATTGTTCAAACCTACAGACAATACGCGAAGTTCACAGTTAAAAAGAAACATAATAAATAATAATAAGAAAGAAGAAACAATTCCAGAACACTTACGCAGGAATGGAAGTGTCAGGTGATGGTGGGCGTGACGCGACATCACTAGAGGACGACTCTACATTAAACACCACGGGGACGCTTCTTTCGGGAGGAAGCAACGCCATCACCACTGCGTTTCCTTTTGCGCATTAACCCCTGGATTTCTTCCTCTTCCGTTTCCTCCATCTGCTCTACCACCTCTTGCGCCGGTTGCACTAGGGGGGAGGGAACTGTAGAACTCGGCACACTTTGTAGGGGTGTCGCTTCCAGCGCAACGGATGAACTTCCCCCTACCTCTCCTAGGTCCAGATCAAGGGTACGTCCTGTTGCCGCAACAAGCACGGGATCTTCTCCCTCCTTTAACGGACGTGTTCCCACTTCTACCTGTATCGGCTTCGCCAGTTGAACTATGCTGAACATGTCCATCTCTGCACAACAACAAAGAAACACAAACAGTTTACGACAGGGACAAAGGAAAAACAGTACAAACTTACAGTAATATAACTCAACGGGGTACGCAAGAATGAGCACCCACCCTGACCATCTGCGCCTATGAAGATTGGAACTTCTTCTGGACTACCAAAATAGTTTCGGCTCAGTCCAATGTGCACCAAGAACTCCTCGGGGTAGGAGCTAATGGGGATGCGGTTGGCATTTATTGTGTCCGCATCTTCCGCATCGTATGATCCGGGGAGGGGGCGCTCATCCTTTGGCAGTGTCCCCTGGGAGTAAAAATCGAAGCGAGAAGGAAAACACGTGTTATCGACCCATAAAATTTTCTCCCTCCAATTCCTGAGTGCATCTAGCTTCTCCGTATAGCATTGGAGTTGCCCAGGACGTTTTGCGAAGGATACCCACCCGTGTGACCAGGTGGTATGGTAAAAGGCGCGGAACAGGTTGATGGTAGGGTTGATAGCTAACAGGTGGCAGTTCACCTCAAAATTAATTAGTTTCGCTGCACCTATACAGTGTAGCTGGGATATGTGGATGCGGTAATAATTCAAAACGTCACTCAAAAATAGAGATATGGGTATACGCTGATTTGCGAATTCAAAGAAGCGTGTATATAACCCAATCTTCCCATCGGGGAAGTCTGCTATTGACGCATTCGCAGCCGGAACTTCCGGATGTACTGCGCTGGGAATATAGTAATCCGACGCGAATTGTAGCAGCTCGCTCTCCGTTATGTCTGATGTGAAATCAGATAATACCTTAACCATTATTTTCAATAGAAACAAAAGCGCACGCGCGGTTACCTAGTGAATATTCGAATAGGGTGGCTGGGAATGTTTGCAGCTGTGATAATGGCGGATAGAGTTTTTCTTCTTACTGTTGGGAGAAATGGTAAAAGTGAGGCGTCCAGTTATATAACGTCCCTCATCCACACGATGAGTGACACGTGGACCCCACCAACCCTTATTCTGTGGTCAAGATTGCTTGATGGGACACGGGTGCAGTAACTTTCCCCCGATTTACGAGGCGCCCATTCTTTTTTATTTCTAATCCAATGTCTAGATACAATGTACCGGTTGGTATATTTTTATGGCTTCTTGGCTACGCTTCGAAGTTTTTGGATGACTACGGTTATTAGTCTAGCATCCGCAGTTAGTCACTACGCATACTAGACTGGGGGGACATGATGACGTATAGTCTATATCCGGGTCACGAACCCGACTAAAGTCCAACACTAACTTAGCCCGGTATGAACTGGGCTACGCTGATTAGATGTTTGGGCTCACGAAAGCCCAAGCCCAAATCTATTTACGGAATAGATATTGGATATCTCCTAAATATGGAGATAATCATTCCCAACCAACTTAGGCGGGATACGCCGAAGGTTGAGGAACACGGAACCAACAAGGATTCCGTGCGTATATAAAGGGAATCATATCCCTCGTTTAAGGTACGATCTACAAACCCTAATTCTCCTTAAACCCTAAACCGATTACTTACTCTCACGCCGGAGGATAATCGTGGGAGACAATCCCACGGTAAGCCTAACGGTGTTTTCTGTCTCTTAGTGCGCAGGTCTCAAGCAACGATTCTCAATTGGTACGAGAGCCGGAGCTCCAAACAAGGAACGCCCAACTTTTGTATCAACAGTAATAAGAGGGTATCTGTTTACGACCCATTTAAGATTAGTAAATATACCCATGTGTCATAAATAAATAAATCGTCCTGTCAAGTCAAATGTTGGAAGACATATATATCTGACGTATATATATCATCTACAATTTTTCACTGTTTCCATGTTTATCTACGTTTGGATGTAATAATATAATATTTTTAGTACTCATTACTTGTGGTTAATCACCAAAATGACTCACGCATGTCTCGACCGTGGCTATACACTACTGAACCGCAATTATCCAGAAAAAATTAAAATAAAAAATAACTTTGATAGCCTCCACGTATATTATCCAGAAAAAAAAACAAGCTATTATCTCACAAAATTATCAAAATTACGAATAGTGAGATTGGTCTAACTAATGTAATCTTTACAACACATCTTTAATAAAAGTATCATTAATAAAACATAAATGTACAAACAAAGCAAGCTGCTAAATACTCTCTTTCTAAAATTTGTAAGACATTTGATGAATAATTTTTAAATAATACAACCTTATTTTATGTATTGTATAAACTTATGAAACACAAAAAGTTATAGATTCATATATCTCGAGCTCAAGAGTTCTTAGGCCCCAAATAACAAAACTACCTCGAAAATACAGGGTTTCTTATGTTCGAACTTTATGAAAAGAAAAAAGAGTTGGAAGTCTCAGATAAGACACCATCATCTACCTTAAAACTTTAATAGTTTATCATGCCTGCAAAAAACATTTTGATATTATGTGAAGTAATTGTTACCGTAAATAAATACTAATAAAAAAAACATTGTTTGTCAAAAAAATTAATTACAGTACCAGTCACATGTCCTGATAGTTTTTCTAATATGAGATTTAAGTTTGTATAAGATGTTTATGTTTAAATAACCCATATCCTATCCCAATAATCAAGCCCTTTTATGCAAATTAAAGCTCGACGAAGTCAGAATATATCAGATTTTTGTTTGAAAAGTGTTTAAGAGACAAGAAAAGTTGATGTGATTTCGACTTGTATTCTTATTGAGCTTTTCATACCGTCTACGAGTATATGTTTTCATATCTTCTAGTCAATAGCCAAGCTCGAGCTTTACAAATAAGACTTGGAACAAGCTAAGCTCGAACTTTTCTAAGTTAAAAGAGCCAGGCTCAAGTCTTGTCGAGTTCAGGCAGGCTAGCCAAGCATGCCTGAACACAACTCTCATTTTGTATCTTCAAACTAACACTGCTAAGTTGAGCCAGAGCTCGTCTGCATCCCTGACCAAAGATGACTCAACAACACCAGAATTAACCGATCCCACATAATAAAGTAAAAAAATAAGTGTTTTCCCAGTGACAACATGTTGAGTCTAAAGTGCATTACATATGATGCAAAACCTATAAAACATGTATACAAATTGACAACCAAGCAAACAAATTATAATGACATCATCTTTACAATTGAGAACATAATTCACAAAACCATAAAAATATGACATAAACAAGCAACTGTAGCTTTTTCGATTTTGGTTGTTTCTTATAAATAGGTCAGTTGGTACTGGAAACACAAGCTACTATCCACACCGACAGAGCACATTATCTTTTGTGCTGCTATTTTTCGTCATCATCTGCACCTTCAACCTTAGTGATCTCTTGAGGTGCTGCCTCTAACGGAGAAACCTCGGCGGGTACCACCTACGATTACATCTTTAAATCGGGATATAGGCCCTACCATCCTCCCGAATTTCTGTCAGCAAAAAAAAAACTAATTTAATCATCAAACTAACATGCAGTTTCAGTCGTAGATCTCTACATGAATCCTAGGCAAATTGATTTCCACAAGACTGCCACTAAACGCACCAAATAACATTTAATCAAAAGCCATATTAATTGGGAGGTAATTCACACACCAAAAAGTAGTACAACAACACAAGACAAGCTTTGTACAATGTAAAGTAATTTCCGTGGTGTACAAATCACCTCCCATATTATTTTAGTCAAATAAAATCGCCGCAGTAACAACAAAATCAAAGAATAACCATCAAAGCTCCCAAGTACAGAGCAAAGAAATTACCCGACCTGTCTTGACCCACACATCTGAATTGACTTTTTTTTTTACTAGAAACCATTTTTGACGCATTAAGCAACCCACTTGTTTTGCCACCTATGTTTTTTATTTTCTCATTTATAGGTTAAAAAACATCCTTTGGATGCTATTCATAAGATAACACAGTATCCTATTACCGCCATGTTTGATCTCCTAAGGTAACATGCGAAATTCATTATTTTTTGCTTCCTAGTGTAACAACAGAGTTGTGTAAAGGTAAAGTAAGAAACTACTCCAAGGGCCTACTTATCATTAAGGGCTTGTAATATCCTAGAAATCTCCACTATGTTTTAGGGTGATCCAGAGTTTCCCAAAGTGATCTAGGACCTGCTAGAAGGTTCATAAGACTAGAATATAATGTCTCTCTGGCCACCTGACAGTGTCCAAGGAGTTTGTTACGGTGTCCCGCAACCACGAAGTTAGTGCTTCAAGTCCCATCGTGGGCAAAGGTGTAGGTAGGGCCTGTCTGAGTTGTTCATTCAAAATAGGGAATACTTGGCTTCCTAAAAGAGGGAGAACTTCATAGTCTATACCTACAGCTAAAAATCAAAACTACACCACCAAATTTACACACCTTTCGTCATTCTCCTCATCTGTTTTTCATAGCCTTCCAACATCTCTAGCGTTCCCATATAAGGCTTACATGGCTCAAATAGGAGTGTTTCTAAATGATGTCAGGGTGACCTTTACACACAAAATACTAAACACAATGCTAAAATTGGCCTGCAATTCCTACGGCAGGTTAACTGGTTCGTCACTTCGCACATCTAAATAATGAAATTAGATTGCATTATGACCAATCATAGAAGACCAACAATTACCTAAATCATTTCCTTGTGGGAGTGATGCTTGATGGTTGTTTTGCACTGTCGATAAAACTTCAAAAAACATTCTAATAAACAAGCCCTACAAACTGTAACTTCCACTTTTGGCACCATACGTAAGAAATGCTTAATGGAAGAGGATATGATACTTCAAGGACTTTGGTGGCATTTGGTATTTAAAGGGAGTGGAAATGTGTACACTTTCGAAAGAACTCATAATAGGTTTTAGTGAAACCCATATTTCACAGGTTTTCTCGAACCCATCCCCTAAAATCAAACATCATGTATCACTTTTGTTTCCATTCTTCCATTCTTAAACCCGCAAACCAATCACATCCTTGGTATATCTTAATCACTTTTATAGTTTATACTTTCCTACAGAAAACATATATACGAAGAGTATTTCATTTTTCTGTAACTATGCTTTATCAGTTAGCACTACAAGATGGAAACCAGTTTCATCAGCCAATGTTTACTTCAAACGGGATGGAAACCAGTTTCATCAGCCAGTATTTACTTTAAACATGAACTACAAGAATAGTTGGGCCAAGTGCCGACCACATCTTTATAGAAAAGTAAGGAGGTTGTCATATATATACAAAATATCAAGTTTCGTCATAATGAGATGTAAACTAACATAACCAAGCTAGAAGATCGAGTTTCCATCGTATTATTAAATGTATGAAGTGCATACCTCGTCATATACCCCAGAATGCCACCTATGATGCAAAACTTGCCATCTTTCTTGTTGCCATTGCTGGCCAATAATCACAAGGCCCATCACAGCAGCAGCAACAAAAATGGACCAAAATGTATTGGCCTCTTTTGCATGACCGTACAATGAAGCAGCTTGTTTTTTCAACCATGCTGTATATGGCAAGCCAGATCCATCGTAGTTATTGGTATGTTTCAGAACGTTTGAAACATCAGAACCTATGGGCGAGTCAGAAGATTCTACAGACTCTGCCAACACTCTGTCTTCATCATCTATGCTTGACTCGACCAAAATTGGTTCACCGTGAAACGAATGAAACTTGGCAGAATTGTAAATACTCTCCTCTTGTACAGAAAAATCCGCATCACTAATTGTTGATTTGTTACCTTTCTCGTCAAAATAAGGAGTTTCACGAAAATCATCTGACTCTGTTAATTTTTTAATATCCCGATTCTCTTCATCTTTAGCATATGATTTTTCCCCTTCCTCAGCAGCATATTCTGAAACACCAATGTCACCAAGGATCTCCGTGTTTTCAGGTTCTAATGGCAAATTCTCATGCTGACTTGGTGGGAAGACAAAATGACCAGACATAAACAACGGATTCGAAGTTTCACTTTTATTTGTATCAACTAAGTCACCCTTTGCACTACCTTTAACTTCTCCCGTATCTGGACTAGGGGCAGCAGCATACGTCGATGCTGTTAGTGATACAACTTCCCAGTCAGCTCCTCGAGGAGCAGTTTCCTCCACATCCTCTTTATCTGCCATCTATTGGAGAATGATATCCTGAAATTTTGTATATCCAACAGCGTCAGTGAAAAAAACAAAATAAAGCCCCAACGGACATTCAATGGTTTCAACCAAAAAAAAATCCATCTAATTTAATTTAGACGAAAACAGAGCTACAAATTTCAACAAAATCTAATCTAATTCCAGGTGTTTTAAAGTTCATCAACAATAATCAGCTATATATTCATCAATAGTAAGGAAAAGTCTTGTATATATAATTCATTTTTTTTACCCCCAAGCTCACACAACCCAGTGGCGGATCCAGAATTATGCCGAAGGGTATGCACTTATTTCTGTCAATGGGTATGCGTTTAGCATAAACTTTTAAAAATTAAAAATTAAAATTTATTCTACATATTGTGCTTAAAGGGTGTGCACGTGCATACCCTCCGTCTCAATAATGTCCACCCCTGACACAGTGACACAACCAACCTATTCTACAAATTTGCCACACAGAGAATAGAACACTTAAGCACATGACTGAGGAGCAACACAATGCGCCTAGATACAGCAAGGGTAAACGCCCGTTCATCTTAGATGCTTGGTACAATTAGGGGGTTTTTGGATAGCATATTTCCTGCTTATGGTTATTTCATAGCACTTGCAATAAGCACCTCCAGAGGTATTTAAAAATGAGTATTTTTTATTTCAGCAGAAAATAAGCAAATAAGAAATTTGCTTTTACATCCAAAGACTCTAAATGTTTCACTAAGCATCAGCCAACGTTAAGTTTATAGTAAACAATAAAGAACACAATCCACAATACGCTTAAAACATATACCTACCTAAACATCATGTCGCAAAAATCCCAGACATTACACACGATTAGGTTAGGTATAACTTTAATATTAGGTCAACAGTCCAAATCCTAATGTCACCTCATATGACAAACCACCAACAACTAACCAACTCCCTAAACTAGTGCCACACCACTATCTCACCTAACCACACACAAAAACTGTGTATTCGCTTATGCTTCTACTTAGAAATAATTATTTATAAGCTGCTTAGAAATAATGAATTCTCAAAATAGTGTTTGGATTTACTTACATTTGAAAAAGTGTAATACTAATCGTAAAATAATAATTTGATAGAAAATTTAAATTAGGTTAAACATGAGAGTAAAAAGTATTTTTAGTTTAATGAAAATGTATAAAATAATTCAGGGCTGAGCATCGTGTCAAAACCGACCCGAACCGACCAAAACCGAACCGAAAACCGATTTTGTGGAAGATATGAACCGAGAACCGAACCGAAGTGACTCGGTCCGGTTCAGTTTACGCGGTTTAGGTGTGTTTTTTCTCGGTTTTGGCTCAAATCGAGCCGAGCCGAACCGATACGAAAAACATAAATATATAAAGCCGAAAATCGAACCGAATATGGACGGTTCAGTTTTGGCCGGACCGGTCCGGCTCGGTTTTTTGGTTCGGCTCTGTTTTCGTCTGTTTTGCTCGGGAGAATTGCATATATACCCGTTAAAACTTAAAAACTTGCATATTTCCCCAAAATACAAGTTTTTAATGCATGATTTACAATGCAAGTTAAGCATGTTTTGGGTATATATGCAAATATGCAAGTTTATATGCAGTTATTTGCTCAGCCATAAAATAAGCAGTTATTTGCTTATAAAAAACTTGAGCAGATAAAAAAAACTGTAAAATAAACCATTTTAAATATCAACAACTAATTCACTCATTAAACATAATCAAATTAATCAATTCAATCACACAACTGAAAAAAAACTGGATAAAATCACCAAACTAGTAACGATATGATCATGATTAAGCAATTAAAGGGTGAATAAAAATTAATCTATGAAATGAATGATTTGTGAACTTACAGTTGAGATCGGAGAAAGGTGACCGGTTAAATAATTGTTTGGGGAGGGTATTTATAGTGGTGGGTTAAAGAGATGAAATGAGACTGCCTGTAGCCGGTAATCATGTGGGGATAAGGTGTGGGGTTACCGGTTGATTGTGTAATGGGAGTCAATAATAGAGGGAGTTGTGATATGGTCCCTTGGTTATTTGATATCTGTCAAAAGAGTCCTTATTATATTATAAGTATTTTGACATTATATGTTTTTAGTTTAAGGGATTTTTAATTAGATAAGACAGATTGTCAATTGATTTATAAGACACGAGAACTTAATTAAAAATGTTATTGTTGGTTTGTTCTTCGAATGAGATTAGAAATGTTGTTATAACCACCGATCGAAATTTGGTTATTTAGAAAGCGTTGTTGTGATGGTTAGTTAAAAGGCGGGTAAATTCACTTAATTTCGTTTATTTATGAAAAAGTTGGGTGTTTTGAATAAGAAAGGAGAGAAAGATAGAAAAAATAGAAAGAATGTGATAAGATAGTTAGAAGGATGAAGGAGACAAAAGAAATGTGATTAATGTGACATTGATGTGATTTCATTGGAGAAGAAAGAATGAGAAACCACATTCAAGTTTTAGAAATCTTTGGCAAAACTTATACAGCACTGACGATGTAAATTATCATAAAAGCTTACTTGTTTTCGTTGTTTGATTCTAGATATAGTTAGTCTCACACAACACAAAATGATGCATAATCAAACAAGTGATTGACAAATACTCTATGTTACACTAATGTCCCCTTCCTTATTCCTCTACGCTTCATTTAAGTGACTTTTTTTTACGTTAATTTGTATCTAAACAAAATGATACGTACGCACGATACATTACGTGTTGCTTATGAGTGGATCCTTTTTCTACATATGCAACAGTTGAGTTTTGGTTCTCCGCTGAACCGTGATGCTAGTTTTATACCTTATCATGTACATATACAAGGACAAAACTTCTTACTCTGCATTTTCTTCACATAACCTTTTGTATAATGTGTCACCACTTCGCGGCCCATTTTGTTTACTAATACTTCTGCTCGAAGCAACAGTAATATATCGCATGCATGCTCATATCAAATGAGTTAAGTAACAAAGCGGAATCATATTATATATAGAGAGACATATTCCCTATTTCGCAAGTATGAACCCCGTGAAAATGGAATGGTTTGTTCGGTTTTGAGTCTGTGTGACGATGAGTTCAAACCTATGTATTAATGGGCTAAAAGGTTAGAACATAATTAAAGAAAGTGTTTTTGCAAGTTTAACAAACTTAAGGGTCTGATTTTGTTAAGTAGTTGGCTAATAATATGTATCTACTGCGTACGGATAAGATGAGTGGGTGTGGGGGAAAAGAACAAGAAGTCATTGCGTGTATATGGAGAGCAAGTATTTTTACTGTTTTTTTTTCAATTTTTATGTCATGGGTAGAGTACAAGTATTAAATACGTGGTAGACTACAAGTCTTAATATTACTCGTTTTTTAACTTCACGATTCACGTATGATTTGGCAGTTTGGCACTCACATGTTTCATCGTAAATATTATTAAAGAAAAAAGTAGTGCTGAGTTTAAGGGATAAACGTAATAGTGTGTATTACGAATAAACTATTTTTTATAATACTCATGCAAACTTGCAACTCTTTCCCTTCTTTGATTGATATTTTTCATTTTGTGATCTTGACACAGATTATGGTTCGCTTCACAAACTTGAATAGTTCTATATAATTCATTTAGCACTCACTAACACGATAATATTATAATCACTTTATAAACTAAGAAAATATGTCTTGCACGTTATTTTTAGATAAAGAGTTTATAATTATAGTTTAAACAACAAACCGACCTTAGCTCAGTTGGTAGAGCGGAAGACTGTAGTTGTATATTGCTGAAATCTTTAGGTCGCTGGTTCGAATCCGGCAGGTCGGATACTTCTTAATTTTTTTCTACATTTTTTTTTTTGAAAATACAAACAATTCTAAATCAGACATCCAAACTGCAGTAGGCCAAGGACTGATATGCACCCGATGTACAGAAATGAAAAGAACTAGCCGAAATATTATTAATGGACCGTTTACATTCGTTAAGTGACGAAATCAAACAAAAGGTAGAACTTATAGGATCAAAAAAGTATATTACCATATCTAGTTGATAAACTTAACGTTGACATCTGCAACTGAATAAAATGATTAGTAACAATTGATTTAACATATAATTATGATGTTATGAGTATCTTGACTCGTTTTTTCCTTACTGTCTCGAAATCAATATTGAATAGCATCTGAGACTTTTCAAAATTCTGAGTCACTGATGTCGTCATAGAACCTGAGACACTTACATAATGCATCTTAATGATTAATGAAATCAATCACAGAACATACAAAAACTCAAACCATGATTCAGAACGAAAACATACATGTTATTAAAGTCATTTTCCGGGATAATGATCACAAGTAGTATAATGAATCGGGCTGTCCATTTATGTACATCAGCAGATCAGTTTATAAACCGAGAATGGGACATTCTCTTCTTGCCTTTTCTCTTGTAAATAGTTTCTTTTGATGAAATTTTCACTAGGCCGTTGTACAAAATAATCAAATCAGAATGTACAAAACATACAAGATAACACGAACTGCAGCCATTGCCTCAAATTCCGAACCAGGACAGCAGCCATTGCCTCATTTCCAGAACTAGGACTAGCACTTGGCTCCATATCTGGAACCACTCCCACTTTTTAGGCTTCGCGTAAACATTACAGTACGCTTTGCAATCCAAAAGATACAACCACCAATGCACAATCATGCAAGAATCCCAGAAGATTAGTGTCAGTAAGTTATAAATAACTAAAGCATAATACTGTATAGATGGTTAATGCAGTACATTAATCAGCTTCTTTTTTTTTTTGCTGTATCACATGCAATGAAAGATGTAACCATGTATATTAAACCAAATATAAAGCTACACCAATTTGAGATGGCACAACATAAAATGTTCAAAATGACTTTTCAGGGTCAAACAGACTATTCTTTGACATGACCGTTAGGCATTGCTTAATGCCTTGTTGTGGTTATATCTGGAATCAAGTCCATCTCAAAAAAATTGAACACGACGAGTTGTAAGTTGGACTTCAAAAGTCAAATATGCCTACTTCGGTTCAATAAAAAGTTGACAAAAACAATGATCGTATGTGAGTTTAATTTAACCATCCGGTACCTTTGACTGTTGCTTCATAATTTGCTTTATTGCTCATGAGAAGAGCTGCAGCTTCCGTGTTAAATGGATCTTCAGCATTCGGAGTCATTAAAAGTTGTGGAAGGAAGTAGTCAAAAACCATGAGTAAGTCTGTTAAAAAATATGATTTCTTATCAGATACCTTTAAGTTCACATTTTGACCCAATACACAAACTGCCCGTCAACCAAAGAGGTTGTGGATTCAAGTCTCAGTTGAGACATTTGTGATGTATTAGGACGGTAGTAGGCGTGTGCAAAATGGAAATATTGCATTTTTTATGTGACACAAGGAGCATTATAAAAGTTAGTATTGTACTATAACTGGGGATCCAGTTTCGCTCTTTAAGCACATCTAAGCACACCCAGCCCAACCTGAAAGTAGTTAATAAATGTGCAAAATGTCATACTCTAGAAGGGGGACCTTTTTCATAAAACAATCGTAAATTCAGTCAGCTAGTTAATAAAGTCACCATAAAAATACTTGCTTCGATTTAATATTTGGATGATAAATTGTGGTTTTGAATTCAATGGATGGAGGCTTTGAAGGGTAATCCTCTGGAAGCTTAACCGCTACCTTCCAGACACCTTCGGAGTAAAGACCTGCATATATTATAATTTGATAAACTAAATCATATAGTACAACACAAAAGCGGGAACTCATTCTACAATATGATGCATTATACATATCACGCAAAGTCAGGTGTTAATAATCGTCTTTGAGAGATACAAAGTGCTAATAAAACTGCTTACAAAGTTGGAATAATCATTTGAATCTAAACCAACACAAATTACATTATAAAAATCTCATGATTATTTTCAGAATGACTTTTAAAGTCAAAGCGGATCACTGTGGATAAGAACCCAATACTGTGGTTAGGTTGGATCAAACGGTAACCACCTTTATGTCAGTTTCTTTAAAATGTATTCATATAAAGTTTACGTGGTAAGTAAATTTCCGAAAAGATGTACAACTACAATAAGAATGTAACTTTTCTAGAAAAAAAATCTATCGCGATATACCCATTAAAAATTTACTTTGGACGACTAGTCGACTACCTATTGGACCAATTTGACTTGTTTTTTTTTAGATAACCTTTTTACCCATTTGACCCGTTAGATATAGAAACACAATGAAAATGACCCGTTCATAAGTAATTGTTACACTTACCTATTCTTTACCACATTTTGATAATAACATGAGAAAAACGAAAATAGTAATACATAATGCCAAACACCCGACAATGTAACTTAACGATCAATAGATAAATTAAACAACTAATATGATCACCATGCATGAACCTTTCAGCATTAATCACATTGAGAAACCAAATCAAGATAATTGAAAAAAAAACACAAATGCAAACCAATTTTATTAACCGAAGAACGCCCACATAATCTAACATCATAACAAGAACAGATTCACATTTATGATCAAAGAATAAAAATGAGGGTTTAAAGAATGTACTATCAGGAGGTCCTTTAAGAAACACGTTAAATTCGTCAACATTGTCATTGATCATCTCCACTTTGTAACCATTCTTTATCCTGAAATTGCAAATCAACATAAAAAAAAGAATAAAAAAAAGACAGAAATCAGAGTACCCATATGAAATTTAACTAAACAGATGAAGTTATTAAACTAACAGCTTTCTTAAGTCGGTTTGTTTTCGTGTGTTTTGAGAAGCCATGATTCTATCTTCACAGTTTCAGTGAAACTTGTGTGGGTTTTTGTTGTTTCTTGAAAGTTGTTATTGGGTGGGTTTTGTTTTTGGAGGGAGGTAAATGGGTTGATATAAGTTTAAAAGAATTGATTTAAGACAAATAACCCCTTCATTTATGGGAAATTTACAAAAAGACATGTCAAAAATTCATAACCATTTCTATCTTAGTAAAATTGGTGAGTGGTTAGTTTATTTTAAGGGAATGGTCAGGAGTCAGGACTATTAGCCCGTATTATTATTTATATCATTGGCTTTAGCCCATTCTCTAGATGTTTCGGTGTATTCCTATTTATGTACATGTATTGTATCGTATCAAAGCAATCAATCACAATATTCATCATTCAATAATCAAACATGGTATTAGCAGCCATATTCGGTCTTCACAAACCCTAAAAATACCCACCCCACTGTATTGTACCACCACAAATCATCCATCCCCTCATACTGTTTCATTACTTTTCTTTGTATCATACTAAAGTAATTCATCTTAAATTATATTACTTGTGCTTGTTATCACAAGTTAAAACCCTTCCTATATCTACTGTATTCGCATCATCTTTACTTTGTCAACAGCATATATGACAGGCTCACAAACACCACCTACGACTACCCTCTCTGAAAAGCTTTCAGCAGTAACCCACCACCATCTCCCCACGAGAGTTCCCGTCAAACTTGATCTTGACAATTGGAACTATGGCTCGTGGGAATTCTTCTTTGAACAATTATGTTACACTTACGAGGTAGACAAGTTCATTCACGGGTCTCCCACAAATTCTTCCTCTACCTCCACCACTGATCTGCTCACTCAAGATGAATTAAAGGCCGATAAAGTTGTTCTTTCGTGGATATTTACCACGCTCTCGGATTCCCTACAAAGGCGGTTGGTTGTGGCACGCCCCAAAACGGCCAAAGAAGCATGGGATATGCTCACCTCCATTGTCAAGGACAATAAGCGTTCCCGTACAAATGCATTGAAAGCAGAACTTAGGTCCATTCGACTTAGGGATCAAACCATGGAAGCATATTTTGGGAAACTTGAATCCATCACTACTATTCTAGAAAGCCTCGATTCTCCTATTCCCGATGAAGACTTGGAACATTATGCACTTGAAGGCCTAAATGAGAAGTATGATCAAGTGTGTGGCATAATGCACCATAAAGACACCTTTCATGATTTCAAGACGGCTCGATCCATGCTTATTACGGAAGAGATGCGGTTAAAGTCCAAGTCTCTTTCTGTAGGATCGAAATATTATTGTGTTGATGATTCGGGTGGTCTTGGATGATCAAAATACATGTTTGCCATAGTTAGAGAGAAAGAGATGAGAGGGAGTTTCTTGGTAGAGACTTGGTTCAACAAATGTAAGGTTAGATTAAAGAAAAGCTCCACCCCTTCCATGGATGGAAGGGGTATTTATAGTTACAAACATATCGTTCTCCTTTGGGACTGTGGATCAGGCATACAGTGGGTAAAGACCCGTCCTTCCTCCACGGTGTTACACTACGCTAAACTAAACTAATAACTAACTAATAAACTGATAAATAACGTAACTAACGATATGTCTACGAGCTAACTTATGCTAGATAATAATTGGGGTGACCGACTCTTCACTATGGAATTTCTAATTCCTAACAATCTCCCCTTAAGGGAGGTCACCCCATGTTTTACATTTCAATCCTAGCATTCTATTTAATCTTCGTTCTTAGCTCGTAGACTTTAATTCTTCAACATCCGCATCTTTGTGCTTTAGCTAGGATTCTTCAAAGTCCGATACTTTGTACTTTCTGGAGGTCTTTAACCGATCCACATCTTTGATGATCTTCGAGCTTTCTTGAGATCATCAACCACAGAAATCTCGGATCACCCTTTTGTGTTGCCATCATGTGATGTTGTGACTTTTGGACCGACATGCTCACACTTTTGGATCATGACATCTTTCCATGAGTAGCGAAGCTTTACGGTTCAAGATATTTGCAGCCAGCAGAAGAACATAGTAGAAATATCTAAGCTAGGTTATGTAGATATGCACAAGTCATGATTTCTTCAATTAAGTGTGGATGCTGTGAGCATGCGCTTTGATTGACTCTCATTCTGATCAATTTCAACCGTCCAAATGTACCTGCAAACAACAGTTAGCAATTAAACACACGAAAGTGTCTTTGATCACTTTCGTTGAATTGAGGTACACGGCCCGCGGTTCCCGTTGATCAAGACAAGTACTACCTGCGGATCGTATAATTCCAGAATCTCCTTGACAGGTTTCGCAAATGCTCTAGCCGTATCAAACCGAACGTCTCAAAGAAGACAACACGGAGTGAGTGAACCAAAGAAATTGAGATTCACTGATTGATGAAAAATGATTTGAAAAACAATCGCGTATTGCTTGAAGAAAGAGTTTTGCAATACGACGAAGGTTTTATGAGAAAGATCAATTTTTCAATCATAAATACTTTTTGTATTTGAAGAGAGTACACATCCAATGTGCTAGAGAAAAGAAGAGATTTAGACATCGAACGTTTTTCCAAAAGTATTTTTCAATCAGAGATACTTTTTGTGTTTGAAAATGAATACACATTCGACGTGCTAGAGAAAAGAAGGTTTGCACATCGAATGGTTTTTCCAAAAGTATTCGTCAATTCCTTTCCTGGACCAAGGTTGATTCACGAGTGAATCGCCCCATCGTTTCTATCCAGTTGTCACAAGCTTGATCTTTTGGAAAGATCTCACATGTCACCCACCACGAGCTTGTTTGATGTTGGCTCTAGAAGGATTTCCATCTTCATCGTGAATATTTTCATATCACTCGGATGTTTTGGCAATACCACAAGGATAATGCGTAGGACTCTAAATATATACTTACTTTCCACATTGTGTGAAACAACAAGTCTTCATTAATTTAGTGTCCTAATGAGATATTGTGGATGATCTCTTGGCTCTAGACTCAATAGTGCACATTTGGTTTCTTATGCCGGAGACTAGGGAGAGGGTCTCCTTCTTTCATCAACAATCTCTAAGAGAAAGTTGATAGATAATGCCTTCCTCCGTGAGAATGAAACAAGTCCTTTTAAGAGGAACTTGAGTAGCTTGGGAAGTTTAGTGCAGGCGCCACCGTCCATGACGTCTTGTCTTCAATACCGTTACCTTAGTAAACAACCGTAGCATATGTATTGAACCCGTTTCGCCCTAAGGTTGAATTATCGGAGGGCTATTTCTTTTCACCATTTTCATATTCATTTCTTTTTCATTCTTCAACCCCTTCGGTGCTTACCGAGACTTCATAACTAGAACCTTGTTGGGTTTATTCCATTACTAGCTCAGTCTCAGTCCACACTCTTCCCATTTCTCACTTTTCTCCTTTTTTTCATCATACCTAAGGACTCTACACTATCTAGTGGATTGTCCATGGCTAGATCCCTCCGGTTCCGCGGATCGAACTAATACCTAACCTCACCATCCTTATAACTCCATACATAAAGTAAAATGGTCGGTCTTTTGGTACAGTTCATTCTTCCATGAAACCAATTGAAAAATCATTTGAAAAACAATCAAGGTACTTGTGATACGAGATCAAAGCATTTTGTACCTTAATAGTTTTGATCATTTAGAAAACCTCCCCCTCAACATGTGCATATGATTTAGAATTTGTTTAGCACATGGAGGCAAGAGGACTTTGAAATATTTTCTTTGATCACTATTTTCATAGAAAAGCCATTTGATTTTCTTGGTAAAATCTCCCCCTCAATATGTGCGTAGTATATTTGAAATCATTTTATCACATAGAGGCAAAAGTTCTTTTGAAGCACATTTACGATCACACAAGCCATTAAGAAACTATTTGAAAACTCAATCAAGGTACTTTATGTTAAAACATAAAAGCTTTTTGTACCTCGATAGTTTATTTTCTTGAAATGCTCCCCCTCAATATGTGCTTCGAGATTCGAAAGTGTTTAGCACATATGAGAGATCATCCTGCACAATTGAATCAAAACGACCACCTTTTATCAAATTTCATTATTAAATCACAAATTCTCCCCCGATCAAAAATATCAAACCCTTTGAGATTTTGGATCCCAAGTGATTTAATAGGTTTAGAAAACATGGGAGAAAATGTGCTTGTTTAAATACTCATCTTGTTTTTGATAAATGCTCCTCCTCAATCATGTGCATCATATTGAAATCGTTTGGCACATGGAGGCAGGAGTGCCTTTGAAGGACTAAAACCAATTCCATTAAAAACAGATTTGAGATTTAAATCACGATCTCTCCCCCGATGAAAAATTTCAAACCATTTGAGATTTGTGATCCCAAAAGATTTAAATCATTTAGAAAAATTTTGGGGAAAGACGTGGCAAGATTTAATTTTGAAAGATGATGATAGGAAATTAAGACATTAAAGATTGTTAGTGTCGTATGATGATAGTTTTAAGAGATCTTTAAGTAAAATAAAACAATTTCACAATCAAACAAGAACAGAAAAAATTTCATTTTGAAAGACCTTGATTCAAAAGAAAAATCAACATAGCATTAAATCTTTAGATCGCCACATAAATGCATAAAACGGAACTTTTGTGAAGAAATATCATTTGAAAATATTTTATTTTAAATCACTATCTCATCGATGACCGTGAGTCGGCGATTGAGTGACTCAAGTTTTGATAAATGAAGTTCAGATGTTTACTACCAATGTTTAAAATGAGCCTGATATTCATATTCCATACATTATATCCATCATTCATTGTGTGTGATCCGGATCGGGAACATTCTTATATCCATGATATCCGCATACGCTAGTGGATACAAATACGTATATATGGTGGTCGCATTATCACTCCAAAACAACAATCGACTAATCAAATTCAATACAACATATCAATCAGATCATAAAAGGTATGGGAATAATGTGTTTCTCAAACTCTAATCATCTAATCCTAACAATCTTATCCTAGGCACCTAGTCCTTCAACATAGGTTAACATCATTTTTAATTAAGCATATTAGGATAATTAAGAAAGACCGTTAGATGATGTAATTTGAAAACATTTCCCTCAATCAATGACTCTTTTTCTGAAAAGTTTAAAAGCGCCGAAGTCATTGATTGAGTTTTCAATTTTTACGAAAACTCTGAAACTGATTGATTTACAAGCAACTCATTTTCCACCATTTTGTTAAAACAAATATTTTTCTGAAGAATTTTTAGACGGAAAAATATTTGTGTAGGAAACAAAATTCTTTCGACATACTTTCCTCATTTTGTTTTAGGATAAGTGCACTAAATATTTGAAAATTGGTTTAGCGCAACACTTTCCTTTCTGAAGAACGGTTGCTATCTCAAATAATAGCAAGCCATTTTGAAGTGCGGTTACAACAAATAATCGTAGCCATTGAATTTTGACATGTTTTGAAAAAGAATATTTACACCTCCTGCTCGAACTTCATCTATGGTCCCGTGCCATTATTGAATTACATTTCTAAGACCTTAGATGTTATCGAAACCGTAAGACATGTCTTTAGAAAACATATTTTTTGTATTTTTGAATTTTCTGATTTTTATGGGTTTTTGTTGATTTTATATTTTTCTATTTTCATTTTGTTGGTTTTATATTTTTATAGTTTGTTTTTTAAAAAATATTTACAATGATAGAGAAGATGATATAAATTAAGAAGATGATGATAATACCAATGAGATAAGAATATCGAAAGCAACCAGTTGTAGAAGATAGAAATCATCATCTCTTAAACATCCACCACCAAAGCTTCTGAGGCTCTTGAAAAGAAGAAATAAAACCTTTAAGAATGTGAGACTTTGGCAGCTTCCCCCCAAACCGAAAATCCTTTAGCTGAGCAGATTCAAAGCTTTCTTTCAAGCTTCCCTTAGGCAGGCGTACGAAGAAGCACACCATTATCGTAAATACCACTGCTCCTTTTAAGAACGATAATCGAGATTCTCCGTTCGAGGTTATACCATCCAATAGAAGAACAACAACGTATCATCCTACATATGAATATCTCTTCTCAAGTTTCATTCCACTGAAGTCAGAAGCAATCCATTCCAAAAGGTGTCAAGAGACCACTTCCCCCACGTATTTGAATTGATGCAGTCAGTCTCTTAGACTAGAGCTCTGATATGTGCTTAAACACATATCTTCTCATTATCAAAACTGACCCAAAATAACCAAGAAAGAGCCGTTTATTGCTAATATCCTGTTTTCTTGAGTTTGGCTTTCATGCAGTACGGATATGTAAAAACACACACAAAAAAGAAGCCAAATCGCACGTAAACTGTTACCAGAGATCAAAGAGAGAATTTGAGCTGAGCCGGAAGGTCGAGATTGTGCATTTTTGAAGATTTTATTCTCTGAGGATGATTTTTGGAAGTTATAATCAAGTTTGAAGGATTGTCAAGATTAGTCCCTGAACTTTGAGCTTTTGGCAAAAGTGATCCCTCAAGTTTCTGGAATTGTCAAAATCAACCCTTGGATTATTTGAGAAGGACAAGATTGGCCCTTAATTGAGATTTTCAGAAAGTACACTTTTGGTCCCTGAAATTCAGACTTATACAAGTTTGGTCCTTAAATATACCTTGGATCACTATTTTAGTCCAAAATCCAATCCAAAACCCACGGCCCAACACCCAAAACCCGGTCCAATCCCACTACCCTTACCCGGTTTGATATATTAACCCGTTACCCATTTTTACCCGATTCAACTACCCAATTACCCGGTCAACCCAATCAAACAATTATATAAAAAATCTTACCCGCCCAATATTTACCCCCAATTTACCCAGGCATCATGAACCCTAAATCCACTCAAGGTCAATTGGTCAAAATTACTGTAATTAAGGGTATATATGTACTTTCGTCTGACACCACTGACACATGGGGAGTGCCGGTGCCTATCCGTGCTCATTCCCAATCCCTGCTCTCCTATTGGTCGGGCTAACGTGGTATTCATGATCCAATGGTTGAAATTAATGGGATGAGGTGTATGATGATCCAATGGATGACAAGCAATCAAAGAAGCACAGATTTCATCTTTCTAGATCCTTCCAAGAGCCTAAGACCCTCAAGCTCACCTATATAAGGCCCTTCATTCGTTCACATTGATATCTTCTTCTTTTAACTTTTCAGAGCATAGATAGTTGTATTTCATTTTAATGTTTTAAGTATTAAGCCTTGTAATTTTTTGTACTCAAATTCTTAGATTAATAAAAATCACTTTTAATCTCAAGTAATTGTTTAAGTGTTTATGTTCTAAATCTGCTTATTCTCCTTGTTTACTGCTTATTTCAATAATCTAAATCTATTTTTAGCTTATTTCTTCATTAACTAAAAAATACAAAAAAATCAGATAAAATAATTGAAAAATAAAAAAACATATCAATCTGTTTTGTGGATTGATTCACATTTAGCTACTGTTTCATTAGGTTCATATAAGCTTGTGATAGCTTATTGTGAGCTTACTTCTGTTTCAAACTCAAAATTCTCAATTGTCAACAAAAAGTCAAATATATGCTTTCATTGGCTCTATGGTTCTGAATTGCTGATCTAGCTTGGATTGGGTTGAAATGAGTTGATATTGGGGTTAAGTTACTGTTCTATTGATCTCATGAGCAAGCCATAGTGGCTGGACATCTTGTAAGTTTAGACTTAATCTTATAATTTGCTTAAATTGAGTAGCAGTAACTGTTTCATTTAGATCTGTTACTAGTAGTGATTATTACTGTTATCTAGGTTTATTTAGGTGCATTGGATCTGTTTTGATGTTTGAGTAAGCTTGTTATTGTGTTTTAAGCTAGAATAGATTGCATATCAGATCTTAACTAGTGTTTGGATCAGTAGTGTATTTACATATAAGCTTTGGTTTGTGCTTGAAAACTGCACACTTAGTCTCTATTTCAGTAACTTTAGTCATTTCAGTCATATTATTGCATCCAAAATCTCATAAAGTCAAAATTAAAGTGAAACTGATTTTACTTGCATTTCTGTTGAAATCAGTGAGTGAAATTATACATTTAGGTTTTAATATAGATAAGTTAGCTAGCATTAGTTTCATTACATTAATATTCATCACTCTCAGTTAAAAAATTGGAATCAAATCTCATTTTGGTCAAAGTTTCAATTCAATCTCAGAAAGTCAAAAGTTTCAAGTCAAGTTTTCACAAAACTGTATGGACCTCTCACAGATTCATTTTTAGTCTAAATCCAGTGAAACTTTGGGATTTATAATTTCAATTGGTCTAGTGTTGAAAACTGCTTTTTGTGAAATCTGATCAAGTCTTTACAATCTCTCTTAATCACTGTTCAAAACAAATTAACTTCTCCTTCACCTTCACAAAGATAAAACAGTGTGAAATGTGTTTACAATGCACTTTGTAATGAGTTCATTTCAGTAGTTAGAGCCCAAAATGGTTCAGTTATAGTTTGTTAGGTGGTCTTGAGGACTACATAACTGTTTTTCACATAAGCTCTTCTGATTAGCCTGTGGATAAGCTCTAAAGTAAGGGTCAAGAGCTGTTAGGATAAGATAGTCAGTTTGCATAATTTTTAAGTCAGAGCTTGTAGCTTGTTAGGATTAGGTGGAATAAGTTGGTATTAGCTTATTTTAGCATAACTTAGCTTCAGTAACTGTTTGGTAGCTTAATTCACTCTTTAGCTTATTTTCATTAGCTTATTCTTGATCAGTTTACACTACAGCTCTCTTTTCTTACACATAAGCATAGTGTTTTACATTTTTCATAGATTTAGAACTATATTTTAAAAATTTTCCTGAGTTTTTCATAATGTTTAGTCACTGTTTGCTATTTTTCTCAATTTAAAACAGTTTTTAGTCATTTTTAAATAACTTTTGTTGCAATTAATTCAGAAAAAGTTCCAAAAAAATAATTTTTCAATTTTCATATATTAAGATAAATACAAAAAGCAAAAAATAATTTTTCTAGATTTTTCTTAGTTTATTTTGTAATTTTAGCCTATTAATTTAAATAGTTTTAAATTTGTAGAAAATTGAAAAATCATCAGAAAAATAAAAAAAATAGTTTTGAAAATTCTCTTAGGATATTTTAGATTTTATAAAAATAGTTTCATATTTTTCCCTTTGATTTTCATAATTTTTAGTATTTTAAATTAGTTTTAAAAGTTAAAAATTAGTTTTTAATTCTAAAAACGAAAAATCCTAAAAATAGTTTTAATTCATAAATAGTTTTCAAATTACATTTCTAGAGTAAAAGTAATTTTAGGCATTTTTAGGATATAATTTAGACGTAGTTGCATTTTAATTACGTTTCGTTAATTACGTTTTAGTTAATTTTGCACTTAGGATTCCCCGTAGATTAGATTTCCCTTAATTTCTTTGCCTATTCCCGTAGTTTAATAAATCAAATCATTAATCCAAAACATCGAGCATTAAATTCCAAACCAATAACGACGTTGGCAATTCACGCCTCGTTGGGAAACGATTCGGGTTGACTAATCCGTATCAACGATCACACACGGGATTTGGTTTGATATTCTTTTTCCTAAAGGAATTTTGAATCTATCTTCGTGATTATTTTTGATATCGATATTGAGGTTTTATCCATACACATATCCATAAGCCTTCATTATCGTTGAATCAGTTCGAATGCTTTAAGTTTCACGGTTAGTCATTCACAAGTGGCTAGCTTGTGTGAGATAACTTGACGGTTGGATCTGCCTCGCAATAAAAATCAAATTTTAGCGCCACAGCCGGGAGGTTAGTCCGACAATATCTAAAGGTTTGACGATTAGTGACTTGAGATCCTTCATTTGTGAAGTTACTATTTTCTATAAAAATAAAAAGTAAAAAAATATTTTCCTTTTTCTTTTGTATATATATATATATATATCATTAAAAATACAAAAAGATTTTCTCTTTTGTTTTGAGCTAAAATAGAATACATCAATTATATAACATTCTCAACGGAGGTGTTATCATTAGTAAGTTCCTGAACCAAAGATCAAAAACTTGCCTTTGTGTCGCTTGTGAGTCATTTATTTCTATTTGATAAAACAAACTGTGGGTATAAGGACGGCCTTACATTAAATTGCGGCTGAAAAGAGGCGGGTTTTTAATAAGTTTCGGCTGACCTAAAAGCTTCTCCGCCGCTTGCTGCGTTTGTCTTATAGAGGTGATTTATTCATTTAGGATTATTGGTTAAGTCTCATCGTTTCGAATACCGTATCATTTTAATTGCCTTGGTTTTTAAGTGCATGCGACTCATCTCATCTAGACGACTTCGTAAGAATCGAACGTACTGAGTTACGTAATATGGCTGCTCCCACCGGACCACCAAAACCTCGGTCCTAATCCTCCTCCCGATAATCAAAATGTAGCTCCCGATCTCCGAATGATGGAGGAGTTATGTCAACCTACAATGTACGGAGGGAGGACCAACAGCCCACTAATTTTCAAGCTACCGATTTTAGCTTGAAACACCATATGATAGAACAAGTAAAAAACATTTGTCAATTTCATGGTTTACCCGATGACGATGCAAACAAACATCTTGATAAATTTTTGACCGTCACTTTAGTATGAAATGAATGGGGTCTCCGATGACGCCGTCTGTATCTTTCCCATACTCTTTGACTCATCATGCCACGTCTTGGTTTGATCGACTCCCAAAGAATTCGATTCATACCTTCGAGGAAATGGTTTCGTTTCGGCAAAGTACTTTCCACCGTCGATGGTGACGAAATTGAGGAACGATATCAAGAATTTTCGCAATATCCCGATGAATATTTGTTTGAAGCTTGGGAACGATATAAGCTTGCGATTGATCGATGTCCGAATCATAACATGTTGCTTGTCACTCAAATTGATACGTTTTATAATGGTTTAACGTTGAGACACCGTGAAACAATCAATGCTGCTGCCGGTGGAACTTTCATGAAAAGACGTCCCAAGGAATGTTACGATCTTATTGAGAACATGACCGCTCATTACAATTATTGGGATTCTACCACCGAAAGGGGTGCATCATCTCGATCAAATACGTCCTCTTCCTCGAAATAGCCATGAACAAAAGATCGACGATATCTTACGGATTACTCGATGAATAATCGAATCGTGAATCAACAAGTGCGGTACAACCGATTGTGAGACTTGTGGAGGTCCACATTCTTATTCCGAGTGCCCAGCCGTCGGTGGTTACGCACATGAGAATGTTTATGCTGCTACGAGAAACTACAATCAACCGCAAGGAGATCGAAATCTTCTTAGCTACCGTTCAAACAATTATCTCGGACCTCCCGGTTTCAATCAACCTCAACAACAAAATCAGAATCAAAACCGTTTCAATGGTAACCATCATAACCGAGGAGCTAACGTTAATCATGGTAATCAACACTACCAAGCTCCTCCACCTCAAGTTTACCAACAACCTCCTCCTCCTCAACAATCTTATCAAGCACCTCCTCAAGTCGCCCCGAACAACGATTTTCTAACTTACATGAAGAACTCTGATTACACCATTAAAAGTTTGCAAAATCAAATGACTGAAATAAGCAACAAACAAATGACTGAAATAAGGAATATGATGGCTAGTTTCTTTCAAGCCAATCAACCGCCTACGTTTCAACCTCGGTTCCTTCTCTTCCGAGTAATACGATTCCAAACCCGAGAGGTGACATGAAAGCAATCACTACCCGAAGTGGTGTAGCTTACGATGGACCCACGGTTCCTACCACTAACACTTCCTATTCCTCTCATGTGGTAACGCGGAGACCGTGACAAAGGACCTAGTGCTTCCTCGATAAGGGGAGTATCGAGAATGTCCAACCCACGGTTGTCCAAGATTCCGAGACCGAAGATGCTCCCGTTAATGTGAAGAAATCTAATCCAAAACCGTCTATTCCATATCCGTCTCGTCTTAAAGATCAAACTCTTCGTGAAAAGTCTAATCATCAAATGGAAACGTTCTTCCAAATTTTCAAAGACTTGAATGTGGAGATCAGTTTTGCGGATGCCCTTCTCTTGATGCCTAAACTTGCTTCTACGATTAAGGGATTGCTTACGAACAAAGAAAAACTGTATGAGCTTGCTAAAACGTCTCTGAATGAGAATTGTTCGGCGGTTATCCTCAAGAAACTTCCCGAAAAGTTAGGTGACCCCAGCAAATTTCTCATTCCATGTAATTTTCAAGGAATTGTTCAATGCTCCGCCACGATCTTGGCGAGTATCAATTTAATGCCAAATTCAATCTACGAGAAACTTTCGTTACCCCCACTTACCCCAACATGCATGACCCTCGAGCTAGCCGATCGTTCTACGATCCGGCCCAAAGGGTATAGCCGAGGATGTCTTTGTCAAAGTGGGGAGTTCTATTTTCCGCGGATTTTGTTGTGGTAGATTTCGATGCCAACCCTCGAGTACCCATTATTCTTGGAAGATGTTTACGACCTCGTGGTTTTAATTGATGTGTTCGAAGGAGAGATTACGTTGAGAGTTAATCAAGAAGCAGTCACATTCAACATTAATCAAACGACGAGGTACTCCTCAAATTTCGACGATGCTTCCATCAATCGAATCGACGTTATTGATGTTTGTTGTGAGGAGTACCAAGAAGTTCTTTCGGTTTCACAATTCTACCGATTCACCTTCAACAACTGAAAGCCTATAATTGCTACTTTTCCCTCTCTTACTCCGTTCGAGGGAGGTGACTTCCTTTGGAAGAGATCGATGAGTTCTTGCATGACGAATCGATTCCACCGGAATTGATGATGGTGTTTATGATTCGGAGGAGATATCCTTATCTTGAACAATTTCTAAATGAAGATCCATCACCGCACCTCTCCGAAAGAGATCACAATTGAAGAAGTCAAAGAAGTACAAACGTCTAACAAAAAACCTCCGGAGCCCGAGCTCAAGGATTTACCTCCTCATCTTGAATACGCCTGAAGAACCAAAAGTTTCCCGTCATCATTGCTAAAAACTTGAAAGATGAGGAGAAGACCGCACTTTTGGAGATTCTTCAGAAACATAAAAGTGCCATCATTGGAAAATTTCCGATATCAAAGGCATAAACCCTCGTTTTTGTACTCATAAGATCTTAATGGAAGATGATTGCAAACCAGTATTCAACAACAACGTAGGGTTAATCCAAAAATTCATGAGGTTATCAAAAAGGAAGTTCTTAAACTCCTCGACACCGGAATCATTTATCCAATCTCCGATAGCTCATGGGTTAGCCCTATCCATTGTGTCCCTAAGAAAGGTGGAATGACCGTTGTTATGAACGAAGATAATGAATTGATTTCTACACGCCTTGTCACCGGATGGAGAGTGTGTATTGACTACCGAAAGTTGAATGATACTACAAGGAAGGATCATTTCGCCACCTTATGGATCGATGCTCGAACGTTTAGCGGGAATGAGTTCTATTGCTTTCGGTTTTTCGGTTACTTTCAAATTCCGATTGATCCGCAGGATCAAGAGAAAACGACTTTCACGTGCCCTAATGGAACGTTTGCTTACCGACGAATGCCATTTGGCTTATGCAATGCTCCCGTGACGTTCCAAAGGTCATGATGGCTATTTTTCATGACATGATCGAAAAGTCTATGGAAGTTTTCATGGACGATTTCTCGGTTTATGGAGATTTTTCACTTGCCTCTCTCATCTAGACCACATGCTCAAACGGTGTGAAGACACTAACTTGGTCTTGAATTGGGAGAAGTGCCATTTCATGGTTCGAGGGCATTGTCCTCGGCCATAAGATTTCAAAATCTGGGATTGAGGTCGACCGAGCTAAAGTCGACGTTATAGCTAAACTACCTCATCCCACTACCACAAAGGTGAATTCGAGTTTTAGGTCATGCCGGTTTCTATCGCCGCTTCATCCAAGATTTTTCAAGATAGCCCGCCTCTGACCCATCTCCTCGAGAAGGATGCTCCGTTTATCTTCACCAATGAATGTGTTGAAGCATTTAATTTTCTCAAAAAGAAATTAACTGAAGCACCGATCTTAGTTGCCCCCACCGATTTGCCCTTTGAGCTCATGTGTGATGCAAGTGATTACGCATTGGGGCGTCTTGGGGCAACGAATCGAAACACTTTCAACCCATACACTATGCGAGTAAGACATCCGAGGCCCAACACAATTACACGACATCGAAAAGGAATTATTGCCGTTGTTTATGCTTTTGAGAAATTCGACCCTACCTTGTCTTGTCGAAGACCATAGTATGTAATTCATTCCTCGCCCTTAAGTATCTTTTTTGCAAAGCAAGATGCTAAGCCACGATTACTGTGGGTTGTCCTCCTTCAAGAGTTTTGTTACTATTCTTGACAAAAAGGAGCGGAGAACCCTGGTCTGCCGATCACCTTTCTAGACTTGAGAATCCCCATCAAAGTGTGCTCGAGAAAAAGGAGATTACGGAAATATTTCCTCTTGAGACATGATGATGCTAAGAAAGACCCGAATACCCCATGGTTTGCCGACTTTGCAAATTACCATGCGGGCAATTTCATCGTGAAAGGGATGTCATCCCAACAAAAGAAAGTTTTTCAAAGATGTTAAGCATTATTTCGACCGATCCCTACTTGTTTAAGATTTGTGCGGATCAAGTAATCCGGCGTGTTCATGGCCATGGCGAAGGCTCTGATATTCTCAATGCTTGCCATAACGGACCCACTGGTGGCCATCATGGTGCAAGCTACACCGCTAAGAAAGTTTTTGACTCCAGATTCTATTGGCCTACCATATATCGAGATGCTCATGATTTAGTCAAATCTTGTGATTCTTGTCAACGTCAAGGGAAAATTTCGCAAAAAGATGAAATGCCACAAAATGCTATTCAAGTTTCATGAGATTTTGACGTGTGGGGCATCGATTTTATGGGGCCATTTCCATCATCTAAGGTAATAAGTATATCCTCGTGGGTCACGACTACTTGTCTAAATGGGTTGGAAGCGGCGCCCCCACCAATGACGCCTCGAGTGGTTGTTAAGTTCAAGAATTTGTTTTCCGATTCGAGCACCTCGTGCTATCATCACTGATCGCGGTACCCATTTCTGTAATGAACAATTTGCTAAAGTTATGGCTAAATTTGGAGTTACCCATCGCCTTTTCTACCGCTATCACCGCAAAACGAGCGGACAAGTTGAGATCTCGAATCGTGGTTTGAAAAGAATTTTAGAAAGGACCGTAGGAGAAAATCGAGCTTCATGGGCTGATAAGTTAGATGATGCATTATGGGCTTTCCGCACCGCATACAAGACACCCATCGGGTGCACCCCATTTAAGTTGGTGTATGGAAAAGCTTGTCACTTGCCCATAGAGCTCGAACATAAGGCATTCTGGGCCTTGAAACATACTAACTTTGATCTTAACCGCGGTGATCACGAAAAGTTCAATTGAATGAATTACATGAGCTTAGGGATCAGCTTACGAGAATTCTTTGATTTTCAAAGAGAAGACTAAGAGGATTCATGATAAAATCAAACTCAAGGTTTTCAACGTTGGTGATCAAGTTCTCCTTTTTAACTCTCGCTTGAAGATATTCTCGGGCAAACTTAAAACCCGTTGGTCAGGACCATTCACCGTTGCTCGGTTTTCCCTATGGAACGGTGGAGTTTTCTCGCACCGATGGCCCTAATTTCAAGGTGAATGGCCATCGTGTGAAACATTATTTTGAGGGCCATCTATGGTTGTCCCGATCTCCAAACTTTCCCTAAGGACAACTGATTGATCGAGTCAAGCTAGCGACTGTGATAAAACAAAAGGCGCCTGGGAGGCACCCCATGCTTATCCATCTATCTTCTTTCTATTTTCTAATAAGTGACGCTAAAGGGTTGCCCTTCGATTCTCGTGTTTGGTTGTTTGTGATGTTTTGTCCAGATTTTCCCGATATGAAGACTCTCGTGTCAAGTTTGTCATTTTCTACTCGAGTTTCATGATCGATGCTGATGGAACCGATATCCGAATCTTTCCACTAACGCTTATCTTTGAGCATAATTAATAAACGGCTTTTAGATTTTCGTGATACCCTGCTTTTAAACATTGAGGACAATGTTTCGTTCTAGTCTGGGGTAGGGTAATCTTCGATTTGATTTGACCACACTTGCTCTATTTTTGTCGTGTACTCAAGAACCCGCTTTTCCTTAGAAAATGAAAAATTGTGCTATATATGAGAAAATTTAAAAATTTTTAAGCTTTTGTTAAGTCTTTTTGATTGAAAAAGTTTGCTAGTCTCTTAGACAAGAAGCTATAAAATGCGAATTCTAGCTCACAAGGCCAAGAATTTGCAAGTTTCCCTCAGTGATTTTAAATATGCATAACTTGATTTCATTAGACGAAGCATTTGCTAAGTTAATATATGTTTTGTCACCTTGTTGACTTTTCCACTGTGAGAGTAGGAATAGAATTCTGACTTGACCGGCGTGTTGAGCCCTAGCTTGTTCCCTTAACCATAGATAATCTAAAATTATCGGCTAAGCATCCGCTGATCTCATTATTTGGGATTTTAAATTCATGAGATCGAGAAATGATAGAGTTGTTTATGAGTTTAGATGCTAAGCGTGGAGTAGTTGGTTCTCTTTAGAGCCCATCGAAGGTACTTATGGCTTTTTGTTCACACAAAATTGTTTCACCCCATATCTGCTAATAATAATTAGAGATGTTGAGTTTTGGCGATAGTTAGTTCTTTGTCTTCTTTAGAGAATCTTTGCCCATGAGAGTTGGGTACACATCAAGGTACTGCTGTGTTACGTGTAATAGACAACTGATTCTATAGTTTGTCGCTATTGTTTCTATTGTTATAAAGCCGTAGGTTTGGAGTTTGGGCAAAAATTAACATGAAATAAAGCCCAAATGTTTTAAAATTAAAAAAATCCAAAGCTATAAAAGTGTTCATAGACTTCTATAAAAGCAGAGGAAAATCCAAAGTCATAATAAGACTTCTGATAAAACGGTAATCCCGTTGAGTTAGTAGTTTAAAAGACCAATGGCCTGAATTGCAAAATGCAATGCTGAAATAGTGTTAAGCCAAACTTGATCGGGAGATGTCTAAATAAAGCTTCTGTCTCTGACTCGTAGATGAGTTGTCTCGGTCGCCATAAAAAGGATATTCTCCCTAAATCGGGTGAAATTAGGACCTTGATGTGGACCTCATTCTTGTGTGCAATGGTTTTCGAGGTAAGGTGGATAACTAATTAGCGACTTAGCTTTTTATATTTTATTCAATAAAGTTATCGAAACGAGGAATTTGAAGAAATTCAGTTCTCAACAAAAATAAAAAAATCTAGAGGAAATAGGAAAATGGGAGCAAAAAGGTAATTACACAAGTAACTTCCATGGGTAGTGTTAGCATCTAGAATCATATGTAGCAATGATTTCAATTTTACGCTTAGTTTGGGGACTTGTGAAAAATCAGGGACGATGTATTCTATCCGTGATGGTCACTTCACTGTTGTGTTTCTTACTCCTGATTCTAAAATGTTGATTGAAAATGTTGAGTTATTGATCGACATGAAAGTTCAGCAAACCGTCACTCATAATCAGAATATGCTTAATCGTAATATCTACATGTGAATTAAAAGGTAAACGCAGGCTTTTAGAGATTGAAATCTTTGCTACTTCTTCATAGGTTTAGTAGAAAGAGATTGAAATCCTTGGTTTAGAAGCGTGAGTTGATTGCATTGCGGGGACACGACTAATGGTCTCTGCTGGGGTATTTTGATATGTGCTTAAACACATATCTTCTCATTATCAAAACTGACCCAAAATAACCAAGAAAGAGCCGTTTATTGCTAATATCTTGTTTTCTTTGAGTTTGTGCTTGTGTACGGATATGTAAAACACACAAAAAGAAGCCAAATCGACGTAAATTGAAACGAGATCAAGAGAATTTGAGCCGACGAAGGTCATATTGTGCATTTTTGAAGATTTTTATTCCGAGGATGATTTTTTGGAAGTTATAATCAAGTTTGAAGGATTGTCAAGATTAGTCCTGAACTTTGAGCTTTGGCAAAAGTGATCCCTCAAGTTTCAGAATTGTCAAAATCAACCCTTGGATTATTTGAGAAGGACAAGATTGGCCTTAATCTGAGATTTTCAGAAAGTACACTTTGGTCCCTGAATTTACTTATACAGTTTGGTCCTTAAATATACCTTGGATCACTATTTTAGTCCAAACTAATCCAAAACCCACGCCCAACACCCAAAACCCGTCCAATCCCACTACCCTACCCGGTTTGATATATTAACCCGTACCCATTTTACCCGATTAACTACCCAATTACCCGGTCAACCCAATCAAACAATTATATAAAAAATCTTACCCGCCCAATATTTACCCCCAATTTACCCAGGCATCATGAACCCTAAATCCACTCAAGGTCAATTGGTCAAAATTACTGTAATTAAGGGTATATATGTACTTTCACACCACTCATGGGGAGTGCCAGTCACCATCCGTCAGGTGCTCATTCCCAATCCCTCGCCTCCTATTGGTAGAAGCTAATCGGGTATCTTACATGATCCAATGGTTGAAATTAATGGGATGAGGTGTATGATGATCCAATGGATGACAAGCAATCAAAGAAGCACAGATTTCATCTTTCTAGATCCTTCCAAGAGCCTCAAGACCTCAAGCTCACCTATATAAGGCCCTTCATTCGTTCACATTGGATATCTTCTTCTTTAACTTTTCAGTAGCATAGATAGTTGTAATTTCATTTTAATGTTTTAAGTATTAAGCCTTTGTAATTTTTTTTTTGTACTCAAATTCCTTAGATTAATAAAATTCAGTTTTTAATTCTCAAGTAATTGTTTAAGTGTTTATGTTCTAAATCTGCTTATTCTCCTTGTTTACTGCTTATTTCAATAATCTAAATCTATTTTTAGCTTATTTCTTCATTAACTAAAAAATACAAAAAAATCAGATAAAATAATTGAAAAATAAAAAAACATATCAATCTATTTTGTGGATTGATTCACATTTAGCTATGTTTCATTAGGTTCATATAAGCTTGTGATAGCTTATTGTGAGCTTACTTCTGTTTCAAACTCAAAATTCTCAATTGGTCAACAAAAGTCAACATAGCAGTTTCATTGGCTCTATGGTTCTGAATTGCTGATCTAGCTTGGATTGGGTTGAAATGAGTTGATATTGGGGTTAAGTTACTGTTCTATTGATCTCATGAGCAAGCCATAGTGGCTGGACATCTTGTAAGTTTAGACTTAATCTTATAATTTGCTTAAATTGAGTAGCAAAGAACTGTTTCATTTAGATCTGTTACTAGTAGTGATTATTACTGTTATCTAGGTTTATTTAGGTGCATTGGATCTGTTTTGATGTTTGAGTAAGCTGTTGTTGTGTTTTTAAGCTAGAATAGATTGCATATCGATCTTAACTAGTGTTTGACTTAGGTGTATTTGCATATAAGCTTTCTTTGGTTTGTGCTTGAAAACTCGCACACTTAGTCTCTATTTTAACTTTAGTCATCATCATATTATTGCATCCAAAATCTCAAAAGTCAAAATTAAAGTGAAATGATTTTACTTGCATTTCGTTGAAATCAGTTGAGTGAAATTATACATTTAGGTTTTAATATAGATAAGTTAGCTAGCATTAGTTTCATTACATTAATATTCATCACTTCGTTAAAAATTGAATCAAATCTCATTTTGGTCAAAGTCTCGAGAAAGTCAAAAGTTTCAAGTCAAGTTTTCACAAAACTGTATGGACCTCTCACAGATTCATTTTTAGTCTAAATCCAGTGAAACTTTGGGATTTACAATTTCAATTGGTCTAGTGTTGAAAACTGCTTTTTGTGAAATCTGATCAAGTCTTTACAATCTCTGAATCAGCTGTTCAAAACAGATAATCTCTTCGCTCACACTCGCAGATGCATCGAAATAAAAGGCTTATTGCACTTTAGACTTGAGCCATTTCAGAAGTTAGAGCCTCAAAATTGGTTCATTATAGTTTGTTAGGTGGTCTTTGAGGACTACATAACCTCTACATGCTCTTCGATATTCGTGGATAAGCTCTAAAGTAAGGGTCAAGAGCTGTTAGGATAAGATAGTCAGTTTGCATAATTTTTAAGTCAGAGCTTGTAGCTTGTTAGGATTAGGTGGAATAAGTTGGTATTAGCTTATTTTAGCATAACTTAGCTTCAGTAACTGTTTGGTAGCTTAATTCACTCTTTAGCTTATTTTCATTAGCTTATTCTTGATCAGTTTACACTACAGCTCTCTTTTCTTACACATAAGCATAGTGTTTTACATTTTTCATAGATTTAGAATTATATTTTAAAATTTTCCCGAAGTTTTTTCATAATTTTTAGTCACTGTTTGCTATTTTTCTCAATTTAAAACAGGTTTTAGTCATTTTTCAATAACTTTTATTGCAATTAATTCAGAAAAAGTTCCAAAAAAATAATTTTTCAATTTTCATAGATTAAGATAAATACAAAAAGCAAAAACTAATTTTTCTAGATTTTTCTTAGTTTATTTTGTAATTTTTAGCCAATTAATTAGATTTAAATAGTTTTAAATTTGTAGAAAATTGAAAAATCACGTAAAAATAAAAATAGTTTTGAAAATTCTCTTAGGATATTTTAGATTTTATAAAATAGTTTCATATTTTTCCCTTTGATTTTCATAATTTTTAGTATTTTAAATTAGTTTTAAAAGTTAAAAATTAGTCTTTAATTCTAAAAAAATCCAGAAAAATCCTAAAAAAATAGTTTTAATTCATAAATAGTTTTCACATTGCATTTCTAGAGTAAAAAGTAATTTTAGGCATTTTTAGGATATAATTTAGACGTAGTTGCATTTTAATTACGCTCGCTAATTACGTTTTAGTTAATTTTGCACTTAGGATTCCCCAGATTAGATTTCCTCTTAATTTCTTTCCCTATTCCCGTAGTTTAATAAATCAAATCATTAATCCAAAACATCGAGCATTAAATTCCAAACCAATAACGACGTTATAATTCACTGCTAGAAACGATTCGTTGACTAATCCTCAGACAACGACACACACGGATTTGGTTTGATATTCTTTTTTCCTAAAGGAATTTTGAATCTATCTTCGTGATTATTTTTGATATCGATATTGAGGTTTTATCCATACACATACCCTTAAGCCTTCATTATCAGTGAATCAGTGTCTGAACTGTTTTAAGTTTCTTACGGTTAGTCATTCACAAGTGGCTAGCTTGTAAGATATAACTTTTCACATACACATCATAACATTAACACAAGGTACCATATAGATGGAATCCTAGAGAGAGAAAGTTAGAGGTTTAGGGAACTTAGTGAGAGAAAGTGAAAGATATTATTATGAGCTCCAACTCTCTACCTTGGGAGGTAGAGAGTATTTATAGTCTTACATATATCGCCACACATCGGGTCGTGGATCGTGCATACAAAGGTAAAGACCCGTCTGGCCCTCCCACGGTGTTACTTAACTAAATACTACTTAACTTATAATTACTATACGAAGTTTAACGATTACATATACTTGAGGTGACCGACTCTTTAATACCTGGAATTTCTAATTCCTAACAATCTCTCCCTAAGGGAGGTCACCTCAAACATATACTAAAATTACATTGAATACAAACAGATATTACATTAACAATTGTTCTTGCATTCTTGATGTAGTCCTTGTTCCTAAGCTCGTAGTCATTGATTCTTCACATTGCATGTTTGGTTATTTCAAGTGGAGGTCTTTTATCGATCCACGGATAATAATTTTGAGCCATCATTTGAGATCATCGCTAATAAAAAATCTCTCGTGACATCCATTGTGGTGTTGGTATTATGTGATGTTGTGACTTTAGGACCGACATGCTCACATTCTGGATCTTGATATCTTCTCATCGTAGTAGCGAAGCATTTGTTGATTCATGATATTGGCAGCGTAGAAGTAAGCATGGAGTGAAAATATCCGAGTCATTGATGCACTAATCATGATTTCTTTTGAGATGAATGTGTTAGGTGAGCATGCGGCTATGGATTGACCGCTTCATTCGGATCACCAAACGCCGGTGTACCGTGATAAGACAAGAAGCAGCGCGACGAAGTGTCTTTGATCACTTTCGATGAATTGAGGTACACGGCCCACGGTTCCCGTTGATCCAAGACAAGTACGCCTGTGATCGGTATAATTCAAGAATTTCCTTGACAGGTTTCTAAATGCTCTAGCTGTTTCAAACCGAACGTCTCAAAGAAGACAACACGGAGTGAGTGAACCAAATAATTTTCGTCCATCGATTGATGAAAAGAGATTTGAAAAAACAATCGTGTATTGCTCAATAGAAATTGTTTTTGCAATATAACAACGGTTTTAATGAAAATCAATTATCAATCATAAAACACCTTTTGATTTGAAAAATTAGTACACGGTCGACGGCTAATGAAAAGAGTTTTAAAGCACAAAGACCGGTTTTTCAAAGGTATCCGTCAATCCATAACCTGAACCGGGATTGATTCAAAAGAATGAATCGCCCCATTGTTTTCGCTCAGCTTGTCACATGGTTGATCTGTATAATAGATCTCACATGCCACCTACCAGGAGCTTGTTAGATGTTGACTCCAGAAGGCTTTCCATCTTCATTGTGAGTATGTTTGCATATCACTTTGATGTTACCGCAATACCACAAGGATAATATGTAGGACTCAAGATATAATCTCTCTTTCCACATTGTGTGAAACAGAGAGTCTTCATTGAAAGTGTCCTAATGAGATTTATTGATGATCTCGTGGCTCTAGACTCAATTTGTGCATATTTTGATCCTATATCGGAGAGGGAGAGGGTCTCCTTCTTCAATATCAACAATCTCTAAGAGAAAGTCGATAGATAATGTCGGTTCCCGTGAGAATGAAACAAGTCCTTTTAAGAGGAACTTGAGTGGTTTGGGAAGAAGTGCAAGTATGCCACCTGGGTCCATGACGTCTTGTCTTCAATACCGATGTTACCATCGTAGAGCATATGAATTGAACCCGGTATTCGCCCTAAGGTTGAATAAATGGAGGGCTATTTGTTTTCACCCTTTTCTCATTCAATTCTTTTTAATTCTTCAACCCCTTCATTGCTTACCGAGACTTCATAGCTAGAACCTTGTTGGGTTTATTCCAGTTACTAGCTCAGTCTCACCGCACTCTTCCCATATCTCATTTTTCTCCTTTTATCATCATACCTAAGAACTCTACACTAACTAGTGGATAGTCCCTGGGTAGATCCCTCCGTTCAGCGGATCATGGGAACAATACCTAACCTTATCATCCTTATATCACCGTACATAAAGTAAAGTTGGTCGGTCTATTTGGTATTGTTCATCCGCCATTGGAACCAATTGAAAACCATTTGAAAATCAATCCGGATACTTGTGATATATTATCAAAGCATTTTGTACTTGAATTGTTTTTGATATTTTTAGAAAGAACTCCCTCAACATGTGCATCAAGTATTTGAAATGTTTTGCACACGAGGCAAGAGAAAGAATTAACTTCTTTGATTACCATTTTCTAAAAGATATCAACATCACTTCCCCAATCGAATCAAGTAGATAAAGCATTTTGGGGAAGGATGAGGTTTTCATGATTTTGCTCCCCTCAATATGTGCCTCGAGGTTTGAAAAGAGTTTTGCACATACTAGAGGGAACCTGCACATTGAGATAAATGATCACGTTTCAAATTATAGATGCTCCCCCTCAATGTGTGCATGGAAAATTTGAAATCGTTTGTCACTTACGGGAGGCAAACATGCTAATCACTTAAGAAACCATTTATCGAATTATCGGTTTAAATCTATTTAAATCACAAATTCTCCCCCGATCACAATTATCAAATCATTTGAGATTTGTGATCTCTCATAGATTTAAATTGATTTTGAAAGCTTTTAAGGAGAATTGTGACTTGATTATGAAAGCGTTTTAACTGATAAGGATCGGATGTTGAGATTTTAAACTCCATTGGTTAAACATGCATGTACATCTTTTGAAAACAATTTAATGCCAAATAACTTTTTAATTTAATTGAAATCATTCTCCCTCAATCAATGACATAGGTTGTTGATTGAGAGATAGAGTTTTTGACAAATAAGTCCTGATGATTATCAAAAATAGAGACCGAGTTATTTTTCAAAGCATTTAGTTTTCAGCAGATAAATGTTATAGAATCTGAGCATGGAATTTGAAAACATGGTAAAACATGGCTCTTCTTTCTTTTAAAACCGGTTATTGCCCCAAAATGACAATAAACCATTTTTTCTTTCTCTCAAACATAATTTTTGATTTTTGATTTTTTTTTTAAGAATTCGAACAACATCTAAAGTCCCGTGTCATTCTTTGAATGACAAAACAAAGACCGTAGATATTATCGAACCGAGAAAACGCATGACAAAATGACAATATTTTTGAAGATTTTTTTTTTTGAATTTTCTGATTTTTATGGATTTTGAAGGTTTTATAATTTTGTATTTTGATTTTTCGAATAGATATATACAAGAGATAGATGAAGATAGACCTTTACTCCTCGCCTTCCTCCTCAAGACGCTTGAGAGTATTCGGTTGAAGGCTTTTCAAGCCAAGACGGAAGAATAAACTCAAAACGTCTCTCTTGGAAGAGCTTTGGTGAAGATGTCGCTAACCGATATTCGACCTCACAAAATATAGTTCCACCACACCTTTTCCACTTGTTCCCCGATGAAATGATGTCAATGTCGATATGCTTTGCTCTTGAGTGTTGAACGTTGTTGCATGAGAGAGCAATATCACTTTTATTATCACAAGATGTAGGGATTTTGTTGAATTCAAAGCCATAGTCCGATAATTGAGATCTCATCCATAAGATTTGAGCACAACAAGATGACATGGCTATGTATTCAGCCTCTGTATAGGAAATAGAAGTACTCATTTGCTTCTTTGAAGACCATCTCACAAGCTTATCACCCAAAACGAGCACCTCCGGATGTACTTCGATGTATCTTGACAACTCGCATGATCAAGATCTCGTGATAGGCCGTTAGTGACATACCGGTGTCCTTCGGTACCATAGTCCCATATTGATGGTTCCTTGGAGATACCGAAAGACCCGCTTAACCGCTTCAAGGCGCTTTTTGGTAGGCTTAGCCTGGTATCTAGCACACATGCAAACAATAACAAGATGTCCGTCTACTAGCTGTGAGGTACATCAGGGATCCAATCATACTACGATATTTCGTTTGGTCAATCATGACCCCTGAGTGGTCCTCATCTAGTTTGGTTCGATCAATCATGGGAGTGTCAACAGGTCACATGAATCAAATCCAAATTTCTTTAAAATCTCTCAAGTGCATATTTAGATTGATTTATAAAAATGCCTCCCGGACTTTGTGAAATTTGTAATCCCAAGAAAATGACATTTGTCCCATCATTGACATTTGAAACTTTGAACTCATTTCATTAGAAAATCGATCACATTCCATTGGGTCACGAGGCAAAAATAATATCATCAACATAAATTTGAACATGAGTTAAATGTTTGCCCGACTTCCTGGTGAACAATGTAGGATCAACTGCTCCTTATCGAATCCGTTGATAGAAGAAACTTTGATGTGTATCATACCATGCCCTTGGAGCTTGCTTTAAACCGCAAAGAGCCTTCTTCAGACGATAAACGTGAGTAGGATGCTCTTGATTCACAAATCCTTCAGGTTGGCCGACGTAGATGACTTCTTTAAGATCTCCGCTTTAAATGCCGCCTTCACATCCATCCGATAACTACCATGTTCTTACTAGCAGATTAGCCAAAAGATTCCGATTGCCTCGATTCGAGCAACAAGAGCAAAAGATTCTTCAAAGTCTATACCCTCCTCTTGACGATATCCTTTAGCAACTAATCGAGCCTTGTTCTTCAACACATCACCATGCTCATCAAGTTTCACTTTGAAGATCCATTTAAGATCAATAATCATAGCACGCTCGAGGTGTACTAACTCCCATACATCAAGTCGATCAAACTCATGAATTTCATCTTGCATGGCATTGAACCAAATATCTTCATTCATGGCGGTTTTAACATCTTTGGTTCGATCTTAGAAAGTACGGAGTTGAAGAAACACCATAAGGCATCGGTTGCAAGTTGTTTCCGGTTGATACAGACGAGGATTTCCAATGATGTTGTCTAATGGATGATCGTGAGTTCAAGGTGTTCATGTGGGCGTTGTTGAGGAACTGAGGTAGCCGAGTCGATGTCTCCCGAAGAAGATGGTTCGATGATGATTCAGAGTAGCAAATATGTTTTCAAATGGAGCATCTTCGGGAGTAGCAAAGGGATTAACTTCATCATTGATGCTAGAAACATTTCCATGATGTACATTTGAAGAATGATGATTTGTTGATGAGATCAAGGATCACAGGCAGCTTCTTGACTTAAAGATATTGAGATTGAAGGATTGACTTCATTCACAGGAATATGAGCATCCTCTGTTGTAGGAATCATCACCTCATTAGTGTTTGAATCATACAGTTCATCAAACATAGGATCAAACAATTTCTTTAAATCATCTTCAGATGGAGGTACATATGGAGTTTCTTGAGAAGAGTTTGGAACAAGATATGAACCAATGGGACTTGAAGTCGGGTCCGAAATGGATTGTTCAGAGCCATTTGACCGTCACTCATCAAACGTAACGCGGAATGGTTTCCATGATATTTCGGGTTCTTTTGTTATAGATTCGTATCCCTTTTTGTTTGTGCATTCCTACAAATACTCCAATGTCACTTTTAGCCCTAAGTTTCCTAAGTCTTGACCCTCATTAGTTGGATAGCACAATGCACCAAACACACGAAGGAAAGAGAGATTAGGTTTTCTGTTGTGGACAAGTTCATATGGAGTTTTTCCATGTACAAGGTGGATTAGGGAACGATTTTGTGTGTAGCATGCAAATGGCATTATTCACCGAGAAACATTGGAACCTTTGAGTAAATCAGCATTGTTCTAGCGGCTTCTATAAGAGTTCGATTTCGCCTTTCAACTACACCGTCTCGTTGAGGAGTTCGTGGAACACTTTTGATGGTCGATTCCAACGCTTTCATAGAATTCATTAAGTTGTTTGTTGACAAACTTCCGCCCATTGTCTGCTCCGATAATTCGACGGTTTTGTTAAGTCGAACTGCACTGTTTGATGAGTTTGATGATGATATCGAGTTTCATCCTTTGTCCTTAAGAACTTGACCTGTGAATCTAGAGTAATCATCAACCACAACTAACACATATTTCTTCCCAAAGATATTCTGCACTCTCATTGGTCCACATAAATCCATATGAATCATATGAAGAACTTCGTGATGAGTTAGTAGGTTTGGGTTTATGGGCATATTTCTTGCTTTTTCCCAATTGACATGCTGAACAAAGATGATCCTTTTCATACTTTAGTCTAGGTAAACCTACAACTAAGTCCTTTCTGGAGAGATCATTGATGGTGCCAAGTTCAAGTGATTGAGACGACGATGCCATAACCATGACTTTGTTTTAGATGCTTTTGATAACAAGCAAGGAGAAGAAGACCTCATCATATCATCGATAGAGATGGTGTAAAGGTTTGACCCACGAGTTCCTTTTAACAGTTCCTTACCATGAAGATCTCTAACAAACAAGTATGTTTTTCAAGGCTACTTCTAGATCGAGTCACGAATTGACCAATGAGAACATTATGACCCAACCCTTCAACATAGTATACTCTAGAGATAACACTATCACCAACAACATAATCTCCATAACCCATAATAGCACCTAAATGATCATTACCAAATCTATAAAATTCCGATGAATTTGCTCACGAAGTTCATGAGCCACCGGCCTCATATGCTTGGAAATGTAGTCGAACCAAAAATTACGTAATGCATTTGAATGGATAATGGATAATTGGGATCCCCATGCAAGAATGGGTTCCACTTGGTTAGTAATAAAGAATTGGAACACCCACATCGTAATCGAAACATCCATATCGTAAGTAGAAGCAATGGAATCATTGGGAATAGATGCAATGTCTGGTTCAGATTTGACCTATTCAAAGTATGTTTACTTCTTAAGGGAATAGTTCTACCAGGAGGCATCCATTTTCTAGTGGGCATAATCTTAGCAGTTTGAGAACAAAACTATTATTCTTATGGCCAAAAGGTATCCAATAATAACCTATCTTTATAAAAGTTCTTCCTGTGGGTTTCCAATGTTTTCTAACAATCTTTCGTTTTTGCCTTTTTGCCTTATTTGCACGATTATTAACATTAACAATTTTAATCGGGCATTTGACAAAGATAGACAAAGCATTCACACCACATTCATGATTAGCAAATGTAATTCAAGCATACATCATTACAAGGTTTGCAGATAGTATCGAATTAATTAATTACAAGACGCCTAAGGCTAATACTAGAATCAACACGATTCGCTTTATTCAACTCAAGCCTTAAAGTTCCTAGATTGGTCTTCTACTCTCTTCCAATGCACATTCTTAGCTTGCAAGGTCCTATCTTTCCTTGTATTGTCTTGAGACTTTGACCGCCGCTTTAAAGTCATCACTGATTCTCGTGAGAGGAATGGGAACATTAGTTGGTTGATCTAATTTTTGCATTCCCCAACTTGATGTGCAAGGATCTCAAGTACTAGAAGGCACATTAGTGTATACTTTAAGATGCGGATTTGAGCTCTAAGACTAGGCATAGAACAAGGCATCACAGCTTTGCCCTTTGCACCTAAGGTTAAGGATTTGGGACATGTTGCAATTACACATTCTAGCAACTCTTGAGATCGTTTGGCCTCGAGGCAAGCAAACCTAATTTCACTATCAAGAGGTTTGTTAATGAAATCCTCTTCGACAATCTCACTGAGACATTCTAGACTATCCTTAAGGTGAGCACAAGAGTCATGAAAGGCATGTTCATTATTCCTAAGATGAGGAGGAATATATTTAACCACACAAGGTATTTGCAATCTAGGGTGACTTTGAGACAACATTCTTATTGAAAACAAGTGGTAGTTTCCCATTTTCCTGACTTCAGATTCTCAATTTCCTTTTGTAAAGACGTTATTTTTTCGTTGTTTTGGTCACGGGTGACTTTTATTGAATCATATAACTCTTTAAAATGTCGTTTAACTTTTTCATTTTCTTCTAGAAAACTCTCGCTTTCCTTTTGTAAGGCATTAACTAAGTTTTGAAGATGAAAAGTTTGAGAATTCTGAGAATCTAAAGGAGTAGGCATTTGGGAGCCCTCACATATTGTTCGACCCTTTAATGAGAGATTTGGGCTTTCAACTTTCTGATCGTGTTGCAATGAGCTTGAATCTGTTCATTATGTTTGTTAATTTGAAAACTCATCAAACTCGAGCATCTCGAGGATGTCTTGATATTTGAAGTTTTGACATTTTCTTTAAGATGTTGATATTTTAGTTGTAAATTAAAATGCTCAACTTCTAGTTTAGAAAAATGTTTAACCAAATTGTCGTGATCATCCAGTTCAATTTTCTCAGCTAATTTAGAATTAGTTTTTTCAAGCTCAATGACACGATCATGGGAGACTTTCAGGCAAATGTGATAATTCATGAAATTGAGAAGCATTAATAGAACAA
>OU343217.1:126088539-126174226 GCA_910596185.1 Chrysanthemum makinoi | reverse complement strand
CCCTTTTATTTAGCCATGAATTCCTGATTTTCCTCCTCATATGAAACGCCCCATATTTACCATTCAAACAAAAAACAAAACAAACCCTAATACTACTCTACCTAAAAGTGACGGCAACACCACCATCTCTTCCATTCCATTCGAATCTCAATGCAAGAAGGACGTCCCAAGAAGGTTTGTGATAAGGTTGGTTCAAAGGAGAAGCTGGTACAAAGGTTTTTAGCAAGGTATTCCAAGGTGGTGTAGTGGTCGTGGGCTTTTAAATTCATGTCGTGGCTGCTGTGGTGTTGGGATCGTGGTTGGTTCGAAAAGAAACGCTTGGTCGTAGGATTGGTGGCCTGGTCGTGAGGTCTAAGCCAACAAGGGAGGCTGTCGTAGGTTACAAGGTCGTTTTTTTTGGAGGCTGTTGATGCTGGTCGTTTTGTAGTAGGGCAGCAAGGGAGGTGTTGATCTCCTGGTTTCGGTCTTTGTGTCTTCCTCATCTTTCATGCTACAAAAGGTAACAATATGACCCTCGTCTCGTCTCCTTTTATTTGTGAAACCTGGTCATTGGTGTAGCACCATACGCATGCTTTGTATCTCATTAAAACATGTCACCTTAAATGTTAAAACTAAGATATAAAAACCTAGAAACATACTACATAAAATCATGAAAGAACTCTATACATATGTCGACTAAATGTATACTTTATGACTTGGTTGTGAATCTGATTTTGAGCTCTCGTCATGTGTTTTCTTTTGTCATGTATGTACGTCTCGTTAATTTAACATGGGTGCGTCTCATTTTTTTAACTATCGAATGGTGTGGCGGTATGAGAGTTTTGACTGGTCTAAGGTGGTCATTAAAATGTTGGATTGTATGTAAAACTTAAAGGCTATAATCTGTGAACTTAAGTTATAAAATAGTGTCTATATAAGGTGTATAATTCATGCATGAGTAGTTACGTAGAGTTGAATGGAATGGTAAACGTTTGTGCATAGTTTGGTTTTGGGTAAACCTTGAATCGCAAAAACAAGGGTGTCTCAGTTTGTTTTGTCTCGCAAAGGGAAAGGGTAGCAATGGGTCGAATGGGGTAAGTTTGAAGGTGATCGCGGGATTCATTCGTGTGTCGTTTGGTGTTTTGAAAAGGGGTCGGGGAAGATGAGTCGGGAAACTATCATAATGCACGGTTATTAAGTCATATGTGTTAGTCGTTTGAACCAAGAGCGAGGGTGAAGTTGACATGTCGGGATAACAAGATAACTAAATAAAATGGAAGATTTTATGTACTGTACGTATGATGCATATTATTTCATATTAGTATTCATATAACTTTTCACATTTAACCCTCATCTTTAGGACATTATCACATGCAAACCTTAAACTTTATGACTTGGCAAATTACAACCTTGGACTATTATAAGAATGATATTAAGTTATAATGTTTAATTACTTGTCGCTATAAACCCTAAACTTTGATAAATTACATTTTAAACCTTAAGTTATGAATCATTAAAATTTACTAAATGTCGGAAACGCACATAAAAATAGCGATTGCTTAAAATGGAAAGTTACTAAAAGTGGAAAACACGCTAAAAAATGGAAGCCGTCTAAAATGAGTAATCCGATCTTAATAGCGTTATTTAATTCATAGGTTCGGACTGGCATTTATTCATCATTAATGACTTACGTTTCTATTTTGCTTGCTTCGATTGAGGTACAGATATTCTGACCTTAACTCTTAAGGTTCCTCATGATTCGTGTTCATCCTTGATTTTAGCTTTGGACTGTTATGCTTTTACTCAGGCCTTCTTATTAGGGCTTCCTTATAACTTTACTTTATGTTCCTTTGATTGAATCTCCTATGTAGGCTGTTTAATGTGAACCCGCGATATGAACCTTGATTATATGAACCTTTGATATGCACCTTTGATTATGAACCTATGATATGAACATTTGATATGAAACTTCGATATGAACATTTGATATGAAACTTTGATATGAACTCTGATATGAACTTTGATATGAACTCTAATATGAACTTTGATATGAACCCTTATGATATGATTATGATTTGACCCGTCAGTTTGATACCCGAGCCAAATATGTGTTCCTAGTCAGGAAGGTAACCTGACCGTGTCATTGATGCCCCAATGGCATGACTCCGGTGCCGCAGTGATGATGCACACGTCCCTGATCGATATGATTATGACTCACTATATGTATATGATTTGGCCACTATGTTTGCGGGGATATGGATGCATCCTAGATATGATATGTTTTGAGGATTTGATCGATTGGAGCTTTAATCGGTGAATGATGTAGGGTGCAATCGGCGTCTTCAGGTCACGGGAAACTAGCTTCTACTCCATTTGATGCGAGGTCTCCCCTCCTATTATGTATGGTTCGAGGTCACCCCTCGAATACAATGGCTACTTGTGATATGATATGATATGATATGTTTTACGGGCTGGGTAGATTTACATAACCTTACACTTTTGATAAACCTATATTGTACCTTCCATTATTCCCTAGCATACCATAATCTGTATTACTTGTTCATTACTCAAGACCCTTATATGATTCACTTTTACCAAGATATAGATACTCTATTACATTGATCTATCACATTTTCATTCCGTTACTTCAGACTATGGTTCCATTCACGTACCGGGTTATTATATGATTATTGAATTTGATTGTGCTATTTGCATGTCTTATGTAACTACTGTTTACCCTGCTACGATATGATTAATATGTGATTGTCTGATTCATCTATTGACATGCTAATAGGCTGTAAGCGGTTTACCATCTTGTTATGTGACTCTTTGGTTCGTCACGGTCCATGTTAGTGTATAATGATTGTTTTGTGGCTTATCATGTAAACTTCACATTTTGTTTAACCTTGTGGTCTATGTGCTCTGTTAGTATCTTTTCCAGCTTATTGTTGATCGCCATGTTTATATTCTGTTATGATATTGTATGTAATTAGGTGGGTTACTTGACTTGTGTGATTGCCAAGCTCTCTTTCTAATTACTTGCTTCCGCTAGCTTTTGATTTCATTTGGCTTATGTGTTATGCGATTTCCTAATTTCTTGTATACTGTTGTATGTGCTTATTTATATGTCATTCTTTGCATTGCTTTGCCGTTACATTTTGTTATCTGTTAACTGCGGATATCGTATAATTGTGTTCTAGGGTCTCATGACTCATTGTTCCCTTTATTTTAGACTGTATTGCTCAGTTTCCTTTGTTTCTTTTAGTTTACGTTTTTTCTTTAGCTTTCGTTTGTTATATGTTCAACGGGCTTTTAAGCTCGGCCGCATTTCTTTTTCTGCGGCAGTTTTAGGTTTGAAGATGGGCTTGATGGGGGTACGAGAGTTGGATTATCTGAGCAGACCAACCCTAGTTACCTTATTATTTGGACATACTTTGAAGAGTTTGTTTTGATTTTCATTTCAATTTGGATATAAGTATTTTCCTCGTTTTTATGATTTGATACCTCATTTTAAGGTTTAGTTTGTAAATATTTTATTTGTATGTTCACGATATGACACGAGAATGTGACACTTCTACGTTGTGGGTTGGGGTGTTACAATTATGAGTATCGAGAGAGGAGTTTAGATCTTGTTGACCTTAGGATTGACCTGTGAGGACTTGGGTAGACACTAGGCTTCCATTTCTTATGATATATTCGATTCCTTTTTGGTTGTCGTTGATTTGACTTCGATAATCTTTTGTCTTCAACTGTTTTGGTCTTCTCCTCTCACATTTGATTTTATTATTTTGTCTTAGCACATCTGTTTTGTCGATCGTTAGGAGGAGACTACAGTGGAGCAGATGATGGTGCCGAACCGCATTCTTTACTGCCCAGGTCTGAGGTTTGGAGGGATTCGTGAAGCGGAAGCCACACCCGTACCATCTTTATTTGGAGGCATCGGGATCTTCTTTGGAGGAAGGCTGAGCGGACAACCAATAGCCTTAAAAGGCGGAGACAAGATCAACCGGTGGTGAGAGGTTCATCTACTTCATGATTTGGTGACTTGTGTTTACTCCTATCGTTTGTCATGCGTTTTGAAGTTTGATATCTGTTAAGTGATTGATCGGTATTGCTTTCTTGATTTGTTGAACTTCGGTTTGAATGGTGAAGTTTATCATTTGGTATTTTGTTAATATCTCGACTTTTCTTATGGATCGTCAGTAATGAGTCATGAGGAACCGTTTTATGCTAGTTGATGGCCTTCTCTCTTTTGTGGTATGGTAAGTTGTTTTGATGTGGTATATGCTGTATGTATGTAATCTGGTCTGCTCTGGTATGTTACTTGATATCTGTATGTGATATGTTTTGTGTGCTATTGGTTATGTGGTTTGTCATGACTGGCGAGAATATGATGACAATAATAAGGACTTGTTATGTGATGCAAGTATTATGGCCTTTGATCCAGCGTGATAATACGAGACCATAATTGAACTTAATGAAGTCATACGACGTAGAGTAAGGAAATAAGAATGATGCGTGAATGGAATTGGACTCATACCGTTATCACATGCGGTCCTCGTTCGTTTTGAAATTACGTGTCTCTTTGAATTCTCACCGATATCATTCGCATTATAAGTTTTGTATGCTTTGGACGAAAATCGTTATGATTTGTGTGAAACTATGGTTACTTTCACGATCGCCTAAGCTTTTCGTCTCTACATATTCCTCAGCGACATCAATTTTCGAGGACGAAAATTTTTCTTTAGAAGGGAAGAGTTGTAAAACCCTAAAAAAAAAAAAAAAAAAAAATCGTAAACGTGTTAAAAGAACGTTTTGCCCTCAGAATTTAAAATTTTAAATACGTATATTACGTCAATCTCATCCACTACGTTCTAACCTCAATAAGAAGTGAATGAATTATGCGAGACGGTAAAACTTACTTACACTTATGCCTACTAAATAATATATACATATCACAATTTACATGATAAATGGACTACATGATATATTTACTAGTTACAAATAATTAAATTTAAACTAAATCAATTAAGTAAATATGGTAAATGATAAATTGATTTTGGTCATTAAAATTCCCTTAATTGACCTTATTTACAGCCCGTTCCTTTTATTTAGCCATGAATTCTGATTTTTTTCCTCTCATATGAAACCCCCATATTTACCATTCAAACGAAAAACAAAACAAACCCTAATACTACTCTACCTAAAAGTGACGGCAACACCACCATCTCTTCCATTCATTGAATCTCAATGCAGAGGGACGTCCCAAGAAGGTTTGTGATAAGGTTGGTTGAAAGAGAAGCTGGTACAAGGTTTTTGCAGGTATTCAAGGTGGTGTAGTGCATTGGGCTTTTAAATTTAAATATGAGTAGGCTGGCTGTGGTGTTGGGATCGTGGTTGGTTCAGAAAAGAAAGCGCGGGTGCGTGAGTTGGTGGCACAGTGCGTGGTCTAAGCCAACAAGGAGAACATGCGTAGGTTACAAAGGTCGTTTTTTGGAGGTACATTGATCAATTAGTTTTGTAGTAAGGGAGAAGCTACAAGGGAGGTGTTGATCTCCTGGTTTCGGTCTTTGTGTCTTCCTCATCTTTCATGCTACAAAAGGTAACAATATGACCCTCGTCTCGTCTCCTTTTATTCGTGAAACCTGGTCATTGGTGTAGCACCATACGCATGCTTTGTATCTCATTAAAACATGTCACCTTAAATGTTAAAACTAAGATATAAAAACCTAGAAACATACTACATAAAATCATGAAAGAACTCTATACATATGTCGACTAAATGTATACTTTATGACTTGGTTGTGAATCTGATTTTGAGCTCTCGTCATGTGTTTTCTTTTGTCATGTATGTACGTCTCGTTAATTTAACATGGGTGCGTCTCATTTTTTTAACTATCGAATGGTGTGGCGGCATGAGAGTTTTGACTGGTCTAAAGTGGTCATTAAAATGTTGGATGGTATGTAAAACTTAAAGGCTATAATCTGTGAACTTAAGTTATAAAATAGTGTCTATATAAGGTGTATAATTCATGCATGAGTAGTTACGTAGAGTTGAATGGAATGGTAAACGTTTGTGCATAGTTTGGTTTTGGGTAAACCTTGAATCGCAAAAACAAGGGTGTCTCAGTTTGTTTTGTCTCGCAAAGGGAAAGGGTAGCAATGGGTCAAATGGGGTAAGTTTGAAGGTGATCGTGGGATTCATTCGTGTGTCGTTTGGTGTTTTGAAAAGGGGTCGGGGAAGATGAGTCGGGAAACTATCATAATGCACGGTTATTAAGTCATATGTGTTTGGTCGTTTGAACCAAAATGAGGTGAATTGACATGGGGATAACAAGATAACTAAATAAAATGGAAGATTTTATGTACTGTACGTATGATGCATATTATTTCATATTAGTATTCATATAACTTTTCACATTTAACCCTCATCTTTAGGACATTATCACATGCAAACCTTAAACTTTATGACTTGGCAAATTACAACCTTGTCGGGTTGGGGTGTTACAACATAACACAGCTCATTATTTCATACTATGTACGCCCATTTGCAAATATCATGAACCAGTAAGGCTTACGCTACTCTGATGGAAAGATGTCATGATTCAAAAGTGTGAGCATGTCGGTCCATAAGTCACAACTTCACATGATGGAAACAAAATAAAGGGTGATCCGAGAGATTTACTTGTGGTGATGATCTCAAAAGCTGAAGATCATCAAAGATGTGGATCAGTTAAAGGCCTCCACTAAAAGTACAAATCTATGCGGACTTTGAAGTTGCACTGCTTATGCACAAAAATTGCGGAATTGAAGAAGAATTGAAGTCTCTGACTCAGAACAAAGTCAAGAATAGAATGCTAGGATTCGAAATGTAAAACATGGGTTGACCTCCCTTAGGGGGAGATTGTTAGGAATTAGAAAATTCCATAGTGAAGAATCGGTCACCCCAAATGTTATCTAGCTTAAGTTAGCTCGTAGACTTTCAGTATTACGTTATTTAGTAGTTTATTTATTATTTTGTGGCGTAGTATAGCTAGTGCAACAGTGGAGGAAGGGCGGGTCTTTACCCCTTTGTATACCACGATCCTGAGGCCGATGGGAGGTGCATTATTTCTTGTAACTATAAATACCCCTTCCATCCATGGAAGGGGTGGTGCTTCTCATTTTTAATCTAACCTTTCCTTTGTGTAAACCTCTAGCAAGAACACCCTCTCTCTCTACTTTCTCTCTCTACAATGTTAAACATGTATTTTGATCATCCAAGACCACCCGAATCATCAACACAATAATATTTGGATCCTAACAAGTTGATGAAGGTAAAGTTGGTTCTCTCGATGATAAGTCTTCTGGTACACCTACCAGGAAAACTAGAAGAGGTAGTCTTGGGGAGTGTTGCAAGCATAGAGAGTCAAGAGTTCCCTAAGAAACCCGCACTAAAAGGAAAGTTCCTTCCAAAGAAGTTGTTCCTATTCCTACTCCAAAGCTGAACGCCAAAAAGCTAGTGAATGAAAGCTGCGAGAAACCATCAGGGCGATGAGTCTTCTACTGAAATTGCAACGATATAACTCCATCATTAGCTAAACCTCGATCCACCGGTGACAAAGGTAAAGGGAAAGATCATGTGATTGAACATGATAAGGAGAGCTCTGAAGAAGAACCAATAGATGAGCAAAAGGAATATCAAAGGAAGTTGAAGGAACTTCGGACATAAACATCTTGCGGAAGCATTCGTAAAATATCAAACTCGTACAGGTTCCAAGCGGTGGAACTCTAGCCACACCATTCTTGATGCGGTTAATCAACCGATAAGGGCCCGGTACTACCATCACCCACGAACAACAACAACGGCGTGAGGATTCCATCAACCCGATATTGAGGAACCGAGAAAAGAAGGATAGTGAAAACTCTGGCGATGAAACAAAAAGGCTGATGAAGCGACTAGAATGCGGAGATGAAGAAACGCTTATGATCAATTTCTTCTAGACAGGTCCACCGCGTTCTAAGGAGAACTTGAACCACCTAAGGACCCGAACCTCCTCATGTCTCTTCATCATCATATTCGTCTTCTCACTCTTCACCTCCACCATCAAAGATCAACGGATCCACATCCAAATCATTGAAAAAGCCAGCGGCATCTTGGATCTCTCAAGCTAAGACCACGAATCGTTAAAACATCAAGCGGTCGGAAAGAAAGACGTGCTTTACAAGAAAATTTGAATTTTCTCGTGACCAAGTACAGTATCTTCATGATGAGAATGACAAGATGCAAGTTGAAAGGGAATACATCCGGTTCATGCTGCGTGATCTTCAAGGGGAAATGAAAGAGATGATCAAAGGTTACACTCACAAGTACCTTCTTGACATCGTTCCTGGAGTTACAAAGGAGATGTTTACCAAACAACTCTATTCGAATCTATTACATTTGGCCAAGCAAACTATGAGATCAACACCAATGCATGTCAACATCAACCCAGTTGATCCCATAATATTCTTAGATCTGAATTGGTTAACAGACCGTAGCTCAAATGTCTAAGCGATGCGCAACATTTACTTCCTCGAAGGTAAATTGTTTGAAGCTTAGCTGGAATACCAACTCAAATCACTTTAGGGAAGAAGCTCAAAGGCCTAAGCGTCGAGCGATGAAGATAAGGATACGGATAAGAATGATGAGCCTAAACATCCGAAGAAAACTGATGAATCATCTTCAATGCAACCTCCACCCCAAAGGATACAAGCTCAACCACGATCTCCTCCTCGTTCTTCTACTAACAAACCTCAGGACTCTGAGTTACCACCTCAGACTCAAAAAGCCGGTGATCACTTTGAGTATATTGGTGGTGACGATGAGGAAGTCCTTGAGCCCCAACAACAACCCACCTCTCCCAGCACAACAAAGGAACCAACATCCTCCTCTAGGCCTAAGAAGAAAAAGAAGAAGAAGACTAAGGCTGATGTCGTTTCATGGCTAGCGACGATGACACCAAATCTAAATGGTTTTCCACACTTGTTTGCCACACCCTATGCTGATGACCAAGATATGGTGAGGTAGTACGTTGGAGCATGCAAAGTTACTACAAGCAATTCCGATGAAGAAGATGGCGAATCGAGTTGAAGCGAATCAAGAATGAAGCATTCCAAATACTCAAAGACAGCTCAGAAAGTGCTATTGAGGTTGAATATCACCTTGAAAACATAGCACGAGCCATGTCCAATAACATTGATTGGCTCACCACGGAAGCAAACATCGACTACACCGAAAAGACAAGCGCTCCATACTACGATTGGACCAAACCTCTACTTACCATTGGTCAACCAGATCAACCTAAGATTCCATTTCGATACTTCTTCAACAACGACATGGAATTTCTTCTACATGGTAGCGATGTGACAAAGAAATACGCTACATCACTTACACTTCGTTCGGCAGCCATTTACTCCAACTGCATAGCCATCGAGGAAAAGGCTACCCACATGTTCAACAACAGAATGGAAGAGTATGACCTCAATGCACTGTATGGGATTCACCATTGGCGAACGCCGAGAAGAATCTCTGAAGGCTGCCAGGTTCGTAAAATCTCAACATGAAGTGTCAGTGATAATCAAGGGATCGTTTTTGTTAAGCATGTTTCTCTTCGTCTAAATGGGTACACCTTTCTCAAGCATATTTTAGTGGCGACAAGGCGAAAGGACTATGCATTCAGTGAAGCGGACTTTAGAATTTGTCTCTCAATGATATTGAAGATCATATCTTGCCAAAATACAGGAAGAATGAGACAATTCTCGCCGAAATTCAACGCGAATACATCAAGTCCTTGCTCATCTTCATCGGAAGCATCGTGATCCGAGGAGCGTGTAGAAGATTTGCAACTTTCTGTTGAGTGTGCTCAGACTGTGTCCACTTCACCAGGACCTCGCTAGAACTTCACGACATCAACCATCAACCTCAATTCACTCTCATCAGCAAACCCTTTGGAGTAGTCTACCGCAATGCACTCCACCGCAACTACTTGATGGCGTGTAATGAGCTTCATAAGTTTGGAGATTCAACGTCGAAGCATGTCAGAGATGGGCAAGCATATCGGTTAAAGGCGATTCAGCAAGGCATTGGGTCGCCAAAGAGATGGACTTCTCAGGAAAGACGGGATGTAAAAAGAATCATCAAACGGATTGATGAAAGGTTGTTTCGAAGGGACCAGTTCAGAACGTTGGAAAGCTTCGTAGGTGGTCGTCCTTGCATTAATCTCACAGGCTATCAACGCCCAGTTCGCTTTCCTGGAGTTATTGCGGAACTACCTGAAATTCCTAGTACCCCTTAAACTATTTCAATTTCATATTATTTTGGATGTGTGATTACAAAATGACAATGGCTTGTGCACATATAACAGTGTCCAACCAACACTTGTAAATAAAGGACCATGTGGTACGCTTCAGTGCCACAATCCTTATGAAAGGAGCGAAAGCTTCTTACTTTTGAGTAAAACTTATCAAAACTTTCATTTTTCAAAGTTTTGCTCAAAAGAACAAGTACTTCCCCTTACGTTTTCAAAACCTCAAAAGTTAGTATTACTTGTTGAGGGGGAGTATTTGCTTAAAAATCTTTGTTCACAAATTGATCTTGTGGTAATATTCCCATAAAACTCAAAATGGACATATTTGATATCACAATTTCGTCAAAAATAACATTTATATGCCATTTTTTAGGGGGAGAAAAATATGTGATAAGAAATATGTTGTGATTTGCTCTTGAATCTTCGTGTGAAAAGACTTCAACCCATGAATTGACGGGAACTGAATAGTCATACATTGAAAAGATTTGTCTTTCGAGACTTATCCAAGTAAATTGTACCCATTCGAGAAGCTCTTGATAGACATGAACTTTGACGGGTTTGACAACCTCTCGGGGTTGTCCACATCTTCAAGGTAGTTATTAGAGCTAGTTGTCACCTAAAAGCTGACAATGTATCTCTTTAACTATGCAACGTAATCGTGTCTCGCAAGGGATAGTCTACCTTGAGTCGATCAATTCAAAAGTCCGCTCTTTCCTCATCTGTGCAGATTTCTGTCAAAACTCTTAAGCACATGTTGAGGGGAGTATTTCTGAAAATCTAAAACTCTTGAAGTGTTCAAACATGTTTTTCATTCACAAACACTTTGAGAGATTTTCATGAAAATGGTTTTATGGCAATGGAGTTATAAGGTGATTAAGGTTAGGAAAAACCGTCCTATGATCCATGAGCCGGAGGATCTACCCAAGGACACTACCAATAGTTAGAATTAGAAGTCCTTAGGTATGATTATAAAAGGAGAAAATGAGAATCGGAGAAAGAAGGAGTTGAAGAATTAAAAAGAAATGCAAAGAAAAGGGTGAAAAGAAATAGCCCTCCAATTTATTCAACTTAGGGCGAACCAGGGTTCAATTCATATGCTACTGGTTGTCACTAGATGACACTGGTATTGAAGATAAAAGTCGTCATGGACCCAGTGATGCATGCACTAAACCTTCTTAGCCACTCAAGTTTCTCCCAACAGAAGCTTGTTTCATTCTCACAGGGAACCCTACGTAAACTATCGGCTTTCTCTTAGAGATTGTTGGTATTGAAGAAGGAGACCCTCTCCCTAGTCTCCGCTCAGGAAAACCAAAACGCACTATTGAGTCTAGAGCCACGAGATTCATCAAAAGATCTCATATGTACACTTGACATTTCATCACTTGTTGTTCAACAATAAGAACAACAGTGGTACGTTATCGACTCCTTCACAGATCTTAGCAATTTATCAAGTACATTTATGAGAGGTTCACATATGTGATCCTCAGTGATTGAATGGAAACTCACGCCGGTCAACATTAAACAAAGATCTGTGGCAGGTGCAGCCGGTAACTCCTCGTGGATTACGCTAGTGGTCTCAAGCGGTCTGATCGTGAGGTGATGCTTAGGTGTACCTCAACACTCATCTCGAATCGTAGGTGTACTTCGGACATCGTGTTATCTCACTTGTGGGACTCCGGTTCAGGAACGGCCTTTGTGAGAATTAGAGTTGTGTTTTCACACTATGCTGTTAACACTCTCGAAGTTCAAACTTGTAAGTGCCGGAATCCGCTTATTACTAACCTTTCTTATGTTTACTTCTTATGGAAGCTCTGGAACGGACTGATCATGCAGATTCTCCACATGCTCATACCAACATCATCACTTATGGAAGTTCTCTCATAATCAAAGGCAACACAAAGTCAGAATGATTCTTCGTCAACAAAGAATCTACAAAGTTTAAAGACTTAAAGAACTTCATCAGTACTAAAATCCAACGTCAAAGAGTGTGTGAGCATGTTGAAGAATAACGTGGAGACACTGGAGCAACGAAGCAGACCTGATGCAGACAACAACATACTATCACTTTCGAGAACAAAGAACTAAAGAACAAAGAAATCAGAAGACGTCAAAGCAGAATCCTTCAAAGAAAACAATTTCTCTACATTGGGGAGATTGTTCGAATCAAGACACTTCTTCTCACAAGAAAGAAGAATGTCAGAAGACGTCAAAGCTACTATTACATCAACACCTACATCGTTTATCACTCTTTCATTCATCACTAACACTTAGGGGGAGATTGTTGAAATCACTCCTAAACCTTAATTCAAGTGTTAGTGATTCATATGTAATAGTTAGCTTAATATGGCCTTTATGTTAGTAATTAAGCTTAGGCTTATGTAGAAGGCCCATAAGCCTAGGCCCAAGTCCAATAAGGAAAGGAAAGGACTAGGAGTGTTGCCCTAGCTCCCTCTCCTATAAATACCTTGTAATAACCCTCACTTGAGGGTTGGTTGTTCAATTTATTCACTTTCACTCCTACGCCTAACTCTTCACCATTTATACGTGTGTGTGTGTGTATTTGTTCAACCGATCCTATTTCTTCTCTATTTCTACATATTGATGCTTCTGTTACTAATATGGGAACCTAACACTCTTTTATGTCGAAACTGTTCTCTGATTGTTTTGTACAATTGTACTTGTGTTCATCTAAAAAAATGGACTACAAGATGGTAGGTAGGATTGTGGGAATTGAGAAAGTCTATTTCATCAAAATAGAGCATTTTGATTGCCTTTAATCAAACCCTACTCGCTTTATTTCAAGTTACACTAAGAAAAAATTATGGCTTGATGCCCCCCGTGATCATATTTTTTGGCTCCGCCACTGTACGTCGATATTCAACAGTTGAAATTAGGTTACAAAAGATAGTATTCCATACATAAGAAAACATAAACAATAATTCAAAGCAACTGGTTCCTAAAACAACCAACTAAACAAAACATTACATGTTAAAAATCAAAGATTCTCTAAGGACAATAGGTGCATGTAGAACATTTGACGCAGTTACTTATCCTTGTGAAATAATCCAAGATGATTTCATTCTCAATTGTAGCTCGTTCAGAAGAGCCATAAGGAAACTTGCGATAAAAATCTTCTTCAGATTTCACAAAAAACACGATACCAGTTTCGTTGTCCATGGGAACATGATAATCTCCCTTTGGTTCTAATGAATTACAGGGACCATGAGTTAGTGGATGATCCAACATCGTGCTAAAGAATAACCAGGAGGCTCCAATAATCAAAGCCGAGGAAACAAATAAATAAACGAATAAGAACACTAAATTTGAAAAACATAATGAATTAGGATGGAATTCCTTTATATCAGTTTGCTTTTGTTCTTGCATATTCCCATCCATGACCCAACAAATCCTTCAAAAACATATAAAAATAAAATTTAAATCAGTTTGCCTAAAGACTTGTCTAAACATAAAAACTTTGCACGTATGTAAGATGTTGGTATCTATTCACAGGCCTATATTGAAGCCAATTTCTCTGCATAACTTCTTTGTAATTAACCATGACGTGTGAGTGAGTGAAACTGTGTTATAGAACAAATTGTGTAAACACCGAATATATTGATTTGAATAATGGGACTTGTTTACATTGACTCGATCTAAACCTATTTATACATTATGAAACGACATAAAAGTTTCTTTAAGAAGCATTGCGTCATTTCATGATAACTGTTTCTAACTGCCAACTAAAATAACTAACTTTCTAACAGGGTGTTTGGGATAAGGCCTTGACCCAGCCCATTACATGTAGCCTTTATCAAATACGACCCATAATACTTAAACATAAAACTAAATTGTACTTTTAACATTCACAGACATTATATAGGTTACATCTCCTCCCTAATGCTTGAATGTTAAAACTTCCATGCTGCTTGGTTCTTTTCTTCAAGTGATGATAATGAAATCATCACTGCTTGATGTGCTTCCTTGTTTATCTTTATTTGTTGTATCTTCCATGTTGCTTTCCATTCTAACACCAACTTGTGCAGTTTTCTTTAGAGTTCCTTCCAGTGTACCTTCTACTTCAACACTCATCCCTGCATAGCCTAGTGGATCTTTTACATGAGCAGTCCCACTGCTATTCCCAACCACTTCACCTATTTGCCTTTCTTGCTTGGATCTCTATGCTTCCTCATAGTATATTTTCACCATTCCAATGTACTCCTTATAGCACTCTTTAACTGCTTCCTCATCATCTGGTGTCAATCCTAGTAACTGTGCAACCTTGTTCCATTTGTTATTGAATGTAACTTGTATAATCACAATAGATCAACCTTTATCACCCCCAATAACCGGTGGCAAATCTCCTAACACATCTTGCTTTAAGTAAACTGAGTAGAACCGTTATATCATATCCATGAATTTTTTGCCTAACACTTCCCAATTTCTATACACCAATATGTCTATCTTAATTAAATCCAAGAAAGACACAATTCTAGGAAACGTGTTTACCTTCATGGCATATAGTGTCCCATTCAAACTCAAGTATTCATCATCTATGTAATCTTGAACATCTTCCTTGTCCATTTTGAGATCCTCAATATGTAACAACCCGCATTTTCAGGTTACTTTTCATTTTTTGAAAAGTTACTATTAACTTTTACTATTCATCCCGTAAAAATTTTTATTTCACATTCTCGTAAGTTAATTTATTTTAGTAATAACCTGAGAGTTTTACAATCGTTAGATCATCTTCGCAAAAGTTATTAAGAAAACACCGTCTTAAAGTTTTGTTTTGGTCCGAGCACCATTTAAACATCATGCGCATAACGAAAATCAACTCTGACAATTTCCTCACATCAGATTAATTTTTAGATCACTCATAATCAATTAGATAATTTTTAAGAATTCATTTAAATGTTACCAAATAAACCCTGAGCCGTACGAGACTAAACTTACGTTTTAAACAATTCTACTTAGACCCAGACTTAACCATTCTTGCACTGTGTTTTCTAAGATTTTTTGACACTTTTACATTTTTTGGAAAATTCAAACATATTTCCCTCCTCCTTTGACCATAAAGAAATTAACCTTGTACGTTCTACATTTTTGCCTAAATCGCGTAACTTTTAGACTTCACGTATAACTGTTAAGTTATCTCACGCATAACGAAAACCACATTTTGACATCTAATATCACTTATAGACTAATTTTAGTCTACTTTAAATAAAATCACGGTCATTTCCCAGAAATCTCGTTCTTTTCTGATAAATTGCATTTTTCACGTATTTAGCCTACGTTTCAAGTTTTAACAGCGTTTACGCGACCCATTAAACTTATCACTCATTTTTATAAGATAATAATGAGTATATTGATGAGTTTAATCATTCCTATAAGTTTCATATTTTTCCGGTACCCGGTTTTACGTTTCGTGACTTAAACGGCTTACAGTTAGCGATTAACGGAACCAAAACTCACTCCGTAACCAAGATAATACCAAGACTATCCACCTAAGTCATCTTATCTCTATATGAACGAATTTAGGAAGGGGAGTCATCATTTTGGTGTCTTGATCTATACCATGCTTCATTTTGATCTTTACATGAGTCCTAGCTTAACCATGGTTAACATTTAACCCAATATATGGTTAACCGAACTTTTCCTCCTATAAATACCAAGCAAATCACGTGACAAAAATTGCACCACACCTTCTTAACATCTAAAATCCTAAACCTAAGGCATTTCTTATAGATCTTTTAAGAACATTCATGTGTTCTTGAAGAAAAACTAGGTTTTGATCTTTATTCTTGAAAGTTTTCAAGAAATAGTCGTTATAATCTTCAAATAACTTCAAGTCTCCAAAAAGACATTGCTATAATCTTCTATTCTCCTTCAAGAATACCAGAAGTATATAAGGGTGTAACACCCCCAAAATTATCGCAGCGGAAGATTGTGTCACTGGGGTATTATTTCATAGTTCACAGCACAAGTTACAGAAAACGACTCTAAATGAGATGTTTTGAAATGAATTTTCATTCGATTAAAATATCAGAGTTTACAAACCGGTCCCACAAGTTTGTACAATCATAAAAAGTACAACATAGAAGTTGTGATGTTTTTCGAATGATAATATATGCATTGTCTTCAAAATATTTTCTGTGCGCCTTCACATTCCATGCCAGCTAATTCCTTTCGAACTTGAGATAACATGCTAAAAAGTTTCAACACAAAGGTTGAGTGAGTTCATAGGTTTGTAAGCAAAACAGTTGATCACAAGATATCAAGTTTATGAAAGTAGTGGGCTACGTTGTATTATGCCCATAGTGCGTTTGATTGCCTAACCGGTCAATACAAACGATAGAAACCTCATAGGTTTGAAAACAGTAGTGGACAATATAGTTTGTAGTATAATTGCAATGTGTACAATTATCTTCTTGATAGTTATTATTGCTCTAAGCTCATGGCACTCACGGCTGACTGTTGTATATATATCACCGAACGATATATACAGTAAATAACTTGCCCCGGGTAGGTATTTTTCCCTATACCTAGATAATCTCAAATATAGCGCGCCTTGTTATTTCCGATAACATAGACGGGTTCGTCAATTCTGATAGGCCTATCCACAATATTTGCGCTCACTCCCACTGATTAGTGGTCCATGATGTTGGGGACTTTTGGCAAAAACAACTTAGGCATGCAATAATACAATCAAGGCATTCATTTTGCAAGTAATTGTTCATAATAAAGCATTTTAGCATGTAGTAAAAGCAGTAGCATGTATCTCCCCCAAAGAGTTTATAAAAACAGTTAAACAAAAGTTGGGGCTATGAAACTCACTGTAGTGATCATCAGCGGAGTGTAACGATATATTGTATGTCAACAATAGAGTATGGCGAGACCACGATCTTTAACGATTACCTACGAAAGCATAGTAATCGCGTTTTAGTATAGTGTACGATATAAGTGTACAAGTATATGTAGCATGTTGGCTTTCAATATGATGTTGTACATAAATCTTAAGTTGATGTATCCCTTAAGTGTTGTTTGGCTTATAGCCTTTTTATAAATAACCTCGTACCATCGTTCGGGCTATCAAAATCAAGAGGTCGTGTAGTGAACGTATGAGGACCCAAGACACTTTAAATCGTAAATCCACAACTCGTCGATACGACACCCCGAAGAGGCCTCTTATGATAATGAAATTCCTTACTATTATTGTACTTGTTATTTATAAGTAAAGTATTTGACGAGACAAATGTTATATAAAACATGTGTCGTGTTTCGTCAAAGACTATTGATTGACTTATGTGACGATAAGTAGTTTAACATGTCATATGGTCATTTACTTAGTTTGTCAAAGTCTAGCAAAGTCCAACCCAATGAACCAAGTTTTAAAATAAGTTTCGGGTCATTAAGCCCAAACTAGCCGTGCGGCTAAGTTATGGTTAAGCAACTTGAGACAAAAATAAGGCCATACTGAATGGCTATTTTTAAGTCAAAATACCTTGAGACATCAGCCTTGGCTTAACCTTGGCTTTGTTTTGGCCTCAAAGAATCAAAATACACTAAGGTTTCTTAGCCATGGTTGTTTTCCGGTATACAACAGGTCCGGTTAGTTTTTGTAGTGTTTAGGCTTTTTCGTTCACTTTCTGCTTATGTGCTCTTGAGTTTTAGTAGAAAAAGTCATTCTGAGCAACTTTCGTGTTTTACACTTTTGCTGATTCGGACCAGAAAATGGTTAAAACCTCGTTTTAAAATCGTATCATCAACTTTTTGATCAAACAACATATTCACTTCTAGTCATCTTCATTTGGCCATAACTTTTTAACCATAAGTCCTTTTTAAGTGATTCAAAAGCCCAAGTTTTAGTTTTTAATTTCTCTAACAGATTCTCAAGCTTAATCAAGTCCAAAGTCCAAAGTTTTACTTATATCAATTGTCTAATAACAAGTAATTACTTATATTTCATTGCAGAAAGTTTGGCTGCACATTCAGTCCTGCCAAAACGACCATAAGTTGAGTTCTACAACTTTTTTTGACACGCGGCCTTCGCCAACCTTCAAGTTTAGGTCTTGGATACATTTTATAAAACTGTGTCGACTTCCAGAAATGATCAGAACTATGGGCTTTTCTTAAATGAAATATGGTGTACAGATTTTGACATGTTTCGCCATTTTGGCTCTCATTTACTCATCGGGAGGAGTTATGAGGTGCGCCACCTGGAGAAATGACCATAAGACATAGCTCTAAAAGCCTATATTATTTAATGAACCTCAAAGTTTACTGAGATGATCAGTTTAATCAAACTTTGGGACTGTTGCAGAATTTCAACTTACAAAACCTACCTAAGGCTTGTTTTAGCTTCTTTTCATGTTACAAATTTTATGTACAACATCAATCAAGCCATATTACATATACTACTTGTACAAGGTGTAAATTAAACCAAAGATGAATGAAATACTTGAGAATTAAATATAATCTTACAACTTCTTGGATGAAAATCATAAGAGTTTTTCAATCACCAACTTAGCCTTCCAATCTTTAACCCAATCTTGCTATAACCTTAGAAATCTTGTACTAGGCACATCCAAGACAACTTATCTTCAGCCTTTGGTCTTGTGTAAGTCTTTTTGTAAGCTTGGAATCAACAAATCAGCACTTAGACTTGGTAGAACACAACATGGTCTTCATCTTTCTTAATATACTTATGTCTTGATTATAAATAAATGATGGTGAGGGTGCTATGTTGGTGTACGTATGGTAGAGAGAAACCAAGGGATTTTGTATTTTATTTCTTTGATATGAAGATACATGTGAGAGTCTAGGAGTATTACATATGGAGGTGTCTAATTTTTAGACAATGTGTTTAGCTAAAGCCATATGGCTTGTGACTAACAAATGTACACGCCACCTCCTATTTGAGGTGGTGTGGAGCTTAGTTGCTAGCTTATAAAGCTTACTCCATGGTGAAGTAAGGTTCAACGGGGTATAGTTTGGTCCCGGTAATTACTAATCTTAAGCCTTTAAATCTCAAAACATAAAACCGGGTAATGTAAAAATATAATACTTACAAAAATGTCATAACTTATCAATATACTCTATATATTAAAAGTGTGATAAGTCTAATGGAGTGCGTTTACGTTTTTCAAACCTAATAACGTAGGTTTGAGCACGCGTATTACGTAAAGAGTAAAGTATTTACGTAAAAATAACAAAGTGCTAATAGTTTATATAAAATATAACTATTGGTGATATTTGAGTATTTTGAACACCTAGACTTATCGTAGTCTTGTGTTGACCGTGAGGAAAGTTTACACAATTAAACTTTCGTAACTAATAAAGTCACAACTTTAAATAATTATTTATAGCCATAGGTGAACAAAAATGTTCAGAGTGTAATAATTCGAACCAGAGTGAATTATTTAACTTGGAAAATTACCAGTTACAGTATTTGCTTTTACGTTATGGTAAAAGTCAAATAGTCAAAAATCAGAGCCAAAGGGCAAAATAGTCATTTTGCCTTATGAAAATTTACGAGTTGCTACAAAGGGTGCCAAGGTGTGGAAAGCTTGCTCAATCCAAGGTCCTAAGTGTTCAATCAACAAAGTCCTAATCCTTACTAGTTACTCCTTTCTTTAGAAAGCCAAAAGTTGTAAGAAACCCTAACACACTCTCTTGCTCAACATCATTAGCATGTTTCTCATACTTCATTTATGTTATATATGGTCTTTATATTGTTATCATGATGTACAAAAACCACTAAAACAACTTAAAGGAATCATATGTTAGCCAAATGGATGTAAACAAGAAAACTAGTGACATATATTATGAAATATGACCAAAATAGTATAAAAATGATATTAAAAACTTACATAATGTTAAATAGGACTTTAAAAGGAAAAAATAGCAATTTGAATCACTGAAAACGAGTACACGAGTCAAAAGCTACGGCCAAAAGAAGTTAGCGAAACCAAAACACCGAAACTGTCTAAAACAAGTTGTTAAGTAGCTGTCCGTTTTGAACGAGGTCCTTCTGGTCCATTTCATCAAAAAGTTAAAACACGAAAGTTGTCCGGAACGACATTTTCCTGTATAACTTTTAAAGCTCGGGCCCTGAAAACGCTTAAATAGGCCATTATCCTTCAAAAACTGAAACTGCCCTATATATAGTCTCACGACTATACTTTTGTCAAAACTAAAGGCAAACTAAGAGGCCTAATGGCCTTAAGCCAAGACCACAGCCATGGCTAAGGTCAAGTCTGAGTCTCAAGACTATGGTAGTCAAGACCAAAGCCACGACAAGGCCATGGCTAAAGCCTCAAGGCTTATTTACCCAAGACCGTTAACCAAGGTGTTAACCTTAGCAAATCAACACCAAAACAAACCAAACGACATAACTTTATATACTTACATTATCAAATGATCATATTTATGAAATGACGTGAAATTATAAATCGCCATTATATTTCCAAATAACCAAACAGCCTAAGGATTTCACAACTTTCATTTTACTTTGAAAACGGCAAGAATCGAATTACGGAAAACAACTAAACCTACTTTACAAACCGTATTACCATATGACACTTATGATAAATAAACAAAACATATGTCTTATCTACTAAAGTACTACAATAATAGGGAGCTTCATGTGAGGGGTTTCATTTGGGCAAACGGATCGACGAGTTGCTGGATTTACGATTTAAAGTGTCCTAGCTCCTCGAACGTTTACTACATGACCTCTGAATTATGATGGCCCGAACAGTAGTACGATATCTATGAACTAAGTACGTTTTCACATACTAAACTGTTATTATAAGCACCAAACTATAAATGACTGTATCATGATCAATATAGAGACGTATATAGGCTTGTTATTACTTTCGCATCATTATTTCAAACCTAAGTCGCAACATCATATTTTAGGTTGCACGTAGAGATTTCCCGGCTTATCCATCATATTCGTTAAAGCACTTAACATCATCAATTCACGGTGAGTTCATAGCCCCACTTTCTATTACTTGATTGTTTTACAAACCCTTTGGGGAGATACATGCTTTATTTTAAACTGAACACATTGCTTTCAAACTGTATGCTTATCTGATTGTTTTATTAGCACTAAGTTACAGCATTTGCCAAACATAAATCCCTAAATCATGAATCATTAATCACTAGTAAGAGTGGGCGTGAATATTGTGAATAGATCTATTGGGATTGACGAATCCCGTTTGTGTTGACCGGGTAGGCAAACAAACACACTATATTTGAGTAACATTGGTAAAAACAGCAATTTTTACATGATAGGGCACGCACCGATATATTCACCAATTAATTTTGGAACACGTTAATGCCTTGATTGCATGATGCTTATAACTGTTTTGTTTTCAAACCATTGGTGTGAGTCTATAGCTCACACTACAAACATAATGTGTTCAACCGTCAAGCAAACTCTATAAATTTCACTCAAACTTTGTGTTGACAGTTTTAAGCATGTATTTTAGGTCCATATTGTACGAGGCTGGCACGGAGGAGCACGGATACTCAAGAAGGCTATAATTATTTTATCATTCAAGAAAGACATCAAAAGACTTTATATTGATGCATTTTGTAAACAATGAAACTACTAGGACCTCATTTTTGTATACTCTGATATTTATATAAATCGAATGATAAATCTTTTAAAATGACTCCATTAGAGTTCGTTTTCTATTGTTATGATTGTTGTGCCATGAAGTAACACCCAGTTTGAATTCTGCTGCGTATCACGAAGTTGGGGGTGTTACATATTGGTATCAGAGCCTTAATTATAGAGAAACGGGTCTAATTGTGACCTAAACTATAACTACTTTTACAAACAAAAACATTTTATAGCCTTCCGTTCTCCTTGCCTTCCATCCTCCAGACGATTATGTGACTTAAGCATTTTAAGCTGCACAAACATACTAGTATGTTGATATATACACTCGACATAATTTCAATCATAAACAATGTACTCAACATATCTGCGTATGCCTATTCTAAGGCCTTACGGCACAATCATATTTTCCCAATCTCCCAATCATGCATCTACTCGTGCATTTTAGGATTACGAAACTTTATCCAAGACATTGTAACTGATTACAATGGTCTTTCCTACTTCCCAGACATTGTGAGATACAATGGTCTTATTCATTTTTCAAGACATGTGAGATACAAGTGGTCTCTATTACACTCTCGACATCAAATCCAACAGTGGTCTCTATTACATTCTCAAGCACGTAAATCCTACAGTGGTCTCAATTACACCCCGCACAACTGTAAATGAAGCAATTAACTCATTTATTCCTTAGACATTGTGAGTTACACAATGATATCTCCATCATTTCTTAAGACATTTTGAGTTACACAATGATCTCTTCATCATTTCTCAAGGGACATTGTGTGTTACAAAAGGGATCTCTCCATCATTTCTCAGACATTGTGAGTTGCACAATGGTCTTTATTATTTCCTAGACATTGTGAGTTGCACAATGGTCTCAACTATTTCTCAGACATTGTGAGTTACACAATGGTCTCAACTATTTCTTAGACATTGTAAGTTGTACAATGGTCTCTATTATTTCCTAGACATTGTGAGTTACACAATGGTCTCAACTATTTCTCAGACATTGTGAGTTGCACAATGGTCTCAACTACTTCTCAGATATTGTAAGTTATACAATAGACTCTAGAAATTATCTTATAAAACCTTATATGCTATTCTTTTACATGAAGCCCGTCACAATCTATCGATTTTCCTAATGGAAATACAAGAAATGGGATTTCTAAAAGATAAACTGACTCATCATCTACAAAAGCTGAAGTTCAGCAACTTTTTCTACATTCATCAAAGTCCTATTTTGAAACCTTCACTGTTAAAAGTTCGTGATTCTAGCCAAGTATGGACTATTTTAGAATTACTTAAGACTTCCTTTCCACACGTATCTACCCATACTATCTTCTATGCAATGGAATGTGAAAACATAGGTTACAAGTCTTTTATGGCCAGGACTTGCAACTGAATGGTTTGATATCGCCTTTGCTTAGTGGACAATTTTTCAAAAAAAACTATGGACGTATCACAAGTATACCTAATTTAGGTATTTGGAAAATTTATCGAACCTCGGCTAAATATAGCCTAATCACCTATATTTAACCTAGGAACAGTGGAACATAGTTTGATTAACTATGTTCGACTTAAATTTTTCAAACACTAAGAATAGTTATACAAGGGTTATATTCAGTTTAATTTCCTACTTAAACTCGATAAACCACTAGAATTCATTAAAAAGAACTGGAGACACGATAGTGACTTACCACTCAGCGAGATCTTAACACTTATTTATACTACCTAATTTCATTCTTGAAAGTTTTCATTTATGAAATAATCCTAACTACTATCTTGGGATAGTCATCAAATCTTCTCATCATTTCTTATAAGTACTAGCCTGTTTAGGTTTCAAGGATATCATTCCGCCATAATCCTTTAAAATTCACTTTTCATTTTAAAGCAAACTTGACATCTCTACCTAAGAATAATGGTAAGCGTACACTACACTCTTCTAATCATCAACGTATCACATCATTATCTGAACCCCATTATAAGTCAACATGTAAAACTTCACAGTATCACGTTTCTTTCAAACACTAGTAGATATAAACACTATACGATATAGCCTTCATCTCAAAACTACCTAATACATGATCGATTTCAACCACTTGCCACTATCAAGACTTTCCTACAAACGACAATTATCATATCATTATAAACCATTTCACATCAACAACATCTTATACCTTTAGATTATCAACTTAAGCCACCACCAAAAACATAAAATGATACATAACACATTCTATGACCAGAAACTTATAAACGCAAAGATTAGAATTCGGCGCATATACCCAACTTTTCCTATACAATTCAACATCGGATAACACACACTGAATTCCATGACGGAATTCCCATTAAGGTGGTGAGACTGTAACAACCCGCATTTTCAGGTTACTTTTCATTTTTTGAAAAGTTACTATTCACTTTCACTATTCATCCCGTAAAAATTTTTATTTCACATTCTCGTAAGTTAATTTATTTTAGTAATAACCCGAGAGTTTGACAATCGTTAGATCATCTTCGCAAAAGTTATTAAGAAAACATCGTCTTAAAGTTTTGTTTTGGTAGGAGCACCATTTAAACATCACGAGCATAACGAAAATCAAGTATGACAATTTTCCTCACATCAGATTAATTTTTAGATCACTCATAATCAATTAGAGAATTTTTAAGATTTTATTTAAATGTTACCAAATAAACCCTGAGCCGTACGAGACTAAACTTACGTTTTAAACAATTCTACTTAGACCCAGACTTAACCTTTCATGCACTGTGTTTTCTAAGATGTTTTGACACTTTTACATTTTTGGAAAAGTCAAACATATTTCCCTCCTCCTTTGACCATAAAGAAATTAACCTTGTATGTTCTACATTTTTGCTTAAATCGCGTAACTTTTAGACTTCACGTATAACTGTTAAGTTATCTCACGTATAACGAAAACCACATTTTGACATCTCATATCACTTATAGACTAATTTTAGTCTACTTTAAATAAAATCACGGTCATTTCCCAGAAATCTCGTTCTTTTCTGATAAATTGCATTTTTCATGTATTTAGCCTACGTTTCAAGTTTTAACAGCGTTTATGCGACCCATTAAACTTATCACTCATTTTTATAAGATAATAATGAGCATACTAATGAGTTTAATCATTCCTATAAGTTTCATATTTTCCCGATACCCGGTTTTACGTTTCGTGACTTAAACGACTTACAGGTTAGCAATTAACGGAACCAAACCTCACTCCGTAACCAAGATAATACCAAGACTATCCACCTAAGTCATCTTATCTCTATATGAACGAATTTAGGGAGGGGAGTCATCATTTTGGTGGCTTGATCTTAACCATGCTTCATTTTGATCTTTACATGTGTCCTAACTTAACCATGGTTAACATTTAACCCAATATATGGTTAACCAAACTTTTACTCCTATAAATACCAAGCAAATCACTTGAAAAAAATTGCACCACACCTTCTTAACATCTAAAGTCCTAAACCTAAGGCATTTCTTATAAATCTTGTAAGAACATTCATGTGTTCTTGAAGAAAAACTAGGTTTTGATCTTTGTTCTTGAAAGTTTTCAAGAAAGAGTCGTTATAATCTTTAAATAACTTCAAGTCTCCAAAAAGACATTGTTATAACTTCAAGTATATAAGGGTGCCAAGGTGTGGAAAGCTTGCTCAATCCAAGGTCCTAAGTGTTCAATCAACAAAGTCCTAATCCTTACTAGTTACTCCTTTCTTTAGAAAGCCAAAAGTTGTAAGAAACCCTAACACACTCTCTTGCTCAACATCATTAGCATGTTTCTCATACTTCATTTATGTTATATATGGTCTTTATATTGTTATCATGATGTACAAAAACCAATAAAACAAGTTAAAGGAATCATATGTTAGCCAAATGGATGTAAACAAGAAAACTAGTGACATATATTGTGAAATACGACCAAAATAGTATAAACATGATATTATAAACTTACATACTGTTAAATAGGACTTTAAAAGGAAAACATAGCTATTTGAATCACCGAAAACGAGTACACGAGTCAAAAGAAGTTAGCGAAACCAAAACACCGAAACTGCCTAAAACAAGCTGTTAAGCAGTTGTCCGTTTTGAACGAGATCCTTCTGGTCCGTTTCATCAAATAGTTAAAATACAAAATTTGTCCGGAACGACGTTTTCCTTAAGTATTTTAGAAGCTCGGGCCCTGAAAACGCTTAAATAGACCATTATCCTTCAAAAACTGAAACTGCGCTATATATAGTCTCACGACTATACTTTTGTCACAACTAAAGGCAAACTAAGAGGCCTAATGGCCTTAAGCCAAGACCACAGCCACGGCTAAAGTCAAGACTGAGTCTCAAGACCATGGTAGTCAAGACCAAAGCCACAGCAAGGCCATGGCTAAAGCCTCAAGGCTTATTTACCCAAGACCGTTAACTAAGGTGTTAACCTTAGCAAATCAACACCAAAACAAACCAAACGACATAACTTTATATACTTACATTATCAAATGATCGTATCTATGAAATGATGTGAATTTATAAATCGCCATTATATTTCCATATAACCAAACAGCCTAAGGATTTCACAACTTTCATTTTACTTTGAAAATGGCAAGAATCGAATTACGAAAAACAACTAAACCTACTTTACAAACCGTATAATAATATGACACTTATGATAAATAAACAAAGCATATGTCTTATCTACTAAAGTACTACAATACTAGGGAGCTTCATGTGAGGGGTTTCATTTGGGTAAACGGATCAACGAGTTGCTGGATTTACGATTTAAAATGTCCTAGCTCCTCGAACGTTTACTACATGACCTCTGAATTATGATGGCCCGAACAGTAGTACGATAACTATGAACTAAGTACGTTTTCACATAATAACTGTTATTATAAGCACCAAACTATAAATGACTGCATCATGATCAATATAGAGACGTATATAGGCTTGTTATTACTTTCGCATCATTATTTCAAACCTAAGTCGCAACAACATATTTTAGGTTGTACGTAGAGATTTCCCGACTTATCCATCATATCCGTTAAAGCACTTAACATCATCAACTCACGGTGAGTTCATAGCCCCACTTTCTATCACTTAATTGTTTTACAAACCCTTGGGGGAGATACATGTTTTATTTTAAACCGAACACATTGCTTTCAAACTGTATGCTAATTTGATTGTTTTATTAGCACTAAGTTACCGCATTTGCCAAACATAAGTCCCTAAATCATGAATCATTAATCACTAGTAAGAGTGGGTGCGAATATTGTGAATAGATCTATTTGGATTGACGAATCCCGTTTGTGTTGACCGGGTAGGCAAACAAACACACTATATTTGAGTAACATTGGTAAAAACGGCAATTTTTACCTGATAGGGCACGCACCAACATTTTCACCAATTAATTTTGGAACACGTTAATGCCTTGATTACATGATGCTTAGCCTAATAATAACTGTTTTGTTTTCAAACCATTGGCGTGAGTCTATAGCTCACACTACAAACATAATGTGTTCAACCATCAAACAAACTCTATAAATTTCATTCAACCTTTGTGTTGACAGTTTTAAGCATGTATTTCAGGTCCATATTGTATGCAGGTACGGAGAGCGCGGATACTCAAGAAGGCTATAATTATTTTATCATTCAAGAAAGACATCAAAAGACTTTATATTGATGCATTTTGTAAACAATGAAACTACTGGGACCTCATTTTTGTAAACTATGATATTTATATAAATCGAATGATAAATCTTTTAAAACGACTCCATTAGAGTTCGTTTTCTGTTGTTATGACTATTGTGCCATGAAGTAACACCCAGTTTGAATTCGCTACGTATCACGGTTGGGGTGTTACACAATACCTTGATCACTCTTCTTTAGGATCTATAGATTGAAAATAATCATCAAGAAATTTGTTGTGACTTGAGATTAAACTTTCTTCATCTTCCGCCATTATGTTATCTTCCTGCACTTTCATTGGCTTTCTTCCATCATCAAACATGTACCTTAGACTGCATTTGTTGTTACCATATGACACAATATAACCCTGATCTTCTAACCGATCTATGCTAAGTACATTCAATGTAATCTGTGGTGTGTAGAGTACATTGGGTATCACCAAAGTTCCTTCCTTTGTGTCCACAGTTATCTCACCAACTCCATAAGAGAGAATGAATTTCTTCTCTTCTTCAATTCCTTCCAATTTGAATATGTTGATCATTCTTTTGAACAAAGACTTTGTTGGACTGATCATGTGCCTTTTGTAAGCACTGCTAATGTACCAAATATTGTTCCAATTGCCTTTATCCGATCCCTCCACCATGTAATCGGTAATGACATGTACCCTCTCAGGGTTATATTTGAGTTTTCCTTTTCTGTTATTGATGGCTTCAAAATCATGTTTTGTTCTTCATTCCTGATCTTGTTCCTTTTATTTGGGCACTTCCAAAAAATGTGTCCACGTTTTTTGCAAACAAAACATCTTGCCCTTCTTTCTTTCAATGAAGCACTGCTACTTTCTCCTTGTTCTCTACCTTTTGCTTTTGCTTCAAAATCAATGAAGCACTGCTACTTTCTCCTTGACCTTCTGCTTCAACATCTTTTTTCCTTCAGGGGACAATTTCTTCTTTTGATTGCTCCATGGTGGCAATCTGGGGGGAACTTCTCTTTGTTGAAACTTCTTATTAAGAGCCATTTGTGATTGCCTCTGAATTGGCTTCCTCTAGGCATCAGAACCGAGGCTCTGATACCAATTTTGGTATCTATTCACATGTCTATATTGAAGCCAATTTCTCTGCATAACTTCTTTGTAATTAATCATGGTGTGTATATGAGTGAAACTGTGTTATGGAACAAATTATGTAAACACTGAATATATTGATTTGAATAATGGGACTTGTTTGCATTGACTCGATCTAAGCCTATTTATACTTTATGAAATGACATAAGAGTTGCTTTAAGAAGCATTGTGTCGTTTCATGATAACTGTTTCTAATTGCCAACTAAAATAACTAACTTTCTAACAGGCTGTTAGGGATAAGGCCTTGACCCAACCCATTACATGTAGCCTTTATTAAATACAACCCATAATACTTAAACATAAAACTAAATTGTACTTTTAACATTCACTAACATTATATAGGTTACATAAGATATAACGAGTTTAGTACTAAATTTACCTTGATTTGGACTCTTGCTTCTGTGCTTTTTCTTTGTAGGTTTCGAATAATTTTATTATGGTTAAATAAATCGCATGACTCCATTTATATTAAAGGTGGTAAACATCTAATCCTAACAGAATATGACTTTCCAACTTTTCTTAAATAACCCACTAATTTTCAGTTTGTTACACCAAGATATACAAAAGTACAATTCATGTTTATATTATAGGTATGTTTGGCACGGAGTGGTGCGAAGCTTTTGAAGCGGTGGCGGTGAGCAATGAGCATTTTGGTTTTTAGTAGTCGTTTGTTAAAGGAGCGGTGAGTTTTGCTATTTTTTTATGAATACTCATTTTTCCAATGCTTCTTTAAGAAGCAGTGAGTGGTGAGTGATGACTACTGCCTACACAGAGCCGGTCCTGAGATTTTTGCTACCTTGAGCGAGACAGTTTTTGATGCCCTAAACGAGACAATCGAAATTTGACCACAAAGCATTGTAATCAATCACTCTATATTTTACTATCTTTTACTCATTACCACATATCAACCTAAGAGCAAACGATACAGTCACATTTGGCATGCGCCAAATCTTGGTGGACCAGAGCCAAAACCGTGCAGGGTTCTAAAAGCGGGGTTTTAGCTTGATTGACTGGGGAGGGTGTTTTTAAGTGTGTGGGTGCAAGTTAAATAAAAATAAATAAATGATGAGATGACGCTGAAGTAACAGTTTAGCTTAAGCCACCAGGTGCTCTAATAAAACTAAGAAACTCTTTAATCTATGTTACTTTTCTCTAATGAAGTTATTGATTTTCAACATAAATTGTTTGGAGAGAATTTAAAAAATATATTATGCACAAATCAAGACTCATTTGTGTTAACACGTTATAATCACATACTTATATGATCAACCTTTCGAATAAACTTATATGTCAGAATTCAAGTATTTCACATATACAAATTAAATTTAAGAATAATAAGAAACAAAAACTAGAAAAAAAATGTAAATGGGATATCAAAAATTTAGTTGAAATGGTATTGTCTGAATTACGTTTAATAGTCGCGAATCGATGACTTTTTTTTATTTATTCTCATACTAAAAACAAAAGAATAAATCAAAATGCAAAAACATAAATAATATAGTTGACAAATTACCTTGGAAATATCAATATTACTATCATTTTTATTATACTTTTTTTTGTAAGTCGTGTTTTTTCTTGTCTGTCTTATAACCCTTCTTCTCCATTTCATTGCCACCATGGATGAACAAAAAAGACACAACAATGAATCACGAGAGCACTAAATAAAATCTATTCACAGTACTAACAAAATGATGCCCCCTGTTCGTTGGATGCCCGGGTCGCCCGCACCGACCATAGCCGAGGCCCACGTGCCTACATCAACTACTCACAACTCACCGCTACTATTCACTTGCTAATATTAACAAACACACCCATAACGTCGTCTTCTATTTGATTAAAAATAATGAATCAATATAAAACACAAGGCCATGCATGCGACCAATAATCACTTATTAAAAGATAATGCAAAACACCCCACAATGTAACTTAACGATTAGTAATTAAATTTAGCAACTAATATGATCATCATGCATGAAAGTTCTAACATAAATGGATCAAATTGAAAAACCAAATCACCACTACAAGAATATACCCATTTGGCGACGGAAGGCCTTTAGCGACGACCCTTGTCGTCGCCAAAAATACCTTGGCTAGGTGATGAGTGTCTAAATACTCATTATTTTTGTACCGTTTAAACTGCAAAAACATCTGAAAACACTCAGAAATGCATCAAAATGATAAAAATATCACAAATAAGTGTTTTATGTGTTTTAAATGCAAAAATATCAAAATCAGATGAAAAACGTATCAAGTTTGCAAAATTGGCAGTTTTAGTCCCCCAAGTTTCAAAAGTTGTCAAAACTAGTCCCTGGTAATTCAAAACTTGTAAAATATCATTCAAGGTCCTTGAAATATTCTAAATTGTCAAAAATGGTCCTTGAATGAATCTTTGGGCAAATGACAGAAAAGGTCCCTCAACTTTGGAAAAATGTCAAAAATAGTCCTTGGGTGTTCAAAAATGGAAATTATTCAAACAACACCCTTGTACTATTAAAATGTGGCATAATTGGTCCTTATATGATAAGTTTGGAGAATTTACATGATTGGTCCTTCAAGTTTCATAATTGGCAAAATCTACCCTTGGACGTATAAAATTGGAAAATAAACATTATTGGTCCTTTGGTAAATGAAACTTGGCAAATTTAACCCTTGTGTAAACTTTGGGAAAGTTACAATCTCAGTCCTTCATTTTTTAGAAAATTACATAGATGGTCCTTGTGCTTAACAAACCAAACGGACCCTTTTGTTATTTTTAAACCCAAATCCAATAAACCCAGCCAAGCCCAAGTCCAAATCAATACCCAACCCATGGTTTAAAAATAAAACCCGCCAGCCTGTTCATCATGTTCAACCTCCACTGTTACTAGCCACCTGCTTCCACCACCTTACCCCCACCTTTCCACCTCACCTTAGCTACTCCACGGTGGTTAACAACCCCCCTCCACCTCCACATCCCACCAAATTGCATTAAATGCAATAAACCTGCTCAAAGACTTTTTCCCGCCAAAATGACAAATGGATGGTTTTGATGAAATTAAAGAATCCAATGGCTGGAATGAGGTGGGAAACACTCAGAGGTCGACAAAGAACTAAAAGAGATAAATATAAAGGAAGAATGAAGCAGAGGAAGCCAAGTAGTAGTGTAATTTTATTTTATGTATGTCGTTTTAAATAATTTAAACTTTCCAGTGTTTGTTTAAGCTTTTAAGCTTTGAATTAAGTAATCTGAGTGTATTATAAATCCTTTTCAATTAGCAATTTCAAGTTTCTGTTTGATTTCGGTTTATGCAATTTTACCTTAAAATCTCAATAAGGTCGAATGTTGTTTTTAGTTGTTATTTTGGACTCTTAAGCTAAAATAAGCTTCTATATAGCTTATGTAAGCCATCAGATATCTTTAAGTTCAGTTTAGAGCTCTAATAGAAAAATTCACAAAAATCAAGAAAAATAGTGAGAAAATAAAAAATCTATGGAGAAATGATCAAGACATTGAGCAGAGTGATTTTGGATTGCTTTTGGTTTAGAGCTTCTTGGGAAGCTATAGGGTGTGATTTCAGACCTTGATTCTCAGTCTTGTGCTTGGATTCAATTTGTAAGCATGATTCTTTAAAGATTGCATTTCTTAGTTTAAGTAGTTAAAACTTGTTAATTTTGTCTTAATATTGTCTCATTATAGTTAATATAAGTTAATTACTAGGTCTCTTGGTTTAAAAAGTCTTTCAAATGCTTAATGCTTCATACAAACCTTGAAAAGGGGTGTTTGGATTAGTCCTTTAAACTGTGATAGAGGTTGGGTGAGGAGTTAAGAGTGGTTCATACAGGCTTAAATAGGTCTAGTGTGCTTACTTTGGTTCTTATCTTGCTTCTGCATATCTCTTTGGTCAAAATTCCATTTAGTCAGACTTTGTTATTGAATCAGATAGGTACAAGAGTAAAATAGGTTAGCACTAGGTTTGGAAATCATCTCACTAGCTTAATTGATTCTTAACTTAGCTTATTCCATCACTTAGATCAAATTAGAAGCATTAGAATTTCATTAAAGTCAAACTGGATTATGTTTTTAAAAGTCAAATATGACTTAAGCCAGTTTTTACCCAACCTTTGTTGAATTTTCATGGGTTCATTTCTAAATCAAAATCATTGAAACTTGGAAGTTTTCTAGTTCAGTTGGTCAAAAAGATAAAACACATTTTAGTTGAATTTTTACAAGCGTTTTAAAGGGTCAAATAAGTTGTTCAAGAAGCCCACATGCCCCGCTCACAATAACTAAGTGAGAACCGTGCTTGTGGCAACCTTGCACGAGCTTTGTTTTAAATTCTTAGGGTCTGAAAGTTGGTTTAGTTATAGTTGGGTAGGTGATCTTGAGCACCTAATTTCTGGTTTCCACTTTGGTCATTTAGATAAGCTTATAATTAAGCTAAAAGTGAGGATAATAGGTCGGCTAGATTTCATGATCTCAAATTGTTCAAATCAGTTTAGATATGCACACTAGAGGTTTATAGTAGCTGTAATTAGTTGTTTTTAGATAAAGTTAGCATACTTTAGCTTCTGCTTTCATTTGGTGGTCTTTAGTGCTCATTTGCTAATTTCAAGTGCTTATTTATAAGCACATTTCACTTCATGACTTGATAATCTTGCACACTAGTATATGTTTTTATATTTTTAATAGACTTAGAATATTATTTTAGACTTTTCCTGAATTTTTCATAATTTTCGATCACTGTTTACTATTTTTCTTTATTTTAATCAGTTTTTAGGCATTTTTAATTAGCTTTTAATACAAATAAATCAGAAAAAGTTTAAAAAAATATGTTTTCAATTTTCCTAGATAAAGATAAATATAAAAAGCCAAAAAAATATTTTTCCATATTTTTCTTAGTTTAAATAGTATTTTCTAGCATTTTAATTAGTTTTAAATAGTTTCTAATTAATAATAAATACATAAAAAGTCTAAAAAATATATTATCAGTTTTAAAATAATTTTTATCATATTTTAGATTTTTCTAAGTCATAATTTTACTTTTCTAGCTTTATTTCATATTTTCTTATATTTTAGGGTATTATTAAATAGTTACAAATAGTTTTTAATTAATAATAATTAGATAAATAGTTATAAAAATAATTTTCTTTTTCCAATAATTCTCTAATATAATTAGGATTGTAAAAATGTATTTTCTATATACGTAGGTATTTTACTTCTTTATTTTCACGTTTTATTTAGTACGTTCACGTAATTTTATTTAAACGTACGTTTTAAGTTTTAAACGTTCATCAACTTTAAAAATAGTGATAGCGTTTATTTAATATAATTTATCATTTTAATTTTCTTTAATTTGCATTTAAGCCCCTGTAATTTACAAACTTGCTCTTTAGGTATAATTATTCCAAATCTACAAACCTTTTTCCATTCAATATCACCCGATCACAGATTCGTTGTACTACAGTGTTCACACCTCGTTGGGACTTAACGACCCGGGGAAATACTATACTCTCCAGATCTTAAATTGCATTGGTTCTGAGCTGTTTGAAGTTTATTACGGTTGACCATTCACAAGTGGTTAGCTTGTGTGATAAAACTTGACGGTTCCGGACCAATCAAATTTTACGCCGGAGGTGTCAAGCATTACTAATTTGAAGCATCGGTGTTGTTGAATATACATCCATTGTATATTTACCATCCTTGTTCATATTTTCTTATTAGTATCATATAAAAACAAAACGTTTTCCGAAAACATTTTAAAATCGGTTTTCAACAAACTAAAAACCCAAAAGATTTTCTTTCTTATTTTTACAAAATGTTTTTCAAAAATACCAAAAATATTCCTCTTTACCCTCTTACCCTTTTTGATTCTTTATCCCTTTACCATCTATCCATTTGATTCTAACTTCTTCTATTCTCATGGAATCTCTCGACTACGACGAATTCGGAACGGTTGAAAAACTTCATACTTTATCACAAATGTCAAGAATTCGTGTTGTTCGTGATGATCCATTAATTCAGCGTAGGGAAATGGAACGAGAAACCGGGGTGACAAAGGACCGGTACTTCCCTCGATAATGGAGGTGCTAAATACGCCCAACCTACGGTTATCCAAAGATCTAACCCCTCAATTGCTCCTAAGCCGCCTAAAATTGATCCTAAACTTTCACAATTTACGGTTAAAAGCAAGCATGCATAATTTAGACCGGTGACTAGCAAGAATGACTTGCCTAATCTTCACGTTTCTCAAGAACCGAACCGAGACCATAACGGAAGTGGTGGAAATTGCTAGCTCTCTGAGCACACCACTTGTCCCACCTCCGGATTTTTCAAAATGTTCTTCGAGATTTGATAGTCATTCAGATCACCATATTGGTTTTGTTGATTCTTTGAATAAACCGATTCCTTCTCATAACTCTCAAATGGAATCATTTATTCCTTGTGTCGGTTTTGGTGAGCCTCTTTTGGTTCACTCGTCATGTGTAACGTGTGTACATGTGGTAATGATATTTAGAACGGAGTTGTTTGTTGTGTGGTTCGAGGAATTCATTTGCTTACGATCCTAATCCGAACTCATTTAACGACCCTTCAAACTTTTCCAATTACCCACCACGCCGACTTATCTTCATATAATCAACATAATCGCTGTGGAATTTTGTGGAGATCCTCACCAAGGATTTGAGTGTCAATCCGAAACACGTTTGTCTATGAACGATTTTCCGTGATGCTCGAACTTTGGTTATGACCAATATCCATATAATTCGCTACCCGCACTCAACAGCTTTTTCTTGTTGAGAACTGTGGAGGTCCCCATTTCACTCGATTGTCAAACAGGAATCCATTTCCTTGTAACAATTACGACTATCCATATCACGACCAACCTCCACGGTGCCAAATGACTCAAACTCCTCAAAGAAACCCAACAAGACACTTATCTAGAGCTTCGAGTCGGTGAAAAGAACGAGGAGTTGAGTAAAACAAAGATTTCAAAATGCTCCCAGTTTTTCTTGTGTATATTGTGGGGTCCTCATGATGATTATCAATGTCAACCTTCCGGTTTTGACAAATCTCCACTCCCACAATGTCCCGTCATTCAAATTTCACATGAGAAATCTATGGAAGAATTGCTAGTGAAGAGCGGTTGCTAAAATAAATTCCCAAATTGCCTTTGAAAAATCTATTAGGGAATCAATTGCAAAAAAAAGCGGCCGGATCTAGCTCTCAATTTCATTTTATTCCCGATGACGATGATGATGAGGATGCACTTGGTATCCTACAATTTTATAAAGATTCATCAAGTTCATCAGTTGATATCCCAACAGTTGAGATTCATTCTCAAACAACTGCTATCACACCCAAAGCTCCACTCACTCTCTCGAACATGGGGACGAGCATCTTGACACTTGTTCTGAAAAGGAATCGGACGAATTCATAAAGTCTAGTGTTGAGGACCTTGTCCCAATCCCGAGAGAGTCACTGGGAACTTCTGATCATATGTGTGATTCTCTTTTCCCTCTTGAGTGTTCAAAAAATCATTTTGAGACTTTCTCCGATTTTAGCGATGATTGTAAATCTTATGGGGACATTGAGAATGTTGAGGCATCACTTTCACATTTTGATGTTGATCCTCTTCTTGAGGAGTTCACCGATGAACTCACTCACATCATTCCACTTTCATCGGAAAGTGATGATGATCTCTTTGATTTCAAAGCCAACCTAGGAGAAATTGAAAGTCTCCTTTGTAATGATCGTTAACTCACTTCTCACCCAATAAGGTCCAATAGAAGGTTAATCACTTTGTTCCTCGGCGTTCAAAACAACTCTCACTAATCCTCTATTTGAATTGACTCGAATTCACTTTAATTTCTGAGAATCCACTCTTTGATACTCAGATTGAGGATAGTGATGAGTCTACAATGGAACAAGAGTTCACAGACTTACATTACGTGAATGATTCTCTTTACGAGGAGTTCTCCTTTGAACTCACTCATATCATATCTCCACCTGAGTATGATAACTTCCACTTTGATCTAGACAAAAATGATCTTTGTGTTTCGGAGGGAAATGTTCTCAACCATGAGAACTTGCTTGATATCAAAATCCCATCCCTCCCACCCCGAATATGTCTTGATCAAATGAGCTTAAATGATGAGATTCATGATCCGGAAATCATGAATTCTCCTTCTGATAATATTGAGTTAGTCATGATTTTTATCATGATTTTCTTTCTCTTCTTCACCTATCCTGTGACTTTCGTTCCCTTTCTCCTTCGGGAATGAGGACACTATTTTTGATCCCGGCATTTTCATTTATCATTTTTGAGCCGTTTCGTCTCTCAATATCTCATCGGTGTGGAACTTTCACGTACTTCAATGTTTATACAAACATTTTGAATGAAAGTCCGATGGAGATTGTCTCTTCCACTTACTTCCCCATGAACAAATGAATTTGGGGTCGAGTCAAGCTAGCGACTCGATAATCAAAAACAATAGCACACACCACATGGGTTTTCACCCATGAGTACCACCTAGTGTGAGGAGTTGTTGTATATTAAAAATTGTTGTGTTTCTATACTTGGCTAGTAATGTTATCTTTTACGTTCTAAGTTTAGGCATAACAAAGGTACTTTGAATATTGAGGACAATATTCATTTCTAAGTGTGGGGAAATTCTCCAATTTGATCATAAATGTACCCTTTTAGTCCCTTTTTTCTCCAAAATGGCCAAATTTTAAAAAATTTTGTAGTGGAAGTACTATGTACTAAACACAACAAATGGTAATCAGTCCACCATGTCTAACCCACAAAAGGATTGGCTAATCCAGAAGCAAACGGCTCTTGGTAAAGATTTCTCAAATCCGTTTATGGCTTTGCAATTTGCCCAAAATTGTATGGTGTTCAACTCACCATATCTTTAATTAGTGAAGAGTTGGCTAGCCCGCAAGTTTAGGGCTTGTGGTAAAGGCGTTGAAAACCATAATTGGTAATCGACTCACCAAAGATAATATTGATAATTTATCTAAGAGTTATTAGTCCGTAGCAAAGCGGCTTCGGTAAAGACAAATCAAAACCGTTGAAAGCCGGTGATTTGCTCAAAATCATTTGGTTATCATTGTACCAAGGTTCTTACTTGAACTGAAACAATTGGCTACTCTAGAAGTAATGGCTTTTGGTAAAGAGATGAAATCCATTAATTTTTCATAAAAGATTGCTAGGGACTAGCAATAGTTTAGTGTGGGGATTGATGAGTGTGTAAGTACTCATCATTTTTGCATCTGCTTAAAGCGCAAAAACATCCGAAAACACTCTGAAATGCATCAAAATGATAAAAATATCACAAATAAGTGTTTTATGTGTTTTAAATGAAAAAATATCAAAATCGATGAAAACGTATCAAGTTTGCAAAATTGGCAGTTTTAGTCCCCCAAGTTTCAAAAGTTGTCAAAACTAGTCCCTGGTAATTCAAAAACTTGTAAAATATCATTCAAGGTCCTTGAAATATTCTAAATTGTCAAAAATGGTCCTTGAATGAATCTTTGGGCAAATGACAGAAAAGGTCCCTCAACTTTGGAAAAATGTCAAAAATAGTCCTTGGGTGTTCAAAAATGGAAATTATTCAAACAACACCCTTGTACTATTAAAATGTGGCATAATTGGTCCTTATATGATAAGTTTGGAGAATTTACATGATTGGTCCTTCAAGTTTCAAAATTGGCAAAATCTACCCTTGGACGTATAAAATTGGAAATTAACATTTATGGTCCTTTGATAAATGAAACTTGGCAGGTTTAGTCCTTGTGTTAACTTTGGGAAAGTTACAATCTCAGTCCTTCATTTTTCAGAAAATTACATAGATGGTCCTTGTGCTTAACAAACCAAACGGACCCTTTTGTTATTTTTAAACCCAAATCCAATAAACCCAGCCAAGCCCAAGTCCGGTCAATACCCAACCCATGGTTTAAAAATAAAACCCGCCGCAACCGCTTCATCATGTTCAACCTCCACCTGTTATTAGCCACCTGCTCCACCACCTTACCCCCACCTTTCCACCTCACCTTAGCTACTCCACACGGTTAACAACCCCTCCACCTCCACATCCCACCAAATTGCATTAAATGCAATAAACCTGCTCAAAGACTTTTTCCCGCCAAAATGACAAATGGATGGTTTTGATGAAATTGAAGAATCCAATGGTCGGAATGAGGTGGGAAACACTCAGAGGTCGACAAAGAACTAAAAGAGATAAATATAAAGGAAGAATGAAGCAGAGGAAGCCAAGTAGTAGTGTAATTTTATTTTATGTATGCCGTTTTAAATAATTTAAACTTTCCAGTGTTTGTTTAAGCTTTTAAGCTTTAAATTAAGTAATCTGAGTGTATTATAAATCCTTTTGAATAAGCAATTTCAAGTTTCTGTTTGATTTCGGTTTATGCAATTTTACCTTAAAAATCTCAATAAGGTCGAATGTTGTTTTTAGTTGTTATTTTGGACTCTTAAGCTAAAATAAGCTTCTATATAGCTTATGTAAGCCATCAGATATCTTTAAGTTCAGTTTAGAGCTCTAATAGAAAAATTCACAAAAATCAAGAAAAATAGTGAGAAAATAAAAAATCTATGGAGAAATGATCAAGACATTGGAGCAGAGCTGATTTTGGATTGCTTTTGGTTTAGAGCTTCTTGGGAAGCTATAGGGTGTGATTTGCACCTTGATTCTCAGTCTTGTGCTTGGATTCAATTTGTAAGCATGATTCTTTAAAGATTGCATTTCTTAGTTTAAGTAGTTAAAACTTGTTAATTTTGTCTTAATATTGTCTCATTATAGTTAATATAAGTTAATTACTAGGTCTCTTGGTTTAAAAAGTCGTTTTAGGTGCTTAATGCTTCATAATGACCTTGAAAAGGGGTGTTTGGATTAGTCCTTTAAACTGTGATAGAGGTTGGGTGAGGAGTTAAGAGTGGTTCATACAGGCTTAAATAGGTCTAGTGTGCTTACTTTGGTTCTTATCTTGCTTCTGCATATCTCTTTGGTCAAAATTCCATTTAGTCAGACTTTGTTATTGAATCAGATAGGTACAAGAGTAAAATAGGTTAGCACTAGGTTTGGAAATCATCTCACTAGCTTAATTGATTCTTAACTTAGCTTATTCCATCACTTAGATCAAATTAGAAGCATTAAAATTTCATTAAAGTCAAAGCGGATTATGTTTTTAAAAGTCAAATATGACTTAAGCCAGTTTTTACCCAACCTTTGTTGAATTTTCATGGGTTCATTTCTAAATCAAAATCATTGAAACTTGGAAGTTTTCTAGTTCTGTTGGATCGATATACTTTAATCAAACTATCTTAACTAGCTTGTTAAGGTTTAATAACCTCGGATAAATCCTAAGTTATTAACAAATAAACACTGAGCAATCTTTATTAAGTACGCGGAATTTACTTAACAAAGCTAAGAAGAATAACCTTTTTTTATAAACTCTAAATCGCTTATTATGCGATACTCTAATACAACTCTAAGATAATCGAACTTTTCTCTAAAACTCTAATTCAAATCGTACCTCTAATGCCAATCTAGGAGTCCTTTTATAGGCTCAAGGATATCCTAGTCTGTTTACAATTGATAACCTTGTACGACAAGTAATCTAAACATAGAATACAATTCTTTCCATAAACGAATATAACAGTTCTTTTGTTCTTGCAGTACTTTTGACTTCATATTGCGATACTTTGACTTTATCTTTAACAGATTTTGAGTCTTTGACTTCTTCCAGATTCTTGACTACAAGACTTTCATATCTTCAGACTTTGATATCTTCAAGACTTTCATATCCCAACAATCCTCCCCTAACTTGAATTCTACTTGCTTGACTTCAAGTTCCTTTGTGAATATATCTTTAATAACTTCATCTTTTAAAAACGGATTGTTTCTTAGTCTTTAAGCTTTTATCTCAGTAACATCTGTTCTTGTCAAAATATCTCTTAGAATTGTTCTCTTTACAGACATCCGGCAAGCTCCATCTTTTCAAAGAACACAAAGAACATATGACAATTTGTACATTTAATTCAGTTTAAGTTGCATACTATTCTCATCACTTCCAAGTGAATCATTGAAAAATTAATGGATTTAAATATCTTTACCAAAGCCATTATCTCTGAGTAGCCAAATGTTTTGGTGTGTAAGACCATGGTACATTGATAACCATATGATTTTTAGCAAACCACCAACTATCAACAGATTTGTTTTGTCTTTACCAAAAGCTGTACCCTTCTGGACTAGTTAGTTCTTCTATCAAATGGTGAACTAATTACCAATAATGGTTTTTCCACAGCCTTTACCACAAGCCATTTTCTTGTGGGCAAGCCAACTCTTCACATTATCGATATGGTTAGTTGAATACCATCCAACTTATTAGCAAGTTGTCAACTAAAAACGGATTTGATATATCTTTACCCGAGCCGTTTGCTCATGGATTAGTCAATCCTTTTGTAACCATGGTGGATTGATAACCTATTGATTTTATCATCACAAAAACCATTTATTGAACCTTTATTTCAAAATATTTATTAATTAGCAAAAGGTTTTTTAAAATTTATTTAAGCGGTTTAGTTCAAGAACAAGACTTTGATGAAAGTATCTTGTCGATCGATACTTTGAATAAAAAGTACGATATATCAAAAGTATTTATTCAAATAAAATTCATACCGGTTATTGATCATTCTCGCAATGGTAGTCCGGTTTATAAACAAGTTGATAACCATGCAAGCGGTTTCATTATCCTCTTCTACTTCCAATCCATGCTCTAGCATTCTTCTCATGAGCTCAACTGTGAGAGGGTATCTTCTTTCTGCAAACATGTTTATCATTGTTCCATTTTCTAGTTCCAAAACATGAACTCCAGATTCTTCAAAGAATCTCCAAAGAAACTATTTCCCAGCTTTCTTGATTCTTCCAGATATCATTAGTGCTCTCTTCTTCAGTTTCCCATATAGTTATGAGATCACCATGTAAAACCAAACCAATTCCTTCCAATGGATTATTTTCAAAGTAAGCCTTCACAACATGATATAAGTAGAATAGGTCTACTCTATCTATAATATGCAGTAAATCCCATATCCTTTTGAAAACTTTGAAGCTTTCATCTTCTTTATGAAAAACCATGTAATCTCCATACTTGGATTTCACAACTTTAAAAACACCGATCTTTGATCTGTTCATCTTCATGTCATCATCTTCCTTTGTATAATCAAAATCTACCACTTCGAGATAATTCTTCAATTCATCACTAGTCTCAGATCTTAATTCAACCTTTTCTTTCTTTGAAAACCTAACATCTCAGAACTCAGCTTTTCTTTTTCTCTTTAAGCTCTTCTTCCTTTCGATTCAGGTCCAATGAGCTTCTTCTCTAAAGTCTTTAATATCGCAACACTCTTCTTATAAGTCTTGCTTCAACATCATAGAGTCTTTTCATATCAACATAGTTTAACTTCTGCAAACCCTTATATCCTCGACTTTTTAAATAAGCCATCATAGCATTCCTGTCTTTAGCTAAATTAGGTCTTCTTGGCATATATCTAACAGGTGTAGGGGACTGTAAAGGTTCAGTAGCTTCAACCAGAATACCTTTCCCTTTATCTTTTGGATCAATTGTAGGTTGAGATGTTCTTGGTTGTTCTTCTTCTTGTACATCTCTAATAGTAACTCCTCCTCTTAGTTGTGACAAATCTAATATTGTAGCAATTAATTCATCATCACTTGCAGAATGAATGGGTTTGAATGTAGCTTCCTCCTCTTCTTCTATAACAATTATAGAAGGACCAGCATCTTCTTCAAAATTCAATACCCTTGGTGTTATTACTTCTTGCCTAGATGTATCATGAGAAACATTACTTTGATGTTCAGTACCTTGATCATCAGTACCTTGAACATTAGTACCTTGAACATCGGTACCTTGAACTTGCACTTCTTCCTCGAATCCAAATAATCTTTTCTCGCAGATTTATGATTCTTTCTTCTTAACATCTTCTTTCAAATTTTCCTTTTCTAAATTCCTCCCAAGTTGACAGAAGATGATTTAGGAACCTTCTTTCGTTTTAATTCCTTTCGCAGTTGTTTACGACGTTTGTTTTCCTCTTTAACCCATAAGTTGAAACCTTGAATATATGGTTTAATAAAATTCCTCAACCAGATATACTTACGCTTCAATTTCCTAAGCGCTTTAGCTTGAAACTCAACAGTCTTGTTCAACCTAACGAGCTTCCTTGTCAAAGCATAATTATCCAAAGTCAAACCTTCACGAGGTATAGTATGATCATCACCTTGAATATGTGAATGTTCTTCAAACAGAAGAATGTTGTGGAGATGGAGTAGGTGTTCTTTCAATCTCTGCGTGAACCTTAGGGCTTGGAGAAACAAGACTGTAAAGATGCAGTACCTTCAATAAGCGACTTTCGATGCAAGTACCTTGTGGCAAAGACTTTGTGAAGCATCTTGGAGAAGCGAACTTTGAGAGGCAAGACTTTGTGAAGCGGTACCATGTACGAATCGGGACCTTCACTTTCTTCATCCTCCGGCTTCATTACGCGACTTGAACAACTTCCATCATTGTAGAAGTTAATGGAATATCTCCACCTCTGAACAAAGCACTTCGCTTAGCCATAAATGTAAAGATTTTGGCTTGTTGCACAATGACAGGTAAGCAAAGAGGTTTTGGAACATCACCAATTGCTTGTTTAAGAAAACCTGTACAAACCTAGGGTACATCACCATTTGGACCCGGAGGATATATGTGATAGCATCCCATCCAAAATAAGCTTTGAAAAATTAAACACTCGTCAAGAGCTAGTCCAACCACTGCAGATGCTATATTGGACCCAAACTGCTCCCAAGAAGTACTTTTAGAACTTATGCAATGAAGCAGTACATGAATAAGAACTTCCATTGACGAATAAGGCTTTCTTGAATGTTTGTTCTGTTAAAGATCCTTCATAACCAAGATTCCTAAAAGTATCCCAAATCGGTTGCTTGTCAAATCGAATAGCCCCATTTTCATCTCCAAATAATAAATCTTCTCGAATAGAGGCTTCTGTAATCTTGATAGTCCTTCCAAGAATCGTAGATCTAATATAATATTCATCCTCCTCCATGTTATCTCTAGCATTAGCCCAAAATTCTTGAATCCAAGGTTCAATAACATCCGGTTCAACTAAAAGAGCATAACTAATAGGCGACCCAATAAGATAATCAACAATATCATAAAAAGCCATATTCGCCTTAGTCTTGTCCAAGTTAGCCACCATATTGTGCTTTGAAACAGTTAAACGATTCGCCATTGTTGAATAAGTGAGCACAATAAAGATGTTATCGAAGAATAAAGAGATGGTGATTGGGAGATAAGTATGGAAAAGATGTAAAGGAATAATATAAGAGGGAAAATAGGAAAGTAGTTATTTATAGGTAGGATTTGAAAAATCACGACCTATAATAACAAAGTTACGTATTATCAATTACCCATCAATATTACCGTTGGAACAAGTACTTTAATACGACAAAGCAAGACTTTCCACATAAGCAGATTTTCCCAAGCAGTACTTTCCAAGCAGTACTTTTAGGAAAAACAGTACTTTGCCAAATTTCTTCATATAAACTAAGTATACATAACTAACCTCCCCTCAAGCATTACACAGGACTTTACAAATACTAAATAGTCCTCCCCTTAAATGTAGCTTACTAACTAATATACTTCAAAACATCTGACAGAAACTCCTTGTCTCCTGTCATGCTAACAGAACAACCACCATCAACAATAATATGATCTTTAAGCTCCTCTTCGGGTTGCCCTGCCTAATAAGATGAAAAATTTAGTTGCTTTGAGGAACCCAAGCCATTCGACTTGTGTTCCCTTGTGGAGTGACATACTCACATTATTTGAGTACATAATCTCCACTTTTTTCTAAAGCATGATCCAAAGTTATCTTGTTATTCAAAACATGTGGATTTTCAACAAAGCTTTCTTTTTCAATTCCAGTCACTTTATCTTGTAGCACAAAAACATCTGATTCACTTTTGGTTGAAAGTATTCATGCATCCCTCTCGCATACTTTCCTTCTTAACCCATTCTGTTTTAACACTTGGTTCCTGTGATCGAAATCTCCTATGTGAATTGGAATACCTTCTAGGTTGATAGTGAGATTGGCTAGAATTTATATACCAAGTATTGTGATCAAGACCTTGTGTTGTCGGCGATTACTTTGTGAAAGCATCTTGGGCGAGAGTTAATGAGACTTTGGAAAGTCGTGAGATATCAAGGTTTTGAAAAAGGTTTTCGGTGTGGGTATTTATGATCCGGTGAGAAATTTCGTGATTGACCCTATTTGAATTATTCCAAACGGTTTGTACTCTCTAGGTGTCCGTTGATCCGTTCTTTGGAAATTTTCTAAGGTATTTTGAGTGATGTTCACAATCCTTAATTAGATGAGTAGGGCTGAAACACACAAAACACGCTTCTCGACCCATCTTGTCAAAGTGACATCTTCTATGTCTATGCCCAAAATTATTTTGCCTTCTTGGTGAGTGATTAAACCTGTTTTGACCAAAATTATCCCAAAAGGTTTAGCAAGATGCTGTTTTGAAAAGGTTTTGAAGAAGGTATGCGCTTGTGGAGCAAGATACTTTGATTTAAAGGTATTGCTTGATTTTGAACACCGCTTTCAACAGATTCTTTGGGTTTTTCAGACCTAGATTTAGCAACTAGCTTTTTCCTAAACTCTATATTGTCTACTCCAAAACGAAACATCGTGCCTAAGGGGTTGATGAATGCCGAGGATGTGGAACAACATGATAATCATTAGCTTTCTTATATGCGGAGGGTGAGTCACTTAATGAACCATCGTTACTAGATGTATCTACATAATTAATGAGTTCTTCATCACTAGTGGTTATATCCTCATACTCACCTTCATCCCGATTACTAGATTGGTTTTCTTCTATCTTACTAAAATCCATACCAAAACCTAATCCAGTTTTAAGATAGGCTCTGTCGCTTTTGAACATAAGAAACATGTGACAGACCACTTCACCCCAAGCAAACTTAGCTAACAAATCATCTCTTTCCTTAGTTAATTTCTCAATTTCAAAGAATTTTACTTTAATTTCCATTCACTAAGCTTTAACTGTAATCATGTTGTGCATATTTTTCCGCCCAAGCTACTTCATTAGTTTCATGTGCTAAAATTTTGGCTTCCATAGATTCTCAGGTTATTTGATAACCGCTACCTCGAACCTAGCCTTAACACAATTATCTCTCTCAATCACATAATTGCTAAGCAATTTATGATAAAAATCATAGCAATTTGAGCATACCTCCGAGATAGGAGATTGATTTGGTGAAGTAGCCACCAATGCTAGTTGAACAGATCGCCTTCACTTTCCTTGCTCCACCAAATCCTCCAAAGCCATCATCGATTCCAAAGCGGATGTTCAGATTCTTCATCAAAAGCAAAGACTCCATTCAATGCTTCCCGTGTCTTCAACGCATCTTCCATCGCTACCATACAAGAAGTCACCGGTTCATCATCAAATTCTTCACTCCGGTCAACTTCTGATAACTTCTCTTGAGCAACCAAAGCCTTTGTTTCAATAATGGGAATTTCCTTAAGCTCAAGTTTTGGCTTCTCCGATGTCCTGTTTGCTTGATACTTAGCAAACCTGCACTCCCTTGCAAAGTGACCAATCTTTTGACAATTGAAGCATTCAATTTTAGATTTGTCAAAAGTTATGCCCTGTTTTGGTTTGAAATCAATGCTTTTGCCTATCTTCTTCATGTACTTTTTGACTCTTGCAGTGATCATAGCAACTTGCCACCTGATATCAATTTCTTCAAGTGCATCTTCTTCAATCCGTGCTAGATCTTCTTCATAAGTGACAGGTAAACTAGCTTGTTGTGCAAAGAAGGAGCACATAACTTCATCACAGGCCATAGTGGTAGTTGGTGGGGCAAATTGAACATAAGAGGGGGTGTATAGACAGCAGTACTTTGAGAAACAGTACTTTGAGGAGAAGCGACTTTTGGAAGTAACGGCCTTCTTTTCGCATGATAGAAAAGCAATACTGTGAGACTTAGAACTTGTTTGACCACTCATCTCATGCTCATACACCTTAAGTTGATGATATAGATCATCAAAGTCCATGACATCTAAACCTTGTTGTCCTCGATCATTCTTCAACCGATACGCCTTGTATAGCTCCAACATGTTCTGGTAGATTCGAAACCTATCATATGCAGCATCAAGACTCTCTCTTTCACCAACTGTGAAAGTTTCAAACTTTTGCTTTAGCAAATTTCGTGCATCTTTTAGAGGCTTCATTCCCTCCAAATCTGGTCTTGAGAGCGACCCGAGTCTGCTTAGCATCTTTAGCATCATGAAATTTGAGAAGATGACCATCCGAATGGCGATAAGAGAATATTGAGTGCCTTCTCTTGATTCCTTAATGTTGCTGCTGTAACTTGGTTTAGGTGCCTTAGGTTGTCCAGGAATGTCAATGGGGTCTGCTACAACTTCATTCCCATTCACAATAACATTCCAAAGAGCATGGTCTCGTAATGGCAATGTATGCCTCATCTTCATGCACCAGAGATCATATTCTCTCTTCTTGATTATTGGAATTCTGAGTGAGGTGATTGAGGGTGGTGGAACAAATAATCGACATCTTGAATATAGTTGAAGTAGGGTTTCTTCCTAGTCAGAGTTTCCACACAAGCTCCGATACCACTTGTTGGATCGATATACTTTAATCAAACTATCTTAACTAGCTTGTTAAGGTTTAATAACATCGGATAAATCCTAAGTTATTAACAAAGAAACACCGAAAGCAATCTTTATTAAGTACGCTGAATTTACTTAACAAAGCTAAGAAGAATAACCTTTTATTATAAACTCTAAATCGCTTATTATGCATACTCTAATACAACTCTAAGATAATCGAACTTTTCTCTAAAACTCTAATTCTGAAATCGTACGTCTAATGCCAATCTAGAGTCCTTTTATAGGCTCAAGGATATCCTAGTCGGTTTACAATTGATAACCTTGTACGACAAGTAATCTAAACATAGAATACAATTCTTTCCATAAACCAATATAACAGTTCTTTTGTTCTTGCAGTACTTTGACTTCATATTGCAGTACTTTGACTTTATCTTTAACAAGACTTTGAGTCTTTGACTTCTTCCAAGATACTTTGACTACAGACTTTCATATCTTCAGTACTTTGATATCTTCAGCACTTTCATATCCCAACAAGTTCAGTTGGTCAAAAAGATAAAACACATTTTAGTTGAATTTTTACAAGCGTTTTAAAGGGTCAAATAAGTCGCTCAAGTTAAGCCTCACATGCCCTGCTCACAATAACTAAGTGAGAACCGTGCTTGTGGCGGCACCTTGCACAGGCTTTGTTTTAACTTCTTAGGGTCTGAAAGTTGGTTTAGTTATAGTTGGGTAGGTGATCTTGAGCACCTAATTTCTGGTTTCCACTTTGGTCATTTAGATAAGCTTATAATTAAGCTAAAAGTGAGGATAATAGGCTGGCTAGATTTCATGATCTCAAATTGTTCAAATCAGTTTAGATATGCACACTAGAGGTTTAAAGTAGCTGTAATTAGTTGTTTTTAGATAAAGTTAGCATACTTTAGCTTCTGCTTTCATTTGGTGGTCTTTAGTGCTCATTTGCTAATTTCAAGTGCTTATTTATAAGCACATTTCAACGCACTTCATAATATTGCACACTAGTATATGTTTTTATATTTTCATAGACTTAGAATATTATTTTAGACTTTTCCTGAATTTTTCATAATTTTCCATCACTGTTTACTATTTTTCTTTATTTTAATCTGTTTTTAGGCATTTTAATTAGCTTTTAATACAAATAAATCAGAAAAAGTTTAAAAAATATGTTTTCAATTTTCCTAGATTAAGATAAATATAAAAGCCAAAAAAATATTTTTCCATAATTTTCTTAGTTTAAATAGTATTTTCTAGCATTTTAATTAGTTTTAAATAGTTTCTAATTAATAATAAATACATAAAAAGTCTAAAAAATATATTATCAGTTTTAAAATAAGTTTTATCATATTTTAGATTTTTCTAAGTCATAATTTTAATTTTCTAGCTTTATTTCATATTTTCTTATATTTTAGGGTATTATTAAATAGTTAAAAATAGTTTTTAATTAATAATAATTAGATAAATAGTTATAAAAATAATTTTCTTTTTCCAATAATTTTCTAATATAATTAGGATTGTAAAAATGTATTTTCTATATACGTAGGTATTTTACTTCTTTATTTTCACATTTTATTTGACGTCAACGTAATTTTATTTAAACGTACGTTTTAAGTTTTAAACGTTCATCAACTTTAAAAATAGTGATAGCGTTTATTTAATATAATTTATCATTTTAATTTTCTTTAATTTGCATTTAAGCCCCTGTAATTTACAAACTTGCTCTTTAGGTATAATTATTCCAAATCTACAAACCTTTTCCCATTCAATATCACCCGATCACAGATTCGTTGTACTACAGTGTTCACACCTCGTTGGGACTTAACGACCCAGGGAAACACTATACTCTCGTGATCTTAAATTGCATTGGTTACGAGCCGTTTGAAGTTTATTACGGTTGACCATTCACAAGTGGTTAGCTTGTGTGATAAAACTTGACGGTTCAGTACCAATCACTAGGGCTGTAAACGAACTTGACGAAAACGGAGCCTTGTTCATGTTCGTTCGTTTATCTTTAACCTGACAAGTAAACGGACACGAACACCTAAACGGGTGAATTTTCTTTATCATATCCGTTTATTAAGAAAATGAGTTGTTCATGCTTGTTTATATTCGTTCATTAAGACGTTAAACGATTATAAACGATCGAACATAAATGAACATATATAGATAAATAAACATAAAATTTATTAAATTATGCATAATATATTGTTCTATAAGTGTTGTTTTGTTTAAATAAACCAATTTTGAAATTATATAATTAAAAGATATGATATACGAACATAAATAAATAAATGAACATAAACGAACGTTTACGAATGCATAATCGGATGTTTACGTACATAAATGAATGTGCAGCGCTCTTGTTCATGTTCATTATTTAACTAAGTGAACGTAAAATATTATTCATGATCGTTCATTTAATATATAAATAAACATAAATGAACTTTTTAACTAGCAATTCATGAAATGTTCAGTTCGTTTACAACCTTACCGTTGGCTCACAATTTTCAACTCTTTTTTTTCAAATGGTTCATTGTAGGACCCCAAGCTTTTATCGACGGCACATGTCATCGCTAAAAGTGGTAGTCGTATTTTGTTAATTATATAAAAAAAAAAGTTTAACCGCCAACACCTTTAGTGAAGACATGTGTAAACCTAAAGTGACGCAGTCGCTAAAAGTGTACTTCCATTAAAAGATGTTTTTAAGATTATTTATAATTGCTATTTTTTTTATAAATATAAAAATTAGTTTATTCACAAAATTAATATTTTAATAAATTATTAAAATTATTTTAGTAGTTGGATTGTTTTAAGTTTTAAAGGTAGTTAATTATGTATCGTTGATATTTTCGCATCGAGAGCGCATACTACTCGTAGGAATAACTTGCATTTCATTGATAGTATCAAGAGCGCACATACAAATTAACTAGATGAATGTTAACGTATGAACGAATAAATCGATAAAAAATTATTATTAGCGAAAGATCAAGACTACATTTGTGTTTTATGTTAACTAGTGTTGGATGCAAATGTGAAACGTATAAACCTAATGTAACTACATGAGCAAAGGCTTACTAACAGGCTCAACTTATATAGTATTTTGTTAGTTCACTTTTGACGACGTATATGGTCCTTCAGTCAACGAACGAAAGACACTGAACACCACCCAAAGGCTCTCCGATAGACACTTCGGGGCTACCGGAAGGGCGAGTTGACTTGACAAGTACCTTTGGCACCTTGCTCGGACACATTGCGTCTCATTCTCCTCAATGTCGAGAAAGTACATGAGAAGTGCTGTGGGGCGGTGTCGTCCCCGACGACACCGTGGTCCCATAAAGTATAACGGTCTCGGGACTGAGATGGTGACATCGTAGTATAAATACGCATACAAGAGTTGAAGGCAGAGGTATCATTTTTCTCACACACACATTTATACTATACCTTTCGATAAAACACATACTTACTTACGCCGAGTCGTGTCCGGGATAACACCCAGGAAGCGAGACTAACGCGCTTGTTCATCTTGCGTGTATCTAGAAGGCTTATTCCTAAGGTGAAAGATAACTACGACAACCCACAAAAATACTCGACATTGGCCATCCGTGGGACCGCATTCAATCTACTAGAGCTATAGAATGACGGGTTCGACGCCACCCGAAGCTTCCGGAAGGGTAGAAGGAAGTTCCACACCATTTACCTGAGAGAGCGTTAGAAGGGTATGTATGTCTCAAGTCTATGATAAAAGAGCACAACGGTGAGGACACTGTTGAGCCAATACGATGGATTTGAAGATGAAGCGACTCTTGACAAGGATGAGCCGTGAGGATAAGAAGAAAGAAATAGTCACGAGGAGTAAAGTGAAAGACGAAGACCTGGCAAAGCCCTTCAAGGAAGTCTCGAATCTCCATTCAAGAGGCGAATCATCGAGTTCTCGCTCCGAACACAAGATGCCCACCCACATCAAGTTATACGACGTCAAGCGGATCCTCAAGATCATCTCAACAGTTCACAGGGGCCGCAGGGCATGGAGAATGGCCAATGCCGTGTGGTGCCGCATGTTTCAAGAAACTTTGGACGGAAGGCGGGGGATGGTTTGATGGACTCTCACCGGGAGCATAGACGAATGGGAAGCTTTCAGGGACCGGTTGAGACTCGCTTCTCCTTGCACAAAGCTTGTGTCAAAGACCCTACCGAGATTACCAAAATAGTAAGGAAGGCTAACGAATCGCAATTTGCGGAACTCAAAGAAAGGTGGACCACGAGACGGGATTCATACAGGAGCCTCGTAGATAATGAGAATCTCTTCGTTCATGGACGGGTGTAAATGTCCCGAAGTTAGCCAAGCGTTCACGATCGATCCCTAAAACCGTAGAAGAAATGATGACTAGGGTCGACGACTTTGTGAGATCGAGGCGCCTTCACAAGACTAAACGCCCGAGGAGAGCATTATGATACGACAAGAAGAGCCTCAACGGACCATTCCCTAAGGATGAAAGAGCCGCCAGGAACCACTATGGAGGGGACAGGAAGAATGAAGGATGTTACACCTATTCAGGTAGAAGGATAGGGGTAGCAGCGCACCGTCACGGTGATTCGGCGGCCTCTATTTACCCCATCGCGGCGATCACTTGAATCGAAGCAATCCCGCTAACCTTGGACTCGCCATCAAACCTCCTAAGGAAATTTTAGCCACGGAACACCAGCCTACGCCTCCTCCGAAACCGATGCGCGACCCACCCCGCAGGGAAAACCAAGACAGGTACTGCGATTATCATGAGGAAAAAGGGCATTACACTAATGACAAGTATCAGCTCAAGAGACAATTAGAACTAGCATTGGAGTCGGAAAACTCAATCATCGGTCAAGCATCTCGCATGAAGGGAAGGAGAGAAACCCCAAAGCATGACTCAGGAGCCAAAGACAAGGTCATCAACATGATCCAACCCGCCCGAACGAAGGAAGAGGGAAGTCGGAACAAGGGGAAAGATGGATGAATGTCCCCATAACATTCCCTCCTCTCCCCGATGGGACGTATCTCGGACGACCCTCTCATAGTTGAAGCCACAATGGAAGGATACCTAGTCAGGAGAGTCTTTGTAGATGAAGGAGCCTCGGTGGAGGTAATGTTCAACACTGCTTCAACAACTTGCCTCCGAGTAAGGGCTCGAATGAAACAAACGCAGATGTGATCCGCTAGGGTTTCACGGACATGGTGACTCGTCCAATCGGGAAAGTCGAATTAGATGTGTCATTCGGAGATGAGGGTTGTACAGAAGGTCGGATGAAGTTCACAGTCATTCGGCACCGCCACCATATAATGTTATCTTAGGAAGGACCGGATTGAAGATCCTGCAAGCCATACCTTCTACGGTCCATTCAATGATGAAATTCCCAACCCCTCAAGGAATTGCCACGTTGGTCACTCGCCCGTCATCATTTCGAATGTAGGAGATTGGAAAGATTGCGACATTTCCTCCCGAAGCAAGATAAGGAGGAAAGCAGTACGGGAGAGGTGGGTCTAACGGAGGAAGTGGCGATCAACCCCCTTCCCGAACAAGCAATAACGATAGGAGGTGCGCTATCGGTTGAGGGCAAAAGCGCCAAAGAATCGTTATAAAGGAACCTCGACATATTCGCATGGGAGCCCGGATATGACAGAGTCCCCAGAGGGATCATCGAAAGCACACTCAATGCCAACCCTTCAATTGATCCGTATGTCAAAAACGCCGAATTTTGGCGCGGATCGAGCCAGTCACAAAGGAAGTAGAAGAATGGGTCAAGGTGGCATTGTCGGCCGGTGAAATACCCTACCGGATATCCAACCCCTGCTCGGTAAAGAAGTGTGATGGAAGCCGGCGTATGTGTATTGACTTCAAGAACATCAATTCCGCCTAGCAAAGACTATTACCCTTTACCGGAGATCGACCGGAAGATCGAGTCGGTTATGGGGGTACAAGTACAAATGTTTCTTGGATGCTTATAAAGGGTATCACCAAAAGTGCATGGCAAGGGAAGACGAAGAAAAACCGTTCTACACCGAAAGCAAGGAACTTACTGTTACACCAAGATACCATTCGGCTTGAAGAATGCCGGAGCCACCTATCAACGGATGATAGACTCGCTTTTCAATCACGATAGGAGGAACCTCGAGGCATATGTGGACGACATGGTCATCAAGAGCAGTGGAAGAGCAGTGGAATGCTAGCGGACATAGCGGAGACATTCGATAACCTTCGGAAAATCAACATGAAGTTAAATCCTAAAAAATGCTCCTTTGGAATGGAGGAAGGAAAATTCCTAGGGTATATGGTAACTTCGAAAGGAATTGGGCAAACCCAAAGAAGACGAAGGCAATAATGGACATGCAATCGCCTAAGACCCTCAAAGAAATGCAGAGCCTCAGCGCAAATTGGCAGGCACTCAATCGCTTGGCTGCTCGTTCAACCGAAAGATCCTTACCATTCTTCGAAACACTCAAGAACATCACTAAGGAGAATAAGAAGGAGTATCGGTGGACTAAGAGGCAGAGTCGGCATTCCAAGGGATGAAAAAGTTGATAACGGATCTTCCCTCACTAACAACACCAACGCAAAGGAAACATCAGCGTGTATCTAGCGTCCGGAGGAAGCGGTCAGCGTTCTCTCACGTAAAGAAAGTGAAGACAATTACCACCCCGTTATGTAAGTCTAACACTCAACAAAGCCGAGAGGAACTAATACCGATCGAGAAACTAGCATCGGTTCGTTGCACATGTCAAGAAGGCTCCGAGATACTTCAAGCACACCCTATAAAGGTAATCACGACCAACCACAAAGCGATCCTCAACAAGCCGGAAGCGTCCGGGAAGTTGGCTAAGTACTCGGTGGAGCTGGGTGCATACAACATAACCTACGAGCCCCGGAACACAATCAAAGGTCAAGTGTTAGACTTTCCGCCTGAAGCTCCCATCTGGAGAAAGCAACGACAAGTACTTCAATCACCAAATGAAGAAGGAGGAGGAGAAATGGCTTTTGTATACGGACGGAGCATCCAATAATAAAGGCTCCAGAGCGGGTCTTGTACTAATCAATCCAGAGGGAATGGAGTTCACTTACGCCATCCGGCTTGAATTCGACAAAGACTAATAACGAGGTCGAATACGGCCCCATCTGGGCGGGGCTAAGAATGGCGGAGAGTATGCGTGTCCGTAGCCTTGAGGTCCGGTGGACTCTAAGTTGGTGGCTAATCAGATAAATGGGGATTATGTGGCTAGTCACGAAAGTATGATCAAATACCTAGCAAAGGCAAAGGAGTACATAGTTAGTTTTGAAAACTTCAAAGATCCTGAACATCCCTAGGGTCGAATCAAAAGGCGATGTCCTTAGTAAACTAGCCACGGTCGCTTTTGACCACTTGACGAAGGAAGTGCTAGTGGAGGTGCTAAGGGAAAGGTCGACGGAAAGCAAGGAAGTTAATAATGTCGTTGAAGAAGAAGGAGACAACTGGATGACTCCTATCATCCGGTGTCTTGAGGAAGGAATTTGGCCGTAAGACCCTAATGAAGCCCGCAACCTAAGGATGAAAATCAGCCAATATGTCATGGAAGATGGTATACTCTACAAAAAGCCTACTTGGTACCCATGATGAGGTGCGTGGGTCCCTTACAAGCAAACTACGTTATAAGGGAAATACACATGGGAGCTTGTGGGATGCATTCCGATCCGCTCGGTCGTGGCGAAGGCCATGCGCCAAGGATACTACTGGCCTACAATGCACCGGGATGCTAGAAACGAAATAATCAAGTGTGACTCCTGCCAGATCCATTCACCAGGCCGCAGCCTTCCAAAACCAAGCTAACACCCATCATGGCTCCATGGCCCTTTTACCAATGGGGTATGGACATAGTGGGACCTCTACCATCGGCAGCCAGAAAGGTCAAGTTTCTCTTAGTTGCCATCGATTATTTCACCAAGTGGGATGGCTAAACCGTTGGCAAAGATTACGGGGAAAGATGTCACGAAGTTTGTGTGGGATAACATAGTATGCCACTTCGGTCTCCCGCCATCATCGCCACACAATGCTAAGCGGTTAGCCGTAGACAACCCCTTCAAAAGTCGGTGCGAAAACTCAACATCAAGCAGATATCTGTAGTGGCCCATCCGCAGCCAACGGACTTGGTAGAAAGGGCCAACAAAAGCTTGATGGAGGGAATCAAAACAAGGTTGGGGCGTGCAAAAGCCGGATGGGTGGACAAGTTATCGAATGTCCTTTGGGCACACCGGACATCCATCAAGACTAGCAACGGAGAAACACCCTTCACCACCTATGGAAGCTAAGCGTCATACCGCAGCAGAAATAGGCATGCCAACATACGAGTAAGGTGAATAAGGGAAGGGCTCAAGAGGACGATCCCGTCGAACCAGTAGAACAAAATGAAGAAGACATCCGTTTCAACCTCGACCTACTACAAGAACGGAGGGAAGAAGCCATTGTGATGGAGGCCCGATACAAAACGAAATTGAAAAGTACTACAACCGAAAGCACGGTTGGTTTCCTTCAAGCCAGGGAGTTTGTGTATCGAAAACGAGGCTAGCGAGCCAAGATCAAGGAAAATTGGGACCCAAGTGGGAAGGCCCCTATCGGATCAAAGAGACAAATCTCAACGGCTCGCATAAGTTGGAAACTTTGGATGAAGAGGAAGTGCCCCGGAAGTGGCACGCCATGAATTTGAAGAAATGTTTTCTTTGAAAAACAAATGAATGCATTGCAAGCCTACGGGCATGAACTACTTTGTTTTTACTTTCAGTAAGAAATGATATATATTCCCCTACCTATGACGGAGGAGGAAAATTTTCCATGATCATATCTCGTGCTTAAGGGACGGACCGGCGGAGATTAGCTACCTCCGACCAAGATCCGAAAACCCCTTAATTAAAATTAATTTACCCTCGTAAGTGCAATGACACTAGGGAAGGCCACATACCATTCGGTAGGCGAACGATACCCCGAATAATGCTAAGACATTAAGGGATGAGTCGAGGCATATGTGCCCAAACGGCACGCAGATACCTGGAGGCGGACGACGCCAGGGAATGAGCCACCGTGTAAATTTACCAACAGGGCTAAACATTACCCCCAAAAGTGCTAAGTCAACAGGGAAGGCCGGGGTATATTTACTTACGGGCACAATTTAGCGGGAAAAGTGCCAAGTCACTAACGAAAAACGCAAAAGAGACAAGAATATACATATCAAATTACAGAGGTGCGAAAATAAAACTGTTCAAATTACAACCCAGAGGCGCGAGGGCCCACTACAATACAAACAAAACACTGTCTTAAACATTGAATAGGCTTCAAAATAAGATAAAGGCTAAGATCTTCCGGAAGTGCCAGCTCCGGGGGTGGCCCCGGTTCCCTCGGGAAGAATGTTCATCAAATCAGCCAAAGAGAGATGATAGGATCTTTTGATTTTTTCTATATATGGGTATCTTCGGGTGAACATCGTATCATAAACCTTAGTAAATTCCCGCACGGCCTCCATATCGAAATCATTCGAAAGTCGGCGGACGATCCTTTCGACCTCTTCGTCCGATCGTTCCTCCCGACCCCGTCCAACTAGCCGTAATCAATAGCAGATTGAAGACTGCCCCGTGATTGTTGGTACTCCTTACTACCCCAGAACCCGCGAATAACCGTAGGGATCAACTCTTTAACATAGTTGAAATGCAGCATCTCCTCCTGGCGGATGTCGGATGGCAACTTTTTGCATATTCTTTCTCAAATCCAGAGGCCTCTCTCTCGATTCCTCTAGCTCCAGAATTTTTCTTCTCCAACGACTCCTCCATGACACGATCCTCTCTCGGCCGCTTTCCGTATCCTTAGCCTTCAAAGATCGCAACCTCGGCCTCCAAACCCTCCAGCCAGCAAATCCCTTCCTTTTGCTCGCAAGCTTGGTGAACCTCCGAGGGCCTGGTGATCAGCGGTTAATTTCTCATTGATAGCGGCTTGGGAATGAAGGCTAGCTCGGGTCTCGGAAAGCAATGGCTCAAGTCCGAGCAAGCGGCATGGGCTCGGTGCGCTCCGATAACGACGGTTCAATCGCTCAAACCGCTTGAAGACTTCGCGAATCTGCGAGGAGCCGTGGCACAATTCAAACCACCCCTATATAAAGCCCTTTTCGGTCGATCATCTTGTTCGGCGAATGAAGGGGGGCAAGGTTAGCCATCATGTCTCTACAGAGGGCTGCGTCATTTAGGCTTGTGTTGGCCGTTAAACCCCACCGAGGATAAAACGTTCCCCAGAACCCCTTCGTCCAAACAAACCTACGCAAAACGAAAATAATATAAAATAATAATAATAATAAATAACAAAAGAGCAAGGGATCGAGGACGATGGATACCTCTGAATAATCTTCGGTATAAGGTCCCGCCGGAGAGTCTCCTCGCATTCACTCCTCGACACCCGCTTCAACCTCTGAGAAAATGAAGTCAAAAATAAAGAACGCATAACATGCAAATGAAAGAAGGGGGACATACCTTGAGCGGCAGTGTTAGGAATAGATTCCGAGAGAACCGAGGATCCTCGACGAAAGACCTCCCTGATCCCTCCCTCTGTAAAGATCCTCCCTCTTGATCACCCTTGTCATCTCGTCCAGCATTCTCATCCGCGATATCATCGGCTCAAGGTGTTAATGGGAGAAATCGAATGAGTGTCCCTGGATTCTTCCGGACCGATAACACCTCAATAGAAGGGGACACCGCCTTCTCCTCTTCAGATTGATGAGGGTCCACCGTAGGCCTCTTCCGCCGCTTCCTTTTCTTTTCCTTGGCTTTGAGCAGCACGGAGTCGGCCCTCTACAATCCTCCAATTGCTCGCCCAAAGAATGGTTGATCGCCCTCAATGGCCGAAATAGTCACGTGTTGAGAATTTCCTCTCCTTCACAATCCGCCCCTACCCAACCGGGACCCCCGTCCGACCTCAAACGAAGATATGGGACATGGTGATAACTACACAAGAAAGAGAAGGGTCACCGACAAAAAAAAGAAAAAAAAGAGGGCGGTCGTATTACCATTCTTGTCAATATCTTTGAACTCCACACGAAACCCGGAATGCTTCCAAACTCTAGTTAACCCGACCTCAAACAAAAGTCCGGAATGAACCGGTCGGAGCTCAACTACCCCTTCACACAACCTCCGAACATCACCTTCCGAAAAACCTCTAGCAGGAGCTATCCCAAACGTTCGAATCCGGATGCCTCCACGGCATAGCATCGGGAATGGCCCTCCGGTCAATCAAGAAAAAGATATCATTCCAGTTCTTTGAAGCTTGAACATGTTTCCTTAAAAAGACGCTTGACGCAGACTCCTCAGTCCTCCTCCGAAGGAAAACCAATGTCCTGCTTATTCAAAGTATAGAAAACCCGGAACAAATTCACGCTGGCTCAATTTCTAAGCTTCGCGTAGATCTCAAACATAACCAACCTATTCAATCCGATGGGTACTAACTGAGAAATGTGCACCTTAAAGTATCGGATCACGCTCAAAAGAAATGTGGAAAAGGAACTCGGACGAAAAATGCAAAATACTCGCTTCATAAAGCCCGGATGGCATCACGGGGAAGGTTGTTCATAGTAAACTCACGAGGCAAACGGGGATGTAATTCGTCGAAATACCATACTCACTAATAATATGTTCAAGTTCCCTCTCCGGATAGCATGGAAGAATACACATGCATATCGATTTGGGGTCCCAGATCGCCGAGGGTGCTACGGAACCGTGAGGCCATGGGATATTGACAAGAAGGCGCATTAAAAACAACGGAGGAATAATGGGATGAAACTCACCTGAACTTGCCGAAAGGTTTGAAAAACAGAGGACGAAGAGATCGAAAAGTAAAAGTGGAAATTACCAATGAGGTGAAAACGCTTTATATAAGCCAAAAAGGTGGGGACGCAAACGCCCTATCCGTCCGATGTCGACGCGATGAATCTAAACCGGCCCACCAAGACGCGGCCCGCCACGTGGCAAAATCCCACGATTTTCGGTAAAATATTTTAACCCGCCATGAATGGGCCCGGCTCGTTGTCCTAAGAGTGGCGCGAAGCCAAAGTCGCCAATCGACCAATGGTTCAAGAACGACTAGATTAAGTATCACATCACTTGTCAAAACAAATAACATGATATCGGGGACATGACGACGTATATGGTCCTTCTCGGCAACACCGTAAAGACACGGAACACCACCGAAAGGCTCTCCGATAGACACTCCGGCAAGCTACCCAAGGGCGAAGTTGACCCTGACAAGATACCTTTGGCACCTTGCCCGGACACAATCGTGCCCTCATTCTAATGTCGAAGTACATCGTGAGGCTGCAGTGGGAGCTAAAGGTCACCCGACGACACCGGTGGCCCCATAAAGTATAACGGTCTCGGGGACCGATAGTGACATCGGGTAGTATAAATACGCATACAAAGAGTTGAAGGCGAGGTATCATTTTTCTCACACACACATTTATACTATACTTTTCGGTAAAACACATACTTACTCTTACCGAAGTCGGTCCTGGATAACACCCGGGGTGAGACTAATGCGTTGTTCATCTTAGCAGGTATCTAGAAGGCTTATTCCTAAGGCTGAAAGATAACTACGACAACCACAAAAATACCTCGACAACTTTCTTATAACCTGTAAGGCCCACCACACACAAATAAATTCTTGTAGCAACCAAACATATTGTTAGTCGATGAATGTTAACCATGACCCATGATTTAGGTGCTTGGATAACCAAATCTCTCATCATCAAACCATATCACTCGTAGGAATAACTTGCATTGATAGTATCGAGAGCGCACATATGATGTTAACTAAATGAACGTTAACGTCTCCAGGGAATAAATCCATAAGAAAGGATTAATAGCGAATCATATATCAAGACTACATTTTTGTTTAATATCCTAATCAAGGACGGACTTTAATGGAGATCGGGGAGGGCTCTGGCCCCAAAATTTGCACCTAGTGTAAATATTATAGGTTTTAGGGTAATTTAGTTGAGGTTACAAATAAATCTCGATTTGGCCCTCTCAAAATAAATTCGCCCTCCAAAAAATGTTCAAGTTCCGTCTATGATCCTAATTATATAGTTCAAAGAACATGTTAAATGCAACATTGTTGATGATATACCGCTTTTATGGTTGTCCTTAGCTTTTGTAGTTAGTTTATTATGAAGTTAGAATTCGATTATATTTACAGATGACATCTCATCGTTTATTCATTTGATAGGAAGGCTTGATAAAGGTCTCTATATATGTAGTTTGAATAAATTATGATGACGTATAGTCTGGAGTCGAGTCATAAACCCAACCAGAGCCCCATACTCGCAAGCCCGGCACGGACCGGGCCAATATCAATAAGAGTTAGGGCTCACGAAAGCCCAAGCCCAAATCTATTTACAGAATAGATATCCGATATCTTCTAAAATAAGAAGATAATTACTCCCAACCGACCTAAGCGGGATACTGTAGAAGGTTGGGAAACACCGGAACCAACAAGGATTCCGTCGATATAAAGGGAATCATATCCCTCGCTTAAGGTACGATCTCGAACCCTAAAACTCCTTAAACCCTAAACCGATTACTCACTCTCACGCCGGAGGATAATCATGGGAGACAATCCCACTGGTAAGCCTAATCTGTTTCTTGTCTCTTAGTGCGCAGGTCTCAAGCGGCAATTCTCAATTGGTACGAGCCGAGCCCCAAACCGAGAACGCCCAACTTTTGTATCAACAAGTGGCGCCATCCGTGGGACCCTACACTAAGAACCGACATTAGAATGACAAAGCATGTCCGAATCATCGGGCAATGGACCTTATGGGAAGAAGTGCAAAGTGGACTAACCCCAAGGCTGCCCACGGGACAACTGCTAAAAATAAGGATCACCAAGACTTGATCTTCCCTCCGGTGGAACCGCACTCGGGAACAACCCAAGCCACTACAACCACCACGAGTGGAGTAGACCCATCAAGCACCGTCTTTACCACTCCCTTCCCGGTGCTAGAAACCGACGACAAAGGTACCGAAGCACGGCACTGTGATAAGGGTATAGTGGCGAGATACAAATGCACTCACTCTTGAGGGGTTCGCTACAAGGAGTTAGCACCGAAGTTTTCGTATCCAAAAACTACGAAACATTAAGCGCCCTCATGCAAGAAGAAGAGAAGAAGAGATCGTGGAACTTGAAAGCCCACTAAATTTCGATCTCAATTTAAGCTTCCCAGCCGCTATCGGAAAGAGAAGCTGAAGGGGCACGCCGACTCCCAGATTCAACCGTATCGGGAGGAGAATTGAGGAGGATGAAACATCCCACTCGTACCATCTGAGTGAGAATGATGAAGATGAAAAGCGTACCAATGTCCACACTAGACTTGGTAGCCGTAGAATCCAAGACAGATTGGGATCGAATTATTCCCCAGTGAAAGCCCTCTAAGTACAAACTCGAGGACAGGGGCCGTGAAACGTATGCGAAAGAGGAAAAATTCCTCGAAAATTCCTGGACAACGAGGATAGTGAAACCGGACACCGGAAGTCCGTAAATAGATATGACGACCGTGAGGATGAAGATATATCCCTCCCTTGGCCGCCAAAAGGTGGATGCGCTTTCGCGCATCGCTGACTTCTCGTAGCAAAGAAGGCGCATGCCCGCCAACGTAAAGACCTATGATGGAACAGTGATCCCGATGATCACCTCAAAATTTTTGAGTCACCGACAATTGAAAATTGGCGCAGCACGCGGTGGTGCCACATGTTCAATTCCACACTAGTGGGAAGCACGCGGAATTGGTTTAGCAAACTTCCACGCAGAAGCATCAACGGATTTGAGGAATTGAGAAAGGCGTTACTAAACTTTACTCAAAGGAAGAAGTCGCTAAAAATCTGTTGAACTCGCCGGTAAAGCGTGCCAAGGAGAGTCTACAAGTGCATTCATGGAACGCTTCAAAGACGAATGCATGCAAGGTAAAGCATGCCCAGAAGTATTGAAGATCTCTGGTTTCATGAACGGGATCAACAATCAAGAACTCATCAAGAGGTTGAACGACAAGATTCCCGACACCTTTGATGAACTTATGAAACGCTCTCGGTCCTTCGTCCAGGAGAAGCCATGCGGCGGATAGCAAAAAGAACTATCCGAACTACGGTCACGGGAACAACCCGGGAGACAATCCAATGACCGGGGTAACGAATAGAGCTATCGCAGCCGAGGAGCGTGAGGGATAATGACAAATACACCCGCTAACTAAGTCCCGAAGGAAATACTCGCAAATGAAGGTGCGAATTTTCCAAGACCGACACAAATGCGCACTCCGGAGGACCCCGCAAGACTGGAATGGATCCGTGATTACCATGCAATGTAAGGGCCATACCACAAACGAATGCATCCAACTACGCCAACTCATCGACAAGATGGTTAAAGAAGGCAGATTGGACCACTTGGTCAAAAACATCAAAGAGGGAAAGGATAGGCAAAAAGGTGGAAACAAGAAGGAAACCCCAAAAGACAAGGTACACAATCTACATGATACAATCATGGCGCTAATCACTAGAAGCGTAAGGTCACCAAGATTTTTCTCGTGGAAAGGAAATCTCCTTCCCTACCCTAACTGCGGAAAACGCAGAGATAGAACCACTCACCATAGAGATAAGCGCTGGGTCACGACATCCACCGCATGTATATCGACGGTGGAGCCTCTGCAAACATAATGTATTAGCATTGCTTCAGTGGGCTACTCAAATACGCAGATCAATTAAGCCCGGCCAGACGGCGCTGGACCGGTTTTACAGAAAAATATGGCCGATGGGGCAAATAAGACTACTAGTCAGATCGAAACGAACAACATTCATGACGGCACCGGATGGAATTCATGGTGATCAAATCTCCATCGCCATATAATGGCATTATCGGGAGACCCGGGATATAAGCTATCGCGTTAGCAGTTATCAACAAAGCATGGGATGCTTAAATTCCCAGTGGAAGGAGGCATTGTTACTCTCTCTACGCCACTATTCCACATAGAGAATGTAACACGGTTATATGCGAAACGGCGAAATCCCGAACAACGCCGCAACGAATTTCAAATCAAGGTTGCAATTCACCCCTGAATACCCGGACCAGAAATATCCATCGGAGGGTCATTGTCGGACAACGCAAACGGCCGTGTGCACGCTCCTACAAAAGAACTTGGACATCTTCGCATGGGAACCAAAACACATGACCGAGTACCACGCGTTCCATATGAGCATAGACCGAGAATCCGACAAGGGTACTCACCAATCACATGTGAAGAAGCGCTCTACAGCGAGGCCTGAAGGCGGCGCAAGCAATCCTGGCGGAGGTACACAAACTTGTGGACGCAGAATCATCGCGGAAGTCTATTATCATGACCGGCTTTCCAATCCGCCATGGTAAAAAGAGCTTGGACAACATGGCGCATGTGTGTAGACTACACGGACCTTAACAAAGCATGTCCACAAGACCGCTATCCATTACCAGAGATAGACTGGAAAGTAGAGTCTTTGTGCGGATATCCATTAAAGTGTTTCCTCGATGCATACAAAGGATATCATCAAATACAGATGGCTAAAGAAGACGAGGAAAAAAGTTGACCTTCCACACAAGCCAAGGCTTATTGTTACACAAAAATGCCCTTTGGCGCCGTGACACCTACCGGCCGCTAGTAGATAATGCTTTAAGCCGGGGGGCAACTTAGAAGTCTATGTTGATGACCTAGTCATAAAAGCCATATTGAAGGCGAAGTTAGTCGACATTGAGGAAACGTTCAAAACTCTACGAGGATCAACATGAAGTCAACCCCAAAAAGTGTACCTTCGAGCTACGAAGGCATGTTTCTTGGATACCTTATCGAACCTCGATGGTATAAAACCATGCCCGAGAAAACAAAGGCGGTCATCGATCTTCCCTCACCACGACGCTGAAGGAGGTCCAATCTCTCAATGGAAAGTTGGCGGCCTAAAGCGAGTTCCTATCCAAGTCGTCCAGAAAAATCGCTACCCCTTTTCAAGACACTCAAGAAGTGCATAAAGAAGGGTGACTTCAGTTGGACCACGGAGGCGTAAGTCGCCTTCACTCAAACAAAGATCTAGCAACACTCCCAACACTTGGCACTCTAACGAAAGGGAAAGAGCTGATCATGTACTTATCGCCTTCGATGGAGCAAATCGGTAAGCAGTTCTACTAACAGAGATAGGATTCTACAAACCCCCATTTACTTTGTAAGCAAAGCGCTCAAGAAGACGGAGATGAATTATAGTGCAATGGAAAAGTTAGTCCTTGCATTGGTGTTTGTTGCAAACGACCACGCAAGTACTTCCAAGCGCACCGATAGCAGTAATCACGGACCAACCGATCAAACGGATCATCTCCAAACTCGATGCATCAGGCGACTCCAAAAGTGGAGCGTCATTGCTGGCCCGAACACAACATCTCTTACGCATCGCTGTACCGCAATCAAAGGACAAATTCGCAGACTTCATCATCGAGAAACCGATACCGATGAGGTCCCCACACCAGCAAGAAGGTACTACTAGATCCATGGATCTTGTTTACGATGGATCCTCGCGGTGATGGGCGGGTCGAGTCGGCCTCATTCTCACAAATCCGGAAGGAATGGAATTCACTTACGCACCGCGCTTTGAATTCACAAAGCAACAAATAATGAGGCGTAATATGAAGCTCTAATTGCCTGACTACGCATTGCTCGAATGGGTGTACGTAACACGGAAGCAAATGTGGATTCCCTATAGCCAACCATGATTGGGCTTAATACGTGGCTAAAGAAGAAAATATGATTCAGTACCTCGACAAGACCAAGACATTGATCAAAGGCTTTGATAGATTCACCATCAAGCAAGTCCCTAGAGGAGAAAACCGCAAGGCGACGCGACTAAGCAAGATCGCCTCCGACAAGCTTCGACATCTCGCCAAAGCAAGTGCGGTGGAAACACCGAAAAGCAAATCCATATCGAGATGGAGATTTCCACCATAGAGGAGAAAGGTCCTACATGGATGACACCGACACGGACTTCCTAAACAAAGGAATGTTACCCCAAGAGCGAAAGGAAGCTCGCGGAGGATACGGTGCACGGCGAAAGATTCGAACGAGACAACATCTACTGTCAACGCTCTTCCTTCAACCATGGTTTGTGTAGGCCCACTACAAGCAAATTACGTGCGGCGAAATCCATGAAGGTTCATGCAAGATGCACTCGGGACCACGGTCCGTTGTAGCGTGGCTTGAGCCATGCGATCAGGTACATCGCCAACCATGCACCGTGATGCGGGACTTAATAAGGAAGTCAGCGACCGCCAAGTACATCGACCGCGTCCAGCAAACCACAAACGGTGACACCAATCACATCCCCATGGCCCTTCTATAAGTGGGGTATTGACATTGCAGGACCTTTTCGGTCGGCCGCGGAGGATTAAAATTCCTCATAGTCGCCATAGACTACTTCACTAAGTGGATCGAAGCAAAAGCAGTGGTAACAATCACTGGCAACCAAGTAAAACGCTTGTCTGGGAAAATATCGTATGTCGCCGGTTTACGGCGAAATCATCTCGATAACGGAAACAGTTCCGCGACAACCCTTTCAAAGATTGGTGCGAAGTTGAACATCACACAACACCATCGATTAAACACCCACAAACCAATGGCTTAGTCGAGCGCAAATCGTAGCTTTGGCGAGGAATTAAAGCGCTGGGACGAACCGCGAGGAAAATCGTTGGAAGAGCTCTCGCATGTTTTGTGGGCGCCCGCACCTCAATCAAAACTAGCGGAGACACCCCTTCTCCCTAGTCTATGGGACAAAAGCCGTCATACGGCGAAATGGAATGCCAACTACCATACTTCTGGAAGTTAACATGGCAACTACTTGACGGCCGAGCCTTGATTTGGACCTCTGGAAGAAAGGCGGGGCCAGCCTCGGGAGGAAAAATCAAAATCAAGGATGAAAGGATACTACGACGCCAAAGTACGCAGTGTCTCCTTGAACCGGTGATTTCGTCTATCGCGCTAATGATCACGAGCCGCGAGAAGACATGGGCAAGCTCGGACCAAAATGGGAAGGACCTACCGAGGTTCTCTGAAGCATCGAGCGGGCTCATACAAGTTACGAGGCTTGGATGGTCGTGACGCCGCACATGGAACATCGCAACCTCAAGAGGTGCTACCTATAGAAAGGGCTACCCCGACGCCGCGACGCTCTCGCAACTTCCAGTGCTCAATAAACATTCATGTATTTATTTTTATTTTTACATATCTTACTTTTCTTTGTTATTTCCTAAAAAAACTTGCAAGTATCAATAAAGCGCCGCGGTTTCTAGCTAACTCCGCGACATATTTCAAGTTGTTATCTCCATATCATATATCTTAACAATTTTTATTTTTGCCCACAGCGTGCATGCACTACTGAATAAACCCAAGGTAAAAGGATAAGTTAACCTACTAAATAACTTGTTGAGTAAGAGGGTTGCAAACCCATCAACATTGGATCACGTATCCTTGCTAAACACCTTGTTCTCCGAGGCGTTGGAATAAGATATGTGCGCATCCCACGATGGTTAACGGCACTGCGTGCGATTTAACAACTTAGGAACCAAGACACTTGCTTCCTTAATGTGATATTTATGCAGACCAATATCATAACATACGATTATGATAAAGTACTTAGAATTATTTCTCAAGTATACTATGATTTTCATACATGATTATGGATTTCCTATATTACGCCTTTGGCGTACACGTTTGTTTCTTGACGCAGAATACATCTTTTACCTTACAGACAAACAGGATATGTATACATTACAAATACCCACAGCAAAAAAGAGACTTTTATTCCTAACTACGAGTTATTACAAGAGAGTTATTTTGCAACATATCAACTACCAATTGCTACAATGCTTAAGTGAAGAGGTGCCAACGTGACTTCGTTGCATCTTTAGCCCGCTAACACCCTTCAACACGTCGCATCCGGATGTGACGGTGGCCACACCGGCACCCCATCGACCTTGGCAAGTGAGCACAACCCCACAAAATAGCTTTACCTGCAATACCTTCTTTTTAGCAAGTGGTGCATGCGCTTTGAGACTTCCTTTAAAGGTACCTCTTTTTCCAAAGCAAAAGGATTCGACTATCCCTAGGGCGCAAAGACGGTACTTGAAGAGACTCATGGGGCTTCAAATAATAGTCAGGCTGTTTTCGGCACCCTGATGCGATGATGCGCCAAGGTCAACCCGACCATAATAACATTGATAGGATAATCTTGATCCTTAAGTCCTTCACTCTGCATGGCGACCAAGTGATCATATGACTCAGCATCATAATTTGGTACCTTATCAATAGACGCCTTCAACAGTTTAGATCTCATGAAGCTTTTCAATTGCTTCGACTTACCACGCTCGAGGCCAATGAACAACCTCCCCAAAGGCATTAACCACCTCTCGATTCTAGGGTACGTGAAAAGACGAAGACCATGGCCTATGAGCCACCTACAGCTCTATAGTGGACAAGAGCTTAGGATACAACTCCTCGTCATACTCAAGGTCGAGCTTATGTATTTTTGCTTCTGCACCTCCATGACCCATTTCCTGCGAGGCAAAGCTCTCCCGTGTAAAGAAATCCTCCTTACCTGCAGATGTCTAAGGGCCCGTTACAAGACAACTTATATTTGACCGCTTCAAAGCGCTCACAGTCTATTTGAGAGAACGGTGACATCTTTTTCTCTGCAAGCCTCTTCGAATACGCATTGGCCTCTTTTATCTCGGCTTGGCAGCCCGCCAATTGCGCTTGCAATAACGCAATATGCCGATCCTTTTCACTATCATTGCGCTTCCCAACAAACTTTGCCTTCAATCTATGACCAAAGAAACAAGATCCTCAACCAGTGACCCATTGGCGCATCCCGGCACCTTCTGGATCTCGGTTGGAAGATTGGTGAAACGGACTCTCTTTGGGAGGTGACTCAGCACCTGCTCGAACCTATTGGCACAGAACCGACTTATCAATATCTCACGCAAACTTGATGAAAACAAAAATAATCATACTATCAAGACTACTGCAGGGGCGAAACATTTTGGCCAGTGCGATGATCTTTGCTCACTCTCGAAGATTCAACATGAACAGCGATCCGGCGCTTCTTCTTTGCCGAACTCACTTCATCTCCGTGCTACGACCTTTACTACGCAATAGCCCATGCTCTTGTTCCTCCATTTCCTCATCAATGGGATCCGCCACTACGGGTGGTGGCTGCGCAATAGCGGGCTGCGAGAAGGCGCACGCCTTGCCGCGGGCCTCTATCGCAACTTGGTCCCTGCATCCCTAAGTTCAACTCCATTGTATGCCAGCGGTACTCGCTAGTATTGGTTCTTCGCCCTTTCAAAGGCGTGCCCCGACCTCACATCCAATGGTTTAGCTAATTGCACCACGTGAATAGATCCATTTCAGCGCAAAGGAAGCAACAAATAACATAAGTTATATAATGCGCAAATCTGAGACGAAGATTATTTTATACCGAGGTACAGCCGAATGAGTACCCACCGGCCATTGGTCGAAGATTGGGATCTCATCTTCGGGACCAAAATAGTTACGGTGATGCCCATATGTACGTAAAATCCCTCGGATAGGCACAATGGGGATGCGGTTGTCATTTATCGTTCATCCTCGGCGTGCTCGACCCGGTAGGGGCACTCATCCATCCTCTAATGTACCCCGGGTATAAAACTCATAGTTCCATGGAAAGCATATATCATCTACCCGGAAGAAATACTCCTCCAATTCGGCGAGTCTAGCTTATCAGTATAGCATTGGAGCCTCGCGTGCGCTTTCGAAAAGATACCCACCCATGTGCCCATATTGTGTGATAAAATGCGCTGAATAAATGGATGGTTGGGTTCACACTTGCCGATGCATGCAATTTACCTCAAAATTGGTAACTTTGCGCCGTCACGATTAAAGCGGGATATATATGCGATCGTAATAGTTTAAAACATCGCATAGGGGCGGGAGCGTTGGTTCAAAATCGAACAAGCGTATAAACCCCCACTTTCCCTCGGGAAGTCCGCAATGGTTGCCAGCGCATCCGGCGCAACCGGATGCACGTCAAGGTATAAAATGTCGAGGAGAACAAGAGATCGCCGGATATAAGGAGGTAAAGTCCGATAATTGTTTCACCATGGTGTTGGATGTATAAGCACGCGGGTACCTTGAAGTGGGTCAATTTACGTTTGTTTGCCGGGTCTATTACAACAATGGCGGATTCTTATTACTTTTTTACGGTGAATAACATTGTGAAAATGAAGAGTGGTTTTATACCTTTTCCATCCACCGATATGTGCCACGTGGACCCCACTACCTTCACTTGTGTGGGTGAGATTCCTTTGATGGGGCCGGGGCGTACTTTCGAATAACTTGGCGTTTACTATTCACTTCCATGTCTAGATACAACGTCAGGCGGATATATGTTTATGGCTTCTTTGATACGCTTTATGCGTTTTATTATTGACTTCACGGTTATTAGTCTAGCATCCTTGATTACGCATTAGCGTACTAGGCGGCGGGACATGATGGCGATAGTCCGGAGTCGAGTCATAAACCCAACGAGCCCCATACGCAAGCCCGCGGCGGGCCATATCAATAAGAGTTAGGGCTCCACGAAAGCCAAGCCCAAATCTATTTCTGTAATAGATATCCATATCTTCTAAAATAAGAAGATAATTATTCCTAACCGACCTAAGCGGGATACGCCCGAAGGTTGGGAACGGAACCAACAAGGATTCCGTCGCGTATATAAAGGAATCATATCCTCGTTTAAGGTGCGATCTCGAACCCTAAAACTCCTTAAACCCTAAACCGGATTACTCACTCTACCGGGAGGATAATCGTGGGAGACAATCCCCTGACCAAGCCTACGGTGTTTCTTGTCTCTTAGTCTTGGCAGTCTCAGCGGCAATTCTCAATTGATGCGAGAGCCGAAACCGAGCGTAACTTTTGTATCAACAAATTACAATTGCCTCTTAAAGATGAAATTTACAAACTCTTTATGCAGGGCCTTTGTTTACATTAAACAAGCAATTAAGTAGTTGGAATGACTATTACGAAAGGAGAGGGATTACGTTAGATTCTCCCGTCGCTCTGCTTAATGCATACTTGTCTCATTATCGTTTCTGAACCCCATGAGCATGTTGGTTTTATGGATATAAATTAGTAGACGTGAGTTAGGATCGAACTCGAGACTATGGGATTGCACACTTTACGTATAAGAATTTAAAGTTAATAATTAAATATAAACGTTATATTTATTTATTTATTAAACGAAATAACTAACGGACGTTGAGTAATTAATGTAATAACGATGCGCTTAAAGGTATTTGGAAAAGGACTTAATTGCAAAGTTTGGAAGATTCCGGAACCCTTTGTTGAGGTATAGAACCGTCGCCTAGGGATTAGAAACAATCAAAACTTGTTCACCAAGTTTGCTTGGGTATATAAACAAGGCTAGGGGTCTTGTTTTTGCACCTCTTGTATTCATTAGCTAAAACCTAAAATCGTTTTGTGTGTGTGTTTTGCTAAAACCGTCGACCACACCTTTGTGGGTGTCGATCCTCAAACTTTTCCACATCAAGTTATTCGTTTACTAAAAACTAGCATTACTTTTAATTAGGTTGAATGCGTAGTGTACAAGAACATAGTAATAACACACTATTGTTATTATCTTGGATTGAATTACAAAACGGTAAGGGGTAATTCATATAATCCTAACTAAATCTAATTAGGGGTTCATCCGTTTGATTTTGTTCGGTAGAATAAAAAGGTCGCATATTCTTTATGTTAATTAATTATTCGTTAATACATCCATCACGCTTCCGCAATATTACTTTGATGTTTTGTGATTATTTATTTGAATGTCATGTTATTTAATTCCAACAGTGGCATCACGAGTCATTGGTTTTAATGAGTAATTAATTACATAAATGCGTAATAAAACAAATACTTGTATGTTGTTTGCTATGTTAATCTATGGTTTATGTTTAATTTATGTTTTGGTGTTTTTTTTAAATTGGGAGTACCATATTTTTTAAATCGACATACATTTTTTTTGGGTTTTGAAAATTGTTTGCTAACCTTATTAAAACCTAGAATTAATATTGATTACGTGATTAATTCATGAATAATTGGTTATGTGTCATGGAATTTTTATATGCGATCTTGTGACTTACTTGTATAAATTGTTATGATGTCCATAACTATACATGCATGTTAGTCATGGATAAGTTACTTTGATAAATTGTTTAATTGTTATGACATATTTATTCTGATAAATCTTGAATTGGGGAAGACTCCAATTATATATATATTAATGAATCAATTATGTGCAATTTGGTATAAATTAATAAAGGGTTTCTTGAATCGATTCATCGATGTATGTGGCTCACTTTCTATTCTTGGGTAGAAAACCTAAATTAATATATACATTAATTTAACCTAGATATTGATTATTAATAGGATTTTATCGAATAAGTTGCATGTGGCTACTTGTTTACACGTATAAATTGTTTATTATGTGCGCATTGTTTTTAGTAGTTTATTTTTTATTTGTTACTTGTTTGTTTATTATGTTAGACTGTTTTAAGCAAAGGGTAATTTTGAATAGAAAAATATCTGACTAAACAATAGCAAATTTGATTTGTTTAGAAGAGTTAAGTTTTCAATAGTTTAATTGATTGGTGACTTTGGTACAAATGGTGCGGGCTCACCCATGAGAATGAACTAATAAAAGGGGTTTAAAGAAGTGCATATAGTCACTTGAATGGATGTCTTAGGTTGTGCTTTTAGCGTGCACAGTCCTCTGCCCTGTGAGTTCGAATGGAGCTACTTAGTAAGCCATATAATGTACAAGCTCATCTTAAGGCTGAATTAGTGTTAATTCCATGCACCACTTGGTGGTAATTATCGAAACACTAAGTGTTTACACTTATGCAAAAGTGCCGTATAATGGGCGATAATTGACACTAAATTCCTTGATTGGTGAACCCCATACCTCAATCAAAACTTTGATAATTTGATCTTTATGAATTGGTAATAAAAAGTTTTTTATTAAATTTATGTTACAAGATGAATGCATGACATCTTTGTACATATTTGATTTGCCACATAAAATCAAAATTGGTACCCTTTTTAAAATTAAGAATATGCCATCTAATTAAAAGGAACACTTGAAGTTGCAATTTATGTCATGAGAGTACTTGGCTAGATTGTGATGGAGAGGTAAATCTCTATGTAAAGTGAGACCTTACATGGACATATTTGCAGTTCTTTAAGTTAGACACTTAAGTTGAGTAGGAAGTGAGACTTGGACTCAATGGCATAAGATGGGATGAAACATGTTTATATTTGCAATAGCGTTGGAAAATATAAATCCCATAATGATCTAGGAGTTAGAAATTGTTTGCCAATTAATGTTAAATGATTACCTTATTATATCGTTTGTTGCTAGCGAGATCAAGCGATGTAATGAACCTATGATAATTTGGATCCTAGTTTTGAGAAAATTATATGGTTATATGTCATATTGCAGATTGGGTGTATTTATTTTCTTGAAAAGTGTATTATCGAAAATACTAATACTTGAACTTTTTTCAGTAGAAATGGCTCAAAACACCGATAACACTAACATCGCTCTAAATTACTGCGTTCAAAAGCTTTTTGATCGAGAAAAGTTGGCTGGCTCTAAGAATTTCAATGATTGGCACGGCTCTTTGAGAATTATACGTAGAGTTCGGCGTAGTATGAAATATCTTTATGAACCTTGCCTGTGAACAACCCGGTCACGAGCTACTCAAGCTCAAAGGGCGGTGGAAGCTGAGTATAAGCGTCATAATGATGTGGCTTGTCTTATGTTGGGAACAATGGAATCTGCTCTTCAAAAGTAGTTCGAACATTATTTCCGATATAAACGTATACTCGATGAACTTGAACTATGTTGAGAAACCAGTGCCGTCGAGATTTATGACTTGACCGACGCGCTACATACCAGAGGTGGAGGAGAGGGTAAACCCGTAGTGCTCTGTAATCGAAATGAAAGGTTACATGGACCAGCTAAAAGCACTTGGCAAAACTTATGATGATGACATGGCTGTGAATCTGATTAATCGATCCCTTAACAAGGATTTTAATGGTTTTGTCAGAAATTTCAATATGCAATCGCTGGGAAGACAGTTATGACCTACACGCATTGCTTATTGATTATGAGAAAGGGTTGCCTCAAAGGTTCCTACCGTGTACTTGCTATTCAGTGGTGGAAGGATTAATAAGCCAAAACCGCAGCAGCGAACAACAAGAAGGAAGGGTAAGGGCAAGGTTGACAAAGGCAAACAGGTGATGGCCTATCAACCACAACCCAAGAAGAACCCTACTCCTAGGAAGGAAAATCCTTAAAAGGATCAAGCATGCCACCACTGTAAGAGCGTTGGGCATTGGAAGAGAAATCGTGCTCTCTATCTTGATGAATTGCGGGCAAATAAGATGAAGTATGAAGGGTCATGGGCGCCTGTACTTCCGGTAATTTATTTGTCATTGAATTATTTACTCTAAATCATAAAAATTCCTGGGTATATGATAATGGCCGTGGTATTCACATTTGTAATACACTGCAGGATTTAGAGGAAAGGAAGCTTGCCTACGGGGAGCAATATCTCAGACGGGAAATGGCACATGCAAAATGTTGAAATAGGAACGTTTAGTTTAGTATTGTCTTCGGGCTTAGTACTGTTATTGAACAATTGTCATTACGCACCTTCTATAATAAGAGGAGTTGTTTCCTTTTCATTTGTTGATGATGGTTTTACTCATACTATTTCACGTAATGGAATTGATGTTTCTTTAAATGGTGTATTTTATTTTAAAGCAATTAATGTGAATGGTGTGTTTGAAATTGATATGATTGGAAATGAATCTAACAATAATAATAATTCAATGTTTAGCATTAACAAGAAGATAAAGTTAGACTTGAATTCTTCTTATCTTTGGCATTGTAGACTTGCTCATATAGGCAAGGCTCGCATGCATAAGCTGCAACAAGAAGGGCTTTTGCAAAATATCAATGATGAATCATTTGATAAATGTGAGTCATGCATATCTAGGAATATGACTAAGAAACCTTTTCATAGCAATATGGAGAGGGCTTCTGATCTACTTGGTCTTATTCATACTGATGTGTGTGGACCACTTAGACATGTGTCAAAGAGAGGTGCTAGCAACTTCTTAACCTTTACGATGATTTCAAGCCGTTATGGTTATGTTTATTTACTTAAGCATAAACATGAGGTGTTTGAAACATTTAAGGTTTTCAAAGTTGAAGTAGAACTGCAATTGGGAAAGAAGATTAAAGCTCTTCGATCCATAGAGAGGAGGCTAGTATCTAAGCCAAGAGTTTAAAGATTACTTAGCTGAGAATGGAATTGTCCAGAATCTCACTTCTCCATATACTCCACAACAAAATGGTGTATCCGAGAGAAGAAATCGTACATTGTTGGACATGATACGATCTATGTTTAATCTTACCACTCTACCTTTATCCTTTTGGGATTATGATTTAGAATCTGCTGTCGATTCTAAATATGGTTCCCACAAAGAAGGTTGATAAGACACCATATGAAATATGGCATGGTAAAGCTCCTAACCTGTCTTATTTAAAGGTCTGGGTTGCAGGCTGCATATGTTAAACGTAACTCAGCAGATAAACTCCAACAAAGATCAGTAAAGTGTATCTTCGTAGGATACCCTAAGGAAACTATGGGTTACTACTTTACTATCCAACTGAAAATAAAGTAATTGTTGCTAGGTATGGAGATTTTCTTGAAAGAGATCTCGTATCTCAAGAATTCAGTGGGAGAGTTTATGAACTGGAAGATGATCAAGAAGATGCATTACCTTCTAAAATACTAACGCACTTCCTAGAACCCGATAGTCTGGGTCCTCCACCGAAGTTGAAGTGATTCCCGTTCGTAGATCCGTAGGAATATACGCTGCACCAACGTCTATGTCTTAACGTAGAGGTTGAGGAAACTATGTTAGGAGATCTTAGAGAGCCTACTAGTTATAAAGCTGCCATGGCAAGTCCTGACAAGGCTAAATGGCAGGTTGCAATGAATGGGGAAATGCAATCCATGAGAGAAAATGAAGTCTGGTAGAGGTTGACTTACCTCCAAACGCTCTGGTTGGGAGTAAGTGGCTCTATAAGATTAAGACTGACATGGATGGCAATGTACACGTCTATAAAGCTCGTCTAGTTGCGCAAGGTTTTACTCAAACTTATGGCATTGACTACGAGGAGACCTTTTCCTCCTGCGGACATTAGAGCTATTAGAATTCTCATAGCTATAGCGCATACTATGACTATGAGATATGGCAAATGGATGTCAAAACCGCCTTCTTAAATGGTCGCTTAGATGAAGACATCTATATGAAGCAAACTGAGGGGTTCGTGAATCCACAATTTCCAAACCGTGTATGCAAACTTCAAAGGTCCATTTATGGATTGAAGCAAGCATCAAGGCAATGGAATAAAAGATTTGATGAAGAAATCAAAAGGTATGGATTTATTCAAAATCTTGATGAGCCATGTGTATATCACAAAGTTAGTGGGAGTGATGTAATTTTCCTAATTCTTTATGTCGATGACATGTTAATTATGGGAAAAGACATTCCAAGCATGCAAAATGTTAAGGCATATCTTGGGAAGTGTTTTTCCATGAAGGATTTAGGAGAAGTTGCATACATTCTGGGAATTAATATCTACCGAGATAGGTCAAAGCGGTTAATTGGTTTAAGTCAAAGCGCTTACATTGATAAAATATTGAAGAGATTCAATATGCAAAATTCCAAGAAAGGATATTTGCCGATGGAAGTAAAGCATGGCATATGTAGCGATATGTGCTTTCAACACTGCCGAGTGGCACGCATGCGAAAGTTCCATATGCTTCGTCTGTAGGATCTATTATGTATGCTGAGATGCACAAGGCCGATGTGGCGTTCGCCAAAACATGACCATCGATATCAATGAATCCGTGAACTTCACTGGATTGCTGTAAGCATATTCCAAGTATCTAGAAATACTAAAGATATGTTTTTAGTGTATGGTGGAAATCGCATACGTAGAGCTTGGTGTTACAGTTACGCGTGATGCGTCCCGCAATGTGATAAAGATGATACGAAGTCTCAGACTGGTTATGTCTTTGTCATCAATGGAGGAGCATTGATGGAAGAGCAAGAAGCAGAGTACGATATGCATTCCGGTGATGTATTTAATACATAGCCGCTTCTAAGCTCAATGGAGGCTGTTTGGATTAGGAAATTCATTTCAAGGCTTGGTGTTATGCCTTCAATTGAATCGCCTATTGATATGTATTGTGACAATTCTGCCGCAATCATATTTGCCAATGAACTTGGAGTCATGAAGGGCACCGACATTTTCTACTAAGTATCACTATGTTCGGGAACAAGTCCAGGAAGGTGAAATAAATCTACTGAAAGTTCACACAGATGATAACTTAGCTGATCCGTTCACTAAGGCTTTAGCTAAAGACAAGCTTGTAGGACTTGCCAATGGAATTGGACTTCGTTTAGCTAAAAGTTTCATGCATAACTGTGATTAGTATTTGGATAAAGGATATTGTAAAACATTTATTATTTTAATGAAATAAAGTTTGGATTATGTTTATTTTCATTTATAATATTGTTGTCCTATATTTGCATGTTTAATCCGTGAATAACTAAGTTATTCTAAATGTCCATTGTCGATTAATGATATGGGAGTATCATTAAACTAAGACAAATCTGAGAGATGTGGTAGAATATACTTGAAAGTATATTGATGAGAATGCATACCAATTTCAGATGATATTCAATGAATTGAATATAGGACTTATCCCAACTACATAATTTACTTTGTGGATATTGTTATAAGTAAATAATGAATAGTTATCCTCGAGACTTGAGATACCGTGATAAGTGTCAGTGCATTTCTAGAACAACTTAACGCTATAATGAACTGGTAGTCATAAAGGTTGTTTTCAGAAATGTTACAAAGTTTGTGGGTTATTCTTGTAGTCAAAATAGAATTTGTTCCTTCAAATTTATTTGGAGTTTAATACTGCTGGCCCCTCGTAGGGTTGACAAGATGTTTAGCGCACCCAATCACCCCTAAATATGTTTAGATGATTCGGTAATCTTGGTCAATCACTTACAAACGAGAAACATAATAGTTATATAAAGAATGACTTAATTCCATATCTTTATTTAACGTGGTATTAGAAACAAAAGGATAATAATAATGAGAAATCATTAAAAGGTTTTCCAAGAGCCTTGCTCGAGTTGTACTAGAGGCATCGAAGTGTTGCTAGACGCTAACCGAATGTGATCACTCTATTGAGATATATCCAAGTGGAAGTGTTGGTTTTATGGATATAAATTAGTAGACGTGAGTTAGGATCGAACTCGAGACTATCGGATTGCACACTTTACGTATGAGAATTTAAAGTTAATAATTAAATATAAACGTTATATTTATTTATTTATTAAACTAAATAACTAACGGACGTTAAGTAATTAATGTAATGGACTAACGGTCGTTAAAAGTATTTGGAAAAGGACTTAATTGCAAAGTTTGGAAGATCCGAACCCCTTGTTGAGGTATAGAACCGATCGGCCTAGGGGATTAGGAAACAATCCAAAACTTGTTCACCAAGTTTGCTTGGGTATATAAACAAGGCTAGGGGTCTTGTTTTTGCACCTCTTGTATTCATTAGCTAAAACCTAAAATTGTTTTGTGTGTGTGTTTTGCTAAAACCGATCGCCACACCTTTGGGGTCGATCCTCAAACTTTTCCACATCAAGTTATTCGTTTACTAAAAACTAGCATTACTTTAATTCGGTTTAGTACGGGTGTACAAGAACATAGTAATAACACACTATTGTTATTATCTTGGATTGAATTACAAAACGGTAAGGGGTAATTCATATAATCCTAACTAAATCTAATTAGGGTTTATCCCTGTTGCTAGTTTTGATTTGATTCTTTCGCTAGAATCAAAAAAATACGCATATTCTTTATGTTAAATTAATTATTCGTTAATACATCCTACGCCGCATTGATATTTGATGTTTTGTGATTATTTATTTAAATGTCATGTTATTTAATTCCAACAGAGCATTACTTCTGACACGCCATATATTATAACTTTATGAAGTGTATAGATGTTGGTGCTAGTTCCATACGATTTCTGTTGGGTAAACAGTTTTTAATACAGTAATGTTTAGCAATGCGGAATTGAGTATGTTGTTGTATCTAAGGAGTAGATATGATTTGCTTAATATAAATGTTTGACAATGGAGATGTATCAACGACCATAAAATGTAAAATAATATAAAAGCTAAATGTTAATGTCGGACAAGTCTTCAAAAACCATTTGAAAAGTAACGTAACAAAGCGCTAAATGCTCCTTAAAAGCTCCTCGCCAAACAACATACTCTATATTTCTTTAATATATATGTTGGTTGCCTAATTAAATTCCTAATTTTCTTAGGCAAAATGTTTATCTTCAACTTTCTATATTTATGTATTACTAGCTAGCTAGTTATATAAATCTAGAAAACATTGCGAAGAAAGATAACTAACAATCTCAATTTCGTCAACGTGAGATATTAGAAATTTTCTGTTATTAAAACTAGCTAGATATTCAATTTATAAACCATATTATTTTCTACAAACACTTTAACATTGAGGCATTTTCCTCTCAAATAATTTTTTTAAGGAAATATGATCGACTCATACCGTAGATAGCAAATATATCCAAAATTTGCTGTGGTCATTGAGGTTGATAGAACCGAAATTGAAATAATAATTGAAAGATGATCAAATTTGGATGAACTGAACAAAAGAAAAAGGAATCAACTTTAATTAGCGCACTAGCCTGTTTATCTTTTATCCGTTTTACTATCAATAATGATAGTTATCTGTTGCATTCAGTTTTCCAACTTTTAGATAACTTTCGATAGAAATTAATCATAAAAATTTTAAGATAAAAAAGAGAGATCTAATAACTTGCTACAAATATTGTCGTTTGGTTATACAAAGAAAAAATGTACAGATAAAAAAGTGTCATTAAATTTAACTAGACGAAAACCCGTGCAAAATAACGATGTACATAGGCAAATAATTATACTTGTAAAATCGTGACTTTGGTTTGACATTTGATGCAAAACTTACATGTTCAATTTGTACCTCATTGCGAGGAAAAAAATTCACGTGTTTTAAACAAAAAAATGATAAAGTTTAGGGATTAAACAATATTCAAAATATTAATTTAGTTGCAAATGATGTTAATTTTTTTAATTAAAGGTATAATAGTTCACTAACCTCAATTTTAAGCTTTTACAATAAGCTTTAAGAAATATTGTTCACTTTTTATAAGAGCAACCGTGTAAATTGGTATTGATGGAAAAATCGTATAACCTTTTCTAAATTGATAAACACGTAAAGATTGACCTAATATTAAAAACTTGTCATTTTAAAAGTAGTAAAGATTGGCATTGATAGAACAACCGTGTAAATTAAACTTGTTTTTAAATAAAAAGTTAAATTGTAAAATTTTTCATTTAAATATTTAAGTTTAAGATTATTATAGACAATCAACAATACTCAAATTTTAAGTATTTTAAGTTTAAAAAAATACGTATACATTATAACTAGTAGAGAAACATAATTTAGAAAGATATATAGTTGTTCACCGAGACATAACACAAGTGTCATCAATAACTTATATCAATGTTTTTAAAACAGGGGTTTTAATTAATCCGTCGAAGTTATCGGGTTACTGGTCGATCGCTAGGGTCAACCCGATTTTTTATCAAAAATTATTTTTTTCAACTGTCAACCCGTTCAACCGGTTCAACCACCGGGTCAACTCGGTTTTCTATATAAAATCAGAAACAACCGGGCCGTTTTGAGAACCGGGTTGACCCGAAGTCACTTAAAACCCGATGGGTCCAACCGTTAACCCGCTTTAAAAACCGATTTTTTAACCCGCTTATATCCTAAATTGGTTCAACTGGTTAATCCGACCGACCCAGGTTTCAAAACATTAGTTTATAACACAAGATAGTGTAGTGAGAATATGTTTCAGACCTTGACACATTCTAAATTATCTTTACTACATAAAATAGAAAAATGGTCAAAGGTGAAAGTGAAAATTGAAAGTTGAAAGTTGAAAGTCAATGGTGAGAGAAATGTATAATGTAATTAATACTTTTATTAAAACACCCCATTATTTAAAAGTACATTGATTTATTCATATTGTACAACCAACTAAAAACATATTCACCAAATTAAATACAAACAATTAAAACACCTCTATATTAAAGACAATAAAATTTTCAAATATAATTTTAAACAAGCTACAACAAAATCCAGAATATAAAATAATTAAACACACTAATTAATTATATTTTTAAAACACCCTAAAATGAAAAGTACTTGTTAGTGCATATAGTTTTGATGGTACATATAGTTTTGAAAACTTGACCGACCACGTGGAGTTCAACCGAACGGTTTCGCCACCGCTCAACTAACCAATAAAAGTAATTCAAAAATGAACCAAGAGAACCCAAGAACCGATACAAACCGTAAATCAGGCCTCATCGAGATCTATTTCTCCAAATAATCGTCACAGGCTTCATATACTATATATAAAGGAAAAAACAAAAAGTAAAAAGTTGAAACTAAAAATAGAAATGTTGAAAACATATATTTCAAAAGGAAACTATTAATATACATCGAAAACCGAGTTGAACTGACGCTTCAAACCCGAATGGTTGACCGGTTTAATTTCACCCGTTCAACCCAACCCGCCAGTTAACCCGTCTAAATCGATTCATTTTTCGACCCAAAACGATTCAACTAGTTGAACCACCTCGACCCTGTTTCAAAACATTATGTTTAATACATAAATCTTCAAACTTTTATTATTTTTCGTTTATAACCCATAAACATTTTTTATCACTAAACGATCTGTCAAATCCCGTTGCTATGCACGAGTACTCGTCTTTAACTATATGTATATATAATTACCATTAAAAATTCAAATTAATATTAAATGAAAATAGATTCGCATATTCTGTGTTGGTAGTCAATAACATTTTTTATTATTATACATACAAATATGTATCCATGTTTTTGAAACTTAAAAAGTGAGTAATGTTAAATTTCTAAAATTCCTTTCAAACTAAAATTTCTATATAAAAATTCAAAGAATTTGTCCTTAATGAAATAGCTACCACAACAATTCACACCTAAAATTTTAAAAAAATGTATGACACATTTTGACAACTTTTACTAATGTAATTTCTCAAAAAAAAATATATATTTTAATTTATTTAATCTTAACACTAATAATTTCTAAAATTTTATCAACATTTTTTATTTTATAAGGCACCATATTACAACTTTTTTTTTCAATTGTTATGTTACTCATAAATAGTGCTGTATCATATACGCGATCTCGCATTATTAAATATTGAAATATGTGCAATGACCATATGATTTTAAAAATATTTTTTTGACATTTATATATAGTTGAAATTGCGAGAGATATTGCATAATAACTTCGAATCACTAATCATGTTATTGTAATTTATTATATAGTCTCTGGGGTTCATTTTTTTCTTGTTTTTGCGCATTAAATTACGTTAAATACAAATCCGTTTCCAAATATTGCTATAATGATGGTGATTGATTGGTGTTTTAATCATTGATTGTTCCTACAAGACACAAAGATATACAAAGTTTTCTAAAATAATTTGGTCAAAATACATTATACAACCGGTGTATATATTTTGTTAAGTTTTTTAGGTTTGAAGTTTTTTTGATTGGGTCAAAACTACGCATTGATGGATGATAACTACAAAGTCAAGAATCAGTTCGGTCAAAGAGGATTCAACACCTCATGTGCCGTGTATTAAGAAATTTTACACGACGAGTAACGCGGCATTGTTAGTTATTTCATAATTGATGTAATGTTTTATTTTCAGTTTCAATAAATATTTTTATATGTTTTTTGATACATGTTAAATTTTTTTGCTTCAGTTGAATTATCGCATGTTACGAAACACTTACCACAATATGGCATATCGTTAATTATCACGCAGAAAACCTGCAAGCGGCGCAGGAAACTCGCTTAGTTTTTATAAATGGCCTCACTAAAACAGTAAAACTCAAAGTCATTATTTTGTTACCCAAACCAAACATACATAAAGCCTAAAATATCAATACCAATCACATATTAGGTTTATAAAAGATATATTATACAATGTCAAACACATATGATTCAATACATAAGTATTCTTAAAAAAAAAAAAAAAAATCATCACGATCAATCTAAACTTTATATTGGGTGGTAATTTTGACCGCACCTAAACCCACCAAACCCATAACCGAAAAATAATGGTTCGGGTTGAGTCTAAATAGATTTTGGGTCAGTTTGGGTTGACCATCTCGACCCGCTTATTAAACGTGTCAGTTCGGGTCGGGAAAAATTAAAAGATCGAACCGCCAACCCATTTAAGATTTTTTCTTAAATTAAAATTATTTATATTTTATTATACCGTTAAATAGGTTAAACGGGTCGACCCACAAACCCGCTTAACTCGGTAATGTGCCAACTTTTATAAATAAATCCGGGTTAAACGGGTCAACCCGAAACCCGTTTAACCTATTCAACTCATGTAACCTATTTAACCCGCCAACCCAAGTATATATACTGGTTAAATGGGTTAGGTTCGTTATGTGTAAAACGGTTAGGGTTGACATTGGCTGACCGATGATTAAATGGGTCAAATTGGGTTGAGGTTTTCTGACCCGCCAACCTGTTAACCCGAACCCGCCAACCCGAACCCGACCTGAATTGCCACCCCTACTTTATATATATTTTCTAAACAAGAATAAAAATAATAATCAAACAAGTCCAACATTAGTGAACCGTTGACTCTGAGGTCAAACTAGATTTACAAACTTCAAAACCGATTCATTTTGACTCAATTTTTCGACAAAACCGGTTCAACAGGCCAAGTCGAACCGGGTATTATTAAAATACCGGTTCTCCCCTAAGTTTGCTGGACTAATTTTGCCTCTAAGTTTTCATGTGATCGAAAACAAATGTTAAGAGTATACCTAAAGCTATATTATTATTCAACAAAGTGTATATGCAGATTCTTAGGGAGGAGGGAGTGGTACCCTAATACCCTGGGTGTCACATCACCTCTATCCAATAAAAATCTTCCAACTCAAAAATACCCGATTCTACCATAACACTACCCGATTATGAAGTACTCCTTATCAATTCGATTTTTCCATATATTTCAGTTTCATCATCTCACTCACTTCTCTCTCATTTTCTTCATCGGAAAATGCCTACCAACACAAAATCTTGAAAATCAATTTCTTTAAATTTAACCAACTTTTATAAGATTCTAAAGAAAACCCATTTCATAAACATGCCAGAAAAGACATTAGATGACACTAACAAGAAGTAAAAATCAAAATCAGAAGATGAAACTGAACCTACACCCTTTTCCGTTCACCGGAGCACCAGATCTCCGGCGACCACCCGCCGTGTATCTCCGGCTTCAACTTTTCCGGCGAGTTCACTGGTGGAGAAACACCTCCAAAAAGGAGAAACACCTTCATCTTTAAAGGGAATTGTTTTTTTTATTTTTATTTAAGCATGGTACTCGCTCGAGCTCCCAACTCGATTTTGCTACCCGATCCAAGTACCCGACGTACGCGGGGCGGTGTACCCGCTCGGGTACATGCTACTCGATGCCCTACCCGAGCTCCACTCCCTCCTCTCTTAGAGCCCTAATTTAGGCCAAAAACAAATGCGCATTCTCGCATAACTCAATATACGTCAATTACTTAATCCCTAACAAGTGAAATTCGAGCATTGTCCCTATGATAACTGTTGTAAACATTGATCAAATTATTAAATGAAAATTGACCGTGTCATTTAAAATATTAATGTGATTTAAGAATAAAATTAATGTATAGGTAATTTGAATTTATGAGTCATTAGTATGATTGATTTTTTTAATTAGTGTGACCATTTAAGAATAAACTTAGAGCTCTCCTTTCATTTCCCGACATCGAAAAAACAAACTCACTCCTCTCCTTTTACCAATCATCTAGATTTGTTTTGTATTCATTCGTAATAGAGGGAAGACACGTATTGGTTCGCCTTGATAACCCGTTTTTACTAACGGAGTTATCCGTCGTGTCATAAAAGATAGACATTCATGATTCTCATGTGCTGTGAAAAGGAAGAATTTGTTTTAAGAAAATTGTGAGCAGGCCTCAACATTTATATTTTATTATGTTTTACTACTACAAAAATGGACATAGAGCCCCCTTAATAGAGCCGGTTTTAATGAAAAACGGGCTCTAAAGAGATCCCGTGTTCATGAAAAGGGTATAGAACCATGTTTTCTTTAAGAAAACAAGGCTTTATGTTGAAAAAAGAATAGAGCCATGTTTTCTTCAAAGCAACCGGTTGCTGTGAAAAGGAAGAATTTGTTTTAAGAAAATTGTGAGCAGGCCTCAACATTTATATTTTATTATGTTTTACTACTACAAAAATGGACATAGAGCCCCCTTAATAGAGCCGGTTTTAATGAAAAACGGGCTCTAAAGAGATCCCGTGTTCATGAAAAGGGTATAGAACCATGTTTTCTTTAAGAAAACAAGGCTTTATGTTGAAAAAAGAATAGAGCCATGTTTTCTTTCAAAGCAACCCGCACTATTATTATATATGGAGATTCTCTCAGTGTAAACATAACTTGACTCAAGTTAGTTGAATTATGAAATTGATTGGATTCAACCAAATCAGCACTTTTGATTTGAACAATTGGATCAAATTCACCCGCCACAATTGACTAATTTGAGTCAGCCAAGGCATACAACTTGAGAATCCCTCTCCTACTTATATAGAGCCATGTTCCCTGCTACAAAACCGAGCTTTATTTGCTAAACTATTATCTTGTGCAAAACCGGGCTATATTCCTCTACCCACCTAAACATTTCCATTCCTCCTG
>OU343217.1:126039851-126088439 GCA_910596185.1 Chrysanthemum makinoi | reverse complement strand
ATTCACGGTGAGTTCATAGCCCCACTTTCTATTACTTAATTGTTTTACAAACCCTTTGGGGAGATACATGCTTTATTTTAAACTGAACACATTGCTTTCAAACTGTATGCTTATCTGATTGTTTTATTAGCACTAAGTTACAGCATTTGCCAAACATAAATCCCTAAATCATGAATCATTAATCACTAGTAAGAGTGGGCGTGAATATTGTGAATAGATCTATTGGGATTGACGAATCCCGTTTGTGTTGACCGGGTAGGCAAACAAACACACTATATTTGAGTAACATTGGTAAAAACGGAAATTTTTACATGATAGGGCACGCACCGATATATTCACCAATTAATTTTGGAACACGTTAATGCCTTGATGCATGATGCTATAAAGTTTGTTTTCAAACCATTGGTGTGAGTCTATAGCTCACACTACAAACATAATGTGTTCAACCGTCAAGCAAACTCTATAAATTTCACTCAAACTTTGTGTTGACAGTTTTAAGCATGTATTTTAGGTCCATATTGTACGAGGCTGGCACGGAGGAGCACGGATACTCAAGAAGGCTATAATTATTTTATCATTCAAGAAAGACATCAAAAGACTTTATATTGATGCATTTGTAAACAATGAAACTACTAGGACCTCATTTTTGTATACTCGATATTATATAAATCCGAATGATAAATCTTTTAAAACGACTCCATTAGAGTTCGTTTTCTATTGTTATGACTATTGTGCCATGAAGTAACAACCCAGTTGATTCTGCTGCGTATCACGAAGTTGGGGGTGTTACAGATTGGTATCAGAGCCTTAATTATAGAGAAACGGGTCTAATTGTGACCTAAACTATAACTACTTTTACAAACAAAAAAATTTTATAGCCTTCCGTTCTCCTTGCCTTCCATCCTCCAGACAATTATGTGACTTTTAAGCATTTTAAGCTGCACAAACATACTAGTATGTTGATATATACACTCGACATAATTTCAATCATAAACAATGTACTCAACATATCTGCGTATGCCTATTCTAAGGCCTTACGGCACAATCATATTTTCCCAATCTCCCAATCATGCATCTACTCGTGCATTTTAGGATTACGAAACTTTATCCAAGACATTGTAACTGATTACAATGGTCTTTCCTACTTCCCAGACATTGTGAGATACAATGGTCTCATTCATTTTTCAAGACACTGTGAGATACAGTGGTCTCTATTACACTCTCAGACACTGTAAATCCTACAGTGGTCTCTATTACATTCTTAAGCACTGTAAATCCTACAGTGGTCTCAATTACATCCCCAGACACTGTAAATGAAGCAATTAACTCATTTATTCCTTAGACATTGTGAGTTACACAATGATATCTCCATCATTTCTTAAGACATTTTGAGTTACACAATGATCTCTTCATCATTTCTCAAGGGACATTGTGAGTTACAAAAGGGATCTCTCCATCATTTCTCAAACATTGTGAGTTGCACAATGGTCTTTATTATTTCCTAGACATTGTGAGTTGCACAATGGTCTCAACTATTTCTCAGACATTGTAAGTTACACAATGGTCTCAACTATTTCTTAGACATTGTAAGTTGTACAATGGTCTCTATTATTTCCTAGACATTGTGAGTTACACAATGGTCTCAACTATTTCTCAGACATTGTGAGTTGCACAATGGTCTCAACTACTTCTCAGATATTGTAAGTTATACAATAGACTCTAGAAATTATCTTATAAAACCTTATATGCTATCTTTACATGAAGCCCATCACAATCTATCGATTTTCCTAATGGAAATACAAGAAATGGGATTTCTAAAAGATAAACTGACTCATCATCTACAAAAGCTGAAGTTCAGCAACTTTTTCTACATTCATCAAAGTCCTATTTTGAAACCTTCACTGTTAAAAGTTCGTGATTCTAGCCAAGTATGGACTATTTTAGAATTACTTAAGACTTCCTTTCCACACGTATCTACCCATACTATCTTCTATGCAATGGAATGTGAAAACATAGGTTACAAGTCTTTTATGGCCAGGACTTGCAACTGAATGGTTTGATATCGCCTTTGCTTAGTGGACAATTTTTCAAAAAAAACTATGGACGTATCACAAGTATACCTAATTTAGGTATTTGGAAAATTTATCGAACCTCGGCTAAATATAGCCTAATCACCTATATTTAACCTAGGGACAGTGGAACATAGTTTGATTAACTATGTTCGACTTAAATTTTTCAAACACTAAGAATAGTTATACAAGGGTTATATTCAGTTTAATTTCCTACTTAAACTCGATAAACCACTAGAATTCATTAAAAAGAACTGGAGACACGATAGTGACTTACCACTCAGCGAGATCTTAACACTTATTTATACTACCTAATTTCATTCTTGAAAGTTTCATTTATGAAATAATCCTAACTACTATCTTGGGATAGTCATCAAATCTTCTCATCATTTCTATAAGTACTAGCTTTAGGTTTCAAGGATATCATTCCGCCATAATCCTTCAAAAATTCACTTTTCATTTTAAAGCAAACTTGACATCTCTACCTAAGAATAATGGTAAGCGTACACTACACTCTTCTAATCATCACGTATCACATCATTATCGAACCCATTATAAGTCAACATGTAAAACTTCACAGTATCACGTTTCTTTCAAACACTAGTAGATATAAACACTATACGATATAGCCTTCATCTCAAAACTACCTAATACATGATCGATTTCAACCACTTGCCACTATCAAGACTTTCCTACAAACGACAATTATCATATCATTATAAACCATTTCACATCAACAACATCTTATACCTTTAGATTATCAACTTAAGCCACCACCAAAAACATAAAATGATACATAACACATTCTATGACCAGAAACTTATAAACGCAAAGATTAGAATTCGGCGCATATACCCAACTTTTCCTAGACAATTCAACATCGGATAACACACACTGAATTCCATGACGGAATTCCCATTAAGGTGGTGAGACTGTAACAACCCGCATTTTCAGGTCACTTTTCATTTTTTGAAAAGTTACTATTCACTTTCACTATTCATCCCATAAAATTTTTTATTTCACATTCTCGTAAGTTAATTTATTTTAGTAATAACCTGAGAGTTTGACAATCGTTAGATCATCTTCGCAAAAGTTATTAAGAAAACATCGTCTTAAAGTTTTGTTTTGGTAGGAGCACCATTTAAACATCACGAGCATAACGAAAATCAAGTATGACAATTTTCCTCACATCAGATTAATTTTTAGATCACTCATAATCAATTAGAGAATTTTTAAGATTTTATTTAAATGTTACCAAATAAACCCTGAGCCGTACGAGACTAAACTTACGTTTTAAACAATTCTACTTAGACCCAGACTTAACCTTTCATGCACTGTGTTTTCTAAGATGTTTTGACACGTTTACATTTTTGGAAAAGTCAAACATATTTCCCTCCTCCTTTGACCATAAAGAAATTAACCTTGTATGTTCTACATTTTTGCTTAAATCGCGTAACTTTTAGACTTCACGTATAACTGTTAAGTTATCTCACGTATAACGAAAACCACATTTTGACATCTCATATCACTTATAGACTAATTTTAGTCTACTTTAAATAAATTCACAGTCATTTCCCTGAAATCTCGTTCTTTTCTGATAAATTGCATTTTTCACGTATTTAGCCTACGTTTCAAGTTTTAACAGCGTTTATGCGACCCATTAAACTTATCACTCATTTTTATAAGATAATAATGAGCATACTGATGAGTTTAATCATTCCTATAAGTTTCATATTTTCCCGATACCCGGTTTTACGTTTCGTGACTTAAACAGCTTACAGTTAGCAATTAACGGAACCAAACCTCACTCCGTAACCAAGATAATACCAAGACTATCCACCTAAGTCATCTTATCTCTATATGAACGAATTTAGGGAGGGGAGTCATCATTTTGGTGGCTTGATCTTAACCATGCTTCATTTTGATCTTTACATGTGTCCTAACTTAACCATGGTTAACATTTAACCCAATATATGGTTAACCAAACTTTTATTCCTATAAATACCAAGCAAATCACTTGAAAAAAATTGCACCACACCTTCTTAACATCTAAAGTCCTAAACCTAAGGCATTTCTTATAAATCTTGTAAGAACATTCATGTGTTCTTGAAGAAAAACTAGGTTTTGATCTTTGTTCTTGGAAGTTTTCAAGAAAGAGTCGTTATAATCTTTAAATAACTTCAAGTCTCCAAAAAGACATTGTTATAACTTCAAGTATATAAGGGTGCCAAGGTGTGGAAAGCTTGCTCAATCCAAGGTCCTAAGTGTTCAATCAACAAAGTCCTAATCCTTACTAGTTACTCCTTTCTTTAGAAAGCCAAAAGTTGTAAGAAACCCTAACACACTCTCTTGCTCAACATCATTAGCATGTTTCTCATACTTCATTTATGTTATATATGGTCTTTATATTGTTATCATGATGTACAAAAACCAATAAAACAAGTTAAAGGAATCATATGTTAGCCAAATGGATGTAAACAAGAAAACTAGTGACATATATTGTGAAATACGACCAAAATAGTATAAACATGATATTATAAACTTACATACTGTTAAATAGGACTTTAAAAGGAAAACATAGCTATTTGAATCACCGAAAACGAGTACACGAGTCAAAAGAAGTTAGCGAAACCAAAACACCGAAACTGCCTAAAACAAGCTGTTAAGTAGTTGTCCGTTTTGAACGAGATCCTTCTGGTCCGTTTCATCAAAAAGTTAAAATACAAAAGTTGTCCGGAACGACGTTTTCCTTAGGTATTTTAGAAGCTCGGGCCCTGAAAACGCTTAAATAGACCATTATCCTTCAAAAACTGAAACTGCGCTATATATAGTCTCACGACTATACTTTTGTCACAACTAAAGGCAAACTAAGAGGCCTAATGGCCTTAAGCCAAGACCACAGCCACGGCTAAAGTCAAGACTGAGTCTCAAGACCATGGTAGTCAAGACCAAAGCCACGGCAAGGCCATGGCTAAAGCCTCAAGGCTTATTTACCCAAGACCGTTAACTAAGGTGTTAACCTTAGCAAATCAACACCAAAACAAACCAAACGACATAACTTTATATACTTACATTATCAAATGATCATATCTATGAAATGATGTGAACTTATAAATCGCCATTATATTTCCATATAACCAAACAACCTAAGGATTTCACAACTTTCATTTTACTTTGAAAATGGCAAGAATCGAATTACGAAAAACAACTAAACCTACTTTACAAACCGTATAACAATATGACACTTATGATAAATAAACAAAGCATATGTCTTATCTACTAAAGTACTACAATACTAGGGAGCTTCATGTGAGGGGTTTCATTTGGGTAAACGGATCGACGAGTTGCTGGATTTACGATTTAAAATGTCCTAGCTCCTCGAACGTTTACTACATGACCTCTGAATTATGATGGCCCGAACAGTAGTACGATATCTATGAACTAAGTACGTTTTCACATAATAACTGTTATTATAAGCACCAAACTATAAATGACTGCATCATGATCAATATAGAGACGTATATAGGCTTGTTATTACTTTCGCATCATTATTTCAAACCTAAGTCGCAACAACATATTTTAGGTTGCACGTAGAGATTTCCCGACTTATCCATCATATCCGTTAAAGCACTTAACATCATCAACTCACGGTGAGTTCATAGCCCCACTTTCTATTACTTAATTGTTTTACAAACCCTTGGGGGAGATACATGTTTTATTTTAAACCGAACACATTGCTTTCAAACTGTATGCTAATTTGATTGTTTTATTAGCACTAAGTTACGGCATTTGCCAAACATAAGTCCCTAAATCATGAATCATTAATCACTAGTAAGAGTGGGTGCGAATATTGTGAATAGATCTATTTGGATTGACGAATCCCGTTTGTGTTGACCGGGTAGGCAAACAAACACACTATATTTGAGTAACATTGGTAAAACGGTAATTTTACTCGATAGGGCACGCACCGACATTTTCACCAATTAATTTTGGAACACGGTAACGCCTTGATTACATGATGCTTAGCCTAATAATAACTGTTTTGTTTTCAAACCATTGGCGTGAGTCTATAGCTCACACTACAAACATAATGTGTTCAACCATCAAACAAACTCTATAAATTTCATTCAACCTTTGTGTTGATAGTTTTAAGCATGTATTTCAGGTCCATATTGTACGAGGCTGGCACGGAGGAGCGCGGATACTCAAGAAGGCTATAATTATTTTATCATTCAAGAAAGACATCAAAAGACTTTATATTGATGCATTTTGTAAACAATGAAACTACTGGGACCTCATTTTTGTAAACTATGATATTTATATAAATCGAATGATAAATCTTTTAAAACGACTCCATTAGAGTTCGTTTTTTGTTGTTATGACTTTTGTGCCATGAAGTAACACCCAGTTTGAATTCCGTTACGTATCACGAAGTTGGGGGTGTTACACAATACCCTTGATCACTCTTCCTTAGGATCTATAGATTGAAAATAATCATCAAGAAATTTGTTGTGACTTGAGATTAAACTTTCTTCATCTTCTGCAATTATGCTATATTCACGCACTTCCATTGGCTTTCTTCCATCATCAAACATGTACCTTAGACTTCATTTGTTGTGACCATATGACACAATATAACCCTGATCTTCTAACTGATCTATGCTAAGTACATTCAATGTAATCTGTGGTGTGTAGAGTACATTGGGTATCACCAAAGTTCCTTCCTTTGTGTCCACAGTTATCTCACCAACTCCATAAGAGAGAATGAATTTCTTCTCTTCTTCTTCAATTCCTTCCAATTTGAATATGTTGATCATTCTTTTGAACAAAGACTTTGTTGGACTGATCATGTGCCTTTTGTAAGCACTGCTAATGTACCAAATATTGTTCCAATTGCCTTTATCCGATCCCTCCACCATGTAATCTGTAATGACATGTACCCTCTCAGGGTTATATTTGAGTTTTCCTTTTCTGTTATTGATGGCTTCAAAATCATGTTTTGTTCTTCATTCCTGATCTTGTTCCTTTTATTTGGGCACTTCCAAAAAATGTGTCCACGTTTTTTGCAAACAAAACATCTTGCCCTTCTTTCTTTCAATGAAGCACTGCTACTTTCTCCTTGTTCTCTACCTTTTGCTTTTGCTTCAAAATCAATGAAGCACTGCTACTTTCTCCTTGACCTTCTGCTTCAACATCTTTTTTCCTTCAGGGGACAATTTCTTCTTTTGATTGCTCCATGGTGGCAATCTGGGGGGAACTTCTCTTTGTTGAAACTTCTTATTAAGAGCCATTTGTGCATGCCTCTGAATTGGCTTCCTCTAGGCATCAGAACCGAGGCTCTGATACCAATTTTGGTATCTATTCACATGTCTATATTGAAGCCAATTTCTCTGCATAACTTCTTTGTAATTAATCATGGTGTGTATATGAGTGAAACTGCGTTATGGAACAAATTATGTAAACACTGAATATATTGATTTGAATAATGGGACTTGTTTGCATTGACTCGATCTAAGCCTATTTATACTTTATGAAATGACATAAGAGTTGCTTTAAGAAGCATTGTGTCGTTTCATGATAACTGTTTCTAATTGCCAACTAAAATAACTAACTTTCTAACAGGCTGTTAGGGATAAGGCCTTGACCCAACCCATTACATGTAGCCTTTATCAAATACAACCCATAATACTTAAACATAAAACTAAATTGTACTTTTAACATTCACTAACATTATATAGGTTACATAAGATATAACGAGTTTAGTACTAAATTTACCTTGATTTGGACTCTTGCTTCTGTGCTTTTTCTTTGTAGGTTTCGAATAATTTTATTATGGTTAAATAAATCGCATGACTCCATTTATATTAAAGGTGGTAAACATCTAATCCTAACAGAATATGACTTTCCAACTTTTCTTAAATAACCCACTAATTTTCAGTTTGTTACACCAAGATATACAAAAGTACAATTCATGTTTATATTATGGGTATGTTTGGCACGGAGTGGTGCGAAGCTTTTTGAAGCGGTGAGCAGTGAGCAATGAGCATTTTGGTTTTTAGTAGTCGTTTGTTAAAGGAGCGGTGAGTTTTGCTATTTTTTTATGAATACTCATTTTTCCAATGCTTCTTTAAGAAGCAGTGAGTGGTGAGTGATGACTACTGCCTACACAGAGCCGGTCCTGAGATTTTTGCTACCTTGAGCGAGACAGTTTTTGATGCCCTAAACGAGACAATCGAAATTTGACCACAAAGCATTGTAATCAATCACTCTATATTTTACTATCTTTTACTCATTACCACATATCAACCTAAGAGGAAACGGTACAGTCACATTTGGCCTGCGCCAAATCTAGGTGGACCGAAGCCAAAACCGTGCCACTGCAGGGTTCTAAAAGCGGGGTTTTAGCTTGATTGACTGGGGAGGGTGTTTTTAAGTGTGTGGGTGCAAGTTAAATAAAAATAAATAAATGATGAGATGACGCTGAAGTAACAGTTTAGCTTAAGTCACCAGATGCTCTAATAAAACTTAGAAACTCTTTAATCTATGTTACTTTTCTCTAATGAAGTTATTGATTTTCAACATAAATTGTTTGGAGAGAATTTAAAAAATATATTATGCACAAATCAAGACTCATTTGTGTTAACACGTTATAATCACATACTTATATGATCAACCTTTCGAATAAACTTATATGTCAGAATTCAAGTATTTCACATATACAAATTAAATTTAAGAATAATAAGAAACAAAAACTAGAAAAAAAAATGTAAATGGGATATCAAAAATTTAGTTGAAATGGTATTGTCTGAATTACGTTTAATAGTCGCAACTGATGACTTTTTTTTATTTATTCTCATACTAAAAACAAAAGAATAAATCAAAATGCAAAAACATAAATAATATAGTTGACAAATTACCTTGGAAATATCAATATTACTATCATTTTTATTATACTTTTTTTTTTTGTAAGTCGTGTTTTTTCTTGTCTGTCTTATAACCCTTCTTCTCCATTTCATTGCCACCATGGATGAACAAAAAAGACACAACAATGAATCACGAGAGCACTAAATAAAATCTATTCACAGTACTAACAAAATGATGCCCCCTGTTCGTTGGATGCCCTGGGCCGTCGCCCGCACCGACCATAGCCAGAGCCGGCCCTGTGCCTACATCAACTACTCACAGCTCACCGCTACTATTCACTGCTAATATTAACAAACACACCCATAACGTACGTCTTCTATTTGATTAAAAATAACTGAATCAATATAAAAACACAGTGCCATGCATGCGACCAATAATCACTTATTAAAAGATAATGCAAAACACCCCACAATGTAACTTAACGATTAGTAATTAAATTTAGCAACTAATATGATCATCATGCATGAAAGTTCTAACATAAATGGATCAAATTGAAAAACCAAATCACCACTACAAGAATATACCCATTTGGCGACGGAAGGCCTTTAGCGACGACCCTTGTCGTCGCCAAAAATACCTTGGCTAGGGCTGTAAACGAACTTGACGAAAACGGAGCCTTGTTCATGTTCGTTCGTTTATCTTTAACCTGACAAGTAAACGGACACGAACACCTAAACGGGTGAATTTTCTTTATCATATCCGTTTATTAAGAAAATGAGTTGTTCATGCTTGTTTATATTCATTCATTAAGACGTTAAACGATTATAAACGATCGAACATAAATGAACATATATAGATAAATAAACATAAAATTTATTAAATTATGCATAATATATTGTTCTATAAGTGTTGTTTTGTTTAAATAAACCAATTTTGAAATTATATAATTAAAAGATATGATATACGAACATAAATAAATAAATGAACATAAACGAACGTTTACGAATGCATAATCGGATGTTTACGTACATAAATGAATGTACGCGGCTCTTGTTCATGTTCATTATTTAACTAAGTGAACGTAAAATATTATTCATGATCGTTCATTTAATATATAAATAAACATAAATGAACTTTTTAACTAGCAATTCATGAAATGTTCAGTTCGTTTACAACCTTACCGTTGGCTCACAATTTTCAACTCTTTTTTTTCAAATGGTTCATTGTAGGACCCCAAGCTTTTATCGACGGCACATGTCATCGCTAAAAGTGGTAGTCGTATTTTGTTAATTATATAAAAAAAAAGTTTAAGCCAACACCTTTAGTGAAGACATGTGTAAACCTAAAGTGACGACGGCGTCGTCGCTAAAAGTGTACTTCCATTAAAAGATGTTTTTAAGATTATTTATAATTGCTATTTTTTTTATAAATATAAAAATTAGTTTATTCACAAAATTAATATTTTAATAAATTATTAAAATTATTTTAGTAGTTGGATTGTTTTAAGTTGTAAAGGTAGTTAATTATGTATCGTTGATATTTTCGCATCGAGAGCGCATACTACTCGTAGGAATAACATGCATTTCATTGATAGTATCAAGAGCGCACATACAAATTAACTAGATGAATGTTAACGTATGAACGAATAAATCGATAAAAAAATGATTATTAGCGAAAGATCAAGACTACATTTGTGTTTTATGTTAACTAGTGTTGGATGCAAATGTGAAACGTATAAACCTAATGTAAATACATGAGCAAAGGCTTACTAACAGGCTCAACTTATATAGTATTTTGTTAGTTCACTTTTGACGACGTATATGGTCCTTCGGTCAACGACCGAAAGACCTGGAACACCACCGAAAGGCTCTCCGATAGACACTCCGGCAGGCTACCGCCGAAGGGCGAGTTGACCTGACAGTACCTTTGGCACCTTGCCTGGACACAATTCGTCTCATTCTCCTGAATGTCAGAAAGTACATCAGAGACAGTGCCAGGGACAGTGTCAGTCCTGACGACACCAGTGGTCCCATAAAGTATAACGGTCTCAGGGACCAGATAGTGACATCAGGTAGTATAAATACGCATACAGTAGTTGAAGGCAGAGGTATCATTTTTCTCACACACACATTTATACTATACCTTTCGGTAAAACACATACTTACTCTTACGCCGGAGTCGGGTCCTGGGATAACACCCGGGGCGAGACTAACGCGTTGTTCATCTTAGCAGGTATCTAGAAGGCTTATTCCTAAGGCTGAAAGATAACTACGACAACCCACAAAAAAATACATCGACATTGGCGCCATCCGTGGGACCCGCATTCAATCTACTAGAGCTATAGAATGACGGGTTCGACGCCACCTGAAGCTTCCGGAAGGGTAGAAGGAAGTTCCACACCATTGACGAGAGAGCAGTTAGAAGGGTATGTAACAGCTCTCAAGTCTATGATAAAAGAGCACAACAGCCGGAGGGACACTGTTGAGCCAATACGATTAGATTTTGAAGATGAAGCGACTCTTGACAAGGATGAGCCGGCGGATAAGAAGAAAGAAATAGTCACGGGGAGTAAAGTGAAAGATGAATACCTGGCAAAGCCCTTCAAGGAAGTCTCGAAATCTCCATTCAGTAGACGAATCATCGAGTTCTCCGCTCCGGAACACAAGTTGCCCACCCACATCAAGTTATACGACGGGTCAACGGATCCTCAAGATCATCTCAACAGGTTCACAGGGGCCGCAGGGCATGGAGAATGGCCAATGCCCGTGTGGTGCCGCATGTTTCAGCAAACTTTGGACGGAAAGGCCAGGGGATGGTTTGATGGACTCTCACCGGGGAGCATAGACGAATGGGCAGCTTTCAGGGACCAGTTTGAGACTCGCTTCTCCTTGCACAAAGCTTGTGTCAAAGACCCTACCGAGATCACCAAAATAGTAAGGAAGGCTAACGAATCGCTGCCGGAATTCAAAGAAAGGTGGACCACAGAGACGGGATTCATACAGGGAGCTCCGGAGATAATGAGAATCTCTTCGTTCATGGACGGGTGTAAATGTCCCGAGTTAGCCAAGCGGTTCGCCGATACGATCCCTAAAACCGTAGAAGAGATGATGACTAGGGTCGACGACTTTGTGAGATCAGAAGCAGCCTTCGCCAGCACTAAACTGCCCCGAGGAGAGCATTATGATACGACAAGAAGAGCCTCAACTGGACCATTCCGGAAGGATGAAAGAGCCGCCAGGAACCAATATGGAGGGGACAGGAAGAATGAAGGACGTTACACCTATTCAGGGAAGGATAGGGGTAGCACGCACCGTCACGGTGATCGGTCGGCGCCCTATTTACCCCATCGCGGCGATCACTTGAATCGAAGCAATCCCCGCCTAACCTTGGACTCGCTCATCAAACCTCCTAAGGAAATTTTAGCCACGGAACACCAGCTACGCCTGCCTCCTCCGAAACCGATGCGCGACCCACCCTGCAGGGAAAACCAAGACAAGTACTGCGATTATCATGGAGAAAAAGGGCATTACACGAATGACTGTTATCAGCTCAAGAGGCAATTAGAACTGGCATTGGAGTCGGGAAAACTGAATCATTTGGTCAAGGATCTCAGACAGAAGGGAAGGAGAGAAACCCCAAAGCATGACGCAGGAGCCAAAGACAAGGTCATCAACATGATCCGAACCCGGCCCGAACGAAGGAAGAGGAAGTCATCGGAACAAGGGGAAAGATGGATGAATGTCCCCCTAACATTCCCTCCTCTCCCCGATGGGGACGTATCGGACGACCCTCTCATAGTTGAAGCCACAATGGAAGGATACCTAGTCAGGAGAGTCTTTGTAGATGAAGGAGCTTCGGTAGAGGTAATGTTCGAACACTGTTTCAACAACTTGCCTCCGGAAGTAAGGGCTCGAATGAAACAAACGCAGACAGATCTGCTAGGGTTTGCCGGACAGGTGACTCGTCCACTGGGGAAAATCGAATTAGATGTGTCATTCGGAGATGAGGGGTTGTACAGGAAGGTCAGGATGAAGTTCACAGTCATTCGGGCACCGTCACCATATAATGTTATCTTAGGAAGGACCGGATTGAAGATCCTGCGAGCCATACCTTCTACGGTCCATTCCATGATGAAATTCCCAACCCCTCAAGGAATTGCCACGTTGGTCACTCGCTCCGTCATCATTTCAGAATGTAGGAGATTGGAAAGATTGCAGACTACTGCTCCGAAGCAAGATAAGGAGGAAACAGGCACAGGAGAGGTGGGTCTAACGGAGGAAGTGGCGATCAACCCAGCCTTCCCCGAACAAGCAATAACGATAGGAGGTGCGCTATCGGTTGAGGGCAAAAGGCGCCTCAAAGAACTGTTACAAAGGAACCTCGACATATTCGCATGGGAGCCAGCGGATATGACAGGAGTCCCCAGAGGGATCATCGAGCACACTCTGAATGCCAACCCTTCAATAGATCCGGTATGTCAAAAACGCCGAATGTTGGCGGCGGATCGGAGCCAGGCAGTCACAAAGGAAGTAGAAGAATGGGTCAAGGCTGGCATTGTCAGGCCGGTGAAATACCCTACCTGGATATCCAACCCTGTTCTGGTAAAGAAGTGTGATGGAAGCTGGCGTATGTGTATTGACTTCAAGAACATCAATTCCGCCTGTCCAAAAGACTATTACCCCTTACCGGAGATCGACTGGAAGATCGAGTCGGTTATGGGGTATAAATACAAATGTTTCTTGGATGCTTATAAAGGGTATCACCAGGTGCAGATGGCAAGGGAGAGGAGAAAAAACAGCGTTCTACACTGAGCAAGGAACCTACTGTTACACCAAGATGCCATTCGGCTTGAAGAATGTCGGAGCCACCTATCAACGGATGATAGACTCCGCTTTTCAATCACAGATAGGGAGGAACCTCGAGGCATATGTGGACGACATGGTCATCAAGAGCAGGGAAGAGCAGGGAATGCTAGCGGACATAGCGGAGACATTCGATAACCTTCGGAAAATCAACATGAAGTTAAATCCTAAAAAATGCTCCTTCGGAATGGAGGAAGGAAAATTCCTAGGGTATATGGTAACTTCAGAAGGAATTCGGGCAAACCCAAAGAAGACGAAGGCAATAATGGACATGCAATCGCCGAAGACCCTCAAAGAAATGCAGAGCCTCAGCGGCAAATTGGCGGCACTCAATCGTTTCTTGGCTCGTTCAGCTGAAAGATCCTTACCATTCTTCGAAACACTCAAGAACATCACTAAGGAGAATAAGGAGGAGTATCGGTGGACGGAAGAGGCAGAGTCGGCATTCCAAGAGATGAAAAAGTTGATAACGGATCTTCCCTCACTAACAACACCAACGGCAAAGGAAACACTGTACGTGTATCTAGCGGCCGCGGAGGAAGCGGTCAGCGCGGTTCTCCTCACAGAAAGAAAGGGAAGACAATTACCAGTCCGTTATGTAAGTCGAACACTCAACGAAGCCGAGAGGAACTACGCCCCGATCGAGAAACTAGCACTGTGTCTGTTGCACATGTCAAGAAGGCTCCGGAGATACTTCGAAGCACACCCTATAAAGGTAATCACGGACCAACCAATAAAGCAGATCCTCAACAAGCCGGAAGCGTCCGGGAAGTTGGCTAAGTACTCGGTGGAGCTGGGTGCATACAACATAACCTACGAGCCCCGGAACGCAATCAAAGGTCAAGTGCTAGCAGACTTCCTGTCGGAAGCTCCCATCGGAGAAAGCAACGACAAGTACTTCAATCAGCCAGCGATGAAGAAGGAGGAGGAGAAATGGCTTTTGTATACGGACGGAGCATCCAATAATAAAGGCTCCGGAGCGGGTCTTGTACTAATCAATCCAGAGGGAATGGAGTTCACTTACGCCATCCGGCTTGAATTCGACAGCACTAATAACGAGGCCGAATACGAAGCCCTACTGGCGGGGCTAAGAATGGCGGAGAGTATGCAGGTCCGTAGCCTTGAGGTCCGGGTGGACTCTAAGTTGGTGGCTAATCAGATAAATGGGGATTATGTGGCTAGTCACGAAAGTATGATCAAATACCTAGCAAAGGCAAAGGAGTACATAGCTAGTTTTGAAAACTTCAGCATCCGGAACATCCCTAGGGGTCAGAATCAAAAGGCAGATGTCCTTAGTAAACTAGCCACGGTCGCTTTTGACCACTTGACGAAGGAAGTGCTAGTGGAGGTGCTAAGGGAAAGGTCGACGGAAAGCAAGGAAGTTAATAATGTCGTTGAAGAAGAAGGAGACAACTGGATGACTCCTATCATCCGGTGTCTTAAGGAAGGAATTTGGCCGGAAGACCCTAATGAAGCCCGCAACCTAAGGATGAAAATCAGCCAATATGTCATGGAAGATGGTATACTCTACAAAAAAGCCTACTTGGTACCCATGATGAGGTGCGTGGGTCCCTTACAAGCAAACTACGTTATAAGGGAAATACACATGGGAGCTTGTGGGATGCATTCCGGTCCGCGCTCGGTCGTGGCGAAGGCCATGCGGCAAGGATACTACTGGCCTACAATGCACCGGGATGCTAGAAACGAAATAATCAAGTGTGACTCCTGCCAGATCCATTCGCCAGTGCCGCAGCTTCCAAAAACCAAGCTAACACCCATCATGGCTCCATGGCCCTTTTACCAATGGGGTATGGACATAGTGGGACCTCTACCATCGGCAGCCGGAAAGGTCAAGTTTCTCTTAGTTGCCATCGATTATTTCACCAAGTGGACAGAAGCCAAACCGTTGGCAAAGATTACGGGGAAAGATGTCACGAAGTTTGTGTGGGATAACATAGTATGCCGCTTCGGTCTCCCTGCCATCATCGTCACAGACAATGCTAAGCAGTTCGTAGACAACCCCTTCAAAAGCTGGTGCGAAAAACTCAACATCAAGCAGATTAATACAGCCGTGGCCCATCCGCAGGCCAACGGACTGGTAGAAAGGGCCAACAAAAGCTTGATGGAGGGAATCAAAACAAGGTTGGGGCGTGCAAAAGCCGGATGGGTGGACGAGTTACCGAATGTCCTTTGGGCACACCGGACATCCATCAAGACTAGCAACGGAGAAACACCCTTCAGCCTCACCTATGGAAGCGAAGCGGTCATACCGGCAGAAATAGGCATGCCAACATACATAGTAAGGTGAATAAGGGAAGGGCTCGAAGAGGACGATCCCCGTCGAACTGTAGAACAAAATGAAGAAGACATCCGTCTCAACCTCGACCTACTACAAGAACGGAAGGAAGAAGCCGCTGTGATGGAGGCCCGATACAAAGCAAAATTGGAAAAGTACTACAACCGGAAAGCACTGTGGTTTCCTTCAAGCCAGGGGAGTTTGTGTATCGAAAAAACGAGGCTAGCAGAGCCGAAGATCAAGGCAAATTGGGACCCAAGTGGGAAGGCCCCTATCGGATCAAAGAGGCAAATCTCAACGGCTCGTACAAGTTGGAAACTTTGGATGAAGAGGAAGTGCCCCGGAAGTGGCACGCCATGAATTTGAAGAAATGTTTTCTTTGAAAAACAAATGAATGCATTGTAAGCCTACGGGCATGAACTACTTTGTTTTTACTTTCAGTAAGCAATGATATATATTCCCCTACCTATGACGGAGGAGGAAAATTTTCCATGATCATATCTCGTGCTTAAGGGACGGACCGGCGGAGATTAGCTACCTCCGACCGCGTATCCGAAAACCCCTTAATTAAAATTAATTTACCCCCGTAAGTGCAATGACACTAGGGAAGGCCACATACCATTCGGTAGGCGACTGCATACCCCCGAATAATGCTAAGACATTAAGGGATGAGCCGAGGCATATGTGCCCAAACGGCACGCAGATACCCCGGAGGCGTGACGACGCCAGGGATGAGCCACCAGGTAAATTTACCAACAGGCGAAACATTACCCCCAAAAGTGCTAAGTCACCAGGGAAGGCCGGGGTATATTTACTTACGGGCACAATTTAGCGGGAAAAGTGCCAAGTCACTAACGAAAAACGCAAAAGAGACAAGAATATACATATCAAAAGTGGCCGTCCGGAAATACGGATGACTTAAAATAGCATTACAGAGGTGCGAAAATAAAACTGTTCAAATTACAACCCAGAGGCGCGAGGGCCCACTACAATACAAACAAAACACTGTCTTAAACATTGAATAGGCTACAAAATAAGGTAAAGGCTAAGATCCTCCGGAAGTGCCAGCTCCGGGGGTGGCCCCGGTTCCCTCGGGAAGAATGTTCATCAAATCAGCCAAAGGGAGATGATAGGATCTTTTGATTTTTTCTATATATGGGTAGCTTCGGGTGAACATCGTATCATAAACCTTAGTAAATTCCCGCACGGCCTCCATATCGAAATCATTCTGAGCAGCAACGATCCTTTCGACCTCTTCGTCAGATCGTTCCTCCCGGACCCCGTCCAACCAGCCAGAATCAATAGCAGTATTGAAGACTGCCCCCCAGGCTTGCTGGTACTCCTTACTACCCTGTAACCTGCGAATCACCGTAGGGATCAACTCTTTAACATAGTTGAAACGCAGCATCTCCTCCTGGCCAGCTCGGATGGCAACTTCTTGCATATTCTTTCTCAAATCCGAGGCCTCTCTCTCAGATTCCTCTAGCTCCGAATTTTTCTTCTCCAACGACTCCTCCAACGACCTGATCCTCTCGGCCTGCTCCGTATCCTTAGCCTTCAGCATCGCAACCTCAGCCTCCAAACCCTCCAGCTTCGCCTTCAAATCCCCTTCCTTTTGCTCGCAAGCTTGGTGAACCTCCCGAAGGGCCTGGTGATCAGCGGTTAATTTCTCATTGATAGCGGCTTGGGAATGAAGGCTAGCTCGGGTCTCGGAAAGCAATGGCTCAAGTCCGGAGCAAGCAGAATGGGCTCGGTGCAGTTCCGCATAACGACGGTTCAATCGCTCAAACCGCTTGAAGACTTCTGCAACTGCGAGGGAGCCGTGGCACAATTCAAACCACCCCCTATATAAAGCCCTTTCGTCAGTCTGATCATCTTGTTCTGAGCGAATAAAGGGGGGAGCAAGGTTAGCCATCATGTCTCTACAGAGGGCTGCGTCATTCAGGCTCGTATTGGCCGTTAAACCCCAGCCGGGGATAAAAAGTTCCCCAGAACCCCTTCGTCCAAACAAACCTACGCAAACAGAAAATAATATTAAAAATAATAATAATAAATAACAAAAAGAGCAAGGGATCGAGGACGATGGATACCTCCTGAATAATCTTCGGTATAAGGTCCCGCCGGCTGCTGGAGAGTCTCCTCCGCATTCACTCCTGACACCCCGGCTTCAACCTCTGTAGAAAATGAAGTCAAAAATAAAGAACGTACAACATGCAAACGAAAGAAGGGGGACATACCTTGAGCGGCAGTGTTAGGAATAGATTCCGAGAGAACCGGAGGATCCTCGACGGACAGCATCCCCTCTTGTAAAGATCCTCCCTCTTGATCACCCTCGTCATCTCGTCCAGTCTCATCCGCGATATCATCCGGCCTCAAGGTGTTAATGGGAGAAATCGAATGAGTGTCCTGGGATTCTTCCGGACTGGATAACACCTCAATAGAAGGGGACACCTGCCTTCTCCTCTTCAGCATTGATGAGGGTCCACCGGTAGGCCTCTTCTCCGCCTGCTTCCTTTTCTTTTCCTTGGCTTTGAGCACGCCGGAGTCGGCCCTCTCTACAATCCTCTGAATTCGGCTCGCCTCAGGAACAGGTTGATCAGCCCTCAATGGCTGAGTCACGTGTTGAGGAATTTCCTCTCCTTCAGTCAACGGGCGTCCCCTACCCAACCGGGACCCCTGCTCCGACCTCAAACGAAGATACTGGGACATGGTGATAACTACACAAGAAAGAGAAGGGGAGGGCGGTCGTATTACCATTCTTGTCAATATCCTTGAACTCCACACGAAACCCGGAATGCTTCCAAACTCTAGTCAACCCGACCTCAAACAAAAGTCCGGAATGAACCGGTCGGAGCTCAACTACCCCCTCACACAACCTCCGAACATCACCTTCCGAAAAACCTCCAGCAGGAGCGCTATCCGAAACGTTCGAATCCGGATGCCTCCACGGCATAGCATCGGGAATGGCCCTCCGGTCAATCAAGAAAAAGCTATCCTTCCAGTTCTTTAGGCTTGAACATGTTTCCTTAAAAAGACGCGGACGAGACTCCCCTCCAGTCCTCCTCTGGAAGGAAAACCAATGTCCCTGCTTATTCAAAGTATAGAAAACCCGGAACAAATTCACGCTGGGCTCAATTTCTAAGCTTCGGCAGTAGATCTCAAACATAACCAACCTATTCAATCCGATGGGTACTAACTGAGAAATGTGCACCTTAAAGTATCGGATCACGCTCAAAAGAAATGTGGAAAAAGGAACTCGGACCCCGGAAAATGCAAAATACTGCTCATAAAGCCCGATGGCATCACGGGGAAGGTTGTTCATAGTAAACTCCGCCGGAGGCAAACGGGGATGTAATTCGGTCGGAATACCATACTCACTAATAATATGTTCAAGTTCCCCTTCGGATAGCATGGAAGAATACACATGCATATCAGATTTGGGGGTCGTATCGCCGGAGGGTACTACGGAACCAGAGGCCATGGGATATTGACAAGAAGGCGCAACGAAAAACAACGGAGGAATAATGGGATGAAACTCACCTGAACTTGCCGAAAGGTTTGAAAAACAGAGGACGAAGAGATCGAAAAGTAAAAGTGGAAATTACCAATGAGGTGAAAACGCTTTATATAGGCCAAAAAGGTGGGGACGCGAAACGTCCTATCGTGTCAGATGTCGACGCGGATGAATCTAAACCGTCCACCAAGACGCGTCCGCCACGTGGCAAAATCCCACGATTTTCGATAAAATATTTTAACCCGCTCACTGAATGGGCCCGGGCTCGTTGTCCTAAGAGTGGCCCGCGAAGCCAAAGTCAGGCCAACTGACCCGAATGGTTCCGAAGAACGACTAGATTAAGTATCACATCACTTGTCAAAAACAAATAACATGATACTGGGGGGACATGACGACGTATATGGTCCTTCGGTGAACGACCGAAAGACCTGGAACACCACCGAAAGGCTCTCTGATAGACACTCCGGCAGGCTACGCCGAGGGCAGAGTTGACCTGACAGTACCTTTGGCACCTTGCCTGGACACAATTCGTCTCATTCTCCTGAATGTCAGAAAGTACATCAGAGACAGTGCCAGGGACAGTGTCAGTCCTGACGACACCAGTGGTCCCATAAAGTATAACGGTCTCAGGGACCAGATAGTGACATCAGGTAGTATAAATACGCATACAGTAGTTGAAGGCAGAGGTATCATTTTTCTCACACACACATTTATACTATACCTTTCGGTAAAACACATACTTACTCTTACACCGGAGTCGGGTCCTGGGATAACACCCGGGGTGAGACTAACGCGTTGTTCATCTTAGCAGGTATCTAGAAGGCTTATTCCTAAGGCTGAAAGATAACTACGACAACCCACAAAAAAATACCTCGACAACTTTCTTATAACCTGTAAGGCCCACCACACACAAATAAATTCTTGTAGCAACCAAACATATTGTTAGTCGATGAATGTTAACCATGACCCATGATTTAAGTGCTTGGATAACCAAATCTCTCATCATCAAACCATATCACTCGTAGGAATAACTTGCATTGATAGTATCGAGAGCGCACATACGATGTTAACTAAATGAACGTTAACGTCTCCAGGGAATAAATCCATAACAAAGGATTAATAGCGAATCATATATCAAGACTACATTTTTGTTTAATATCCTAATCAAGGACGGACCTTAATGGAGATCGGGGAGGGCTCCGGCCCCCCCAAAATTTGCGGCACCTAGTGTAAATATTATAGGTTTTAGGGGTAATTTAGTTGAGGTTACAAATAAATCTCCGATTTGGCCCTCTCAAAATAAATTCGGCCCCTCCAAAAAAAATGTTCAAGTTCCGTCTATGATCCTAATTATATAGTTCAGCAACATGTTAAATGCAACATTGTTGATGATATACCAGTTCTATGGTTGTCCTTAGCTTTTGTAGTTAGTTTATTATGAAGTTAGAATTCGGATTATATTACAGATGACATCTCATCGTTTATTCATTTGATAGGAAGGCTTGATAAAGGTCTCTATATATGTAGTTTGAATAAATTACAATTGCCTCTTAAAGATGAAATTTACAAACTCTTTATGCAGGGCCTTTGTTTACATTAAACAAGCAATTAAGTAGTTGGAATGACTATTACGAAAGGAGAGGGATTACGTTAGATTCTCCCGTCGCTCTGCTTAATGCATACTTGTCTCATTATCGTTTCTGAACCCCATGAGCATTACTTCTGACACGCCATATATTATAACTTTATGAAGTGTATAGATGTTGGTGCTAGTTCCATACGATTTCTGTTGGGTAAACAGTTTTTAATACAGTAATGTTTAGCAATGCGGAATTGAGTATGTTGTTGTATCTAAGCAGTAGATATGATTTGCTTAATATAAATGTTTGACAATGGAGATGTATCAACGACCATAAAATGTAAAATAATATAAAAGCTAAATGTTAATGTCGGACAAGTCTTCAAAAACCATTTGAAAAGTAACGTAACAAAGCTAAATGCTCCTTAAAAGCTCCTCGCCAAACAACATACTCTATATCTTTATCTTTATCTTTACTACATAAAATAGAAAAATTGTGTGAAAGTGAAAATTGAAAGTTGAAAGTTGAAAGTCAAAAATGAGATAAATGTATAATGTAATTAATACTCTTATTAAAACACCCCATTACTTAAAAGTACATTAATTTATTCATATTGTACAATCAACTAAAAGCATATCCACCAAATTAAATACAAACAATTAAAACACCCATACTAAAAAGTAAAATAAAATTTTCACAATATACAATTCAAACAAGCTTCAACAAAATTCAGAATATAAAATAATTACACACACTAATTACTGTTATTTTTAAAACACCCTAAAATGAAAACTACGTGTTATTATACACATTATACAAATTAATAAAACACACAAAGTTTCATATAAGCTAACAAGTTGATGGTACAGATAGTTTTGAAAACTGGACCGGACCGGACCAACGGGTTCAACCGAGAACCGGTTTCGCAAGGTCGAAATAAAAATAAAAGTCATCTGAAAATGAATCGAGAGGGACCGTTGAAACCGATACAAACTGGTAAATCAGGCCTCATCGAGATTTATTTCCAGTTATCGTCACAGGGTACCGCTTATACTATATATAAAGGAAAACACAAAAAGTGAAATGTTGAAACTAAAAATAGAAATGTTGAAAACATATATTTCAAAAGAAAACTATTAATACACATCGAAAACCGGGTTGACACGGGACGCTTCAAACCCAACGGGTTGACCTGGTTTAATTTCACCCGTGTTCAACCCAACCCGTCGGGTTGACCCGGTTTAAATCGATCCGTTTTTCGACCAAAACAGTTCAACAAGTTGAAACACCCGGTAGACCGGGTTTCAAAACATTATGTTTAATACCCAAATCTTTAAACTTTTATTATTTTTCGTTTATAACCATAAGCATTTTTTATCACTAAACGATCTGTCGCTATAAAATCCCGTTGCTATTGCACAGGTACATATCGTCTTTAACTATATGTATATATAATTATCATTAAAAATTCAAACTAATATTAAATGAAAACTGATTTTGCATATTCAATGTTGGAAAGTCAATACATTTTTTTTTTTTTCTACATACAAAGCATGTATCCATGTTTTTTAAACTTAAAAAGTGAGTAATGTTAAATTTCTAAAATTCTTTTAAAACTAAAATTTCTACATAAAAATTCAAATAATTTGTCCTTAATGAAATAGCTACCATAACAATTCGCACCTAAAATTTCAAAGAAATGTATGACAAATTTTAATAACTTTTACTAATGTAATTTTTCTATAAAAAAATATATATTTTTTAATTTATTTAATCTTAACACTAATAATTTCTAAAATTTTATCAATCTATTTTATTTTATAAGGCATCATATTACAACTTATTTTTTATTGTTATCTTACTTTATACTGTGTGTATCATATGCGATCTCAGTTATTAAATATTGAAATGTGTGTAGAGATATTGTTTTGACATTTATATATAGTTGAAATTGCAGAGATATTGTTGTGAATAACTTGAATGTTTACAATCACAAAACATTGTATCGATTTTTAAAAATATTGTTTTGACATTTATATATAGTTGAAATTGTAGAGATATTGCTGTGAATAACTTGAATGTTTACAATCACAAAACATTGTATCGATTTATTATATAGTCACGGGGTTCATTTTTTTTGTTCTTGTTCTTGCGCATTCAATACGTTAAATACAAATCTGTTTTCAAATATTGCTATAATGATGGTGATTGATTGGTGCTTTAATCGTTGATTGTTCCGGAGCATTAATTTCAAAGATATACAAAGTTTTCTGAAATAATTTGGTCAAAAAATATTATACAACGGGTGTATATATATTTTGTTAAGTTTCTTGTTTGAAGTTTTTTGATTGAGTCAAATACCATGCTTGATGGATGATAACTACAAAGTGAAGCCAATCAAAGAGTTTGGTCAAAGAGGATTCAACACCTCATATGCCGTGTACTAAGAAATTTTACACGACGAGTAACGTGCATTGTTAGTTATCTCATAATTGATGTAATGTTTTATTTTCAGTTTCAATAAATATTTTTATATGTTCTATGATACATGTTAAGGATTTTTTCTTCAGTTGAATTATCGCATGTTACAAAACACTTACCACAATATCGCATATTGTTAATTATTTGCAGCTAGGAACCGTTGCCGCTAGGCCGCGGGTACTCGTCCAGTTTCTTTAATATATATGTTGGTTGCCTAATTAAATTCCTAATTTTCTTAGGCAAAATGTTTATCTTCAACTTTCTATATTTATGTATTACTAGCTAGCTACTTATATAAATCTAGAAAACATTGCGAAGAAAGATAACTAACAATCTCAATTTCGTCAACGTGAGATATTAGAAATTTTCTGTTATTAAAACTAGCTAGATATTCAATTTATAAACCATATTATTTTCTACAAACACTTTAACATTGAGGCATTTTCCTCTCAAATAATTTTTTTAAGGAAATATGATCGACTCATACCATAGATAGCAAATATATCCAAAATTTGCTGTGGTCATTGAGGTTGATAGAACCGAAATTGAAATAATAATTGAAAGATGATCAAATTTGGATGAACTGAACAAAAGAAAAAGGAGTCAACTTTAATTAGCGCACTAGCCTGTTTATCTTTTCTCCGTTTTTACTATCAATAATGATAGTTATCTGTTGCATTCAGTTTTCCAACTTTTAGATAACTTTCGATAGAAATTAATCATAAAAATTTTAAGATAAAAAAGAGAGATCTAATAACTTGCTACAAATATTGTCGTTTGGTTATACAAAGAAAAAATGTACAGATAAAAAAGTGTCATTAAATTTAACTAGACGAAAACCCGTGCAAAATAACGATGTACATAGGCAAATAATTATACTTGTAAAATCGTGACTTTGGTTTGACCTTTGATGCAAAACTTACATGTTCAATTTGTACCTCATTGTGAGGAAAAAAATTCACGTGTTTTAAACAAAAAAATGATAAAGTTTAGGGATAAAACAGTATTCAAAATATTAATTTAGTTGCAAATGATGTTAATTTTTTTAATTAAAGGTATAATAGTTCACTAACCTCAATTTTAAGCTTTTACAATAAGCTTTAAGAAATATTGTTCACTTTTTATAAGAGCAACCGTGTAAATTGGTATTGATGGAAAAATCGTATAACCTTTTCTAAATTGATAAACACGTAAAGATTGACGAATATTAAAAACTTGTCATTTTAAAAGTAGTAAAGATTGGCATTGATAGAACAACCGTGTAAATTAAACTTGTTTTTAAATAAAAAGTTAAATTGTAAAATTTGTCATTTAAATATTTAAGTTTAAGATTATTATAGACAATCAACAATACTCAAATTTTAAGTATTTTAAGTTTAAAAAAATACGTATACATTATAACTAGTAGAGAAACATAATTTAGAAAGATATATAGTTGTTCACCGAGACATAACACAAGTGTCATCAATAACTTATATCAATGTTTTAAAAACAGGGTTTTTAATTAATCCGGTCGAGTTATCGGGTTACTGGTTCGATCGCAGGGTCAACCCGATTTTTTATCAAAAAAATTATTTTTTTCAACTGGGTCAACCCGGTTCAACCGGTTCGACCACCGGGTCAACTCGGTTTTCTATATAAAACTGTAAAAACAAATCTGGCCGGGTTTTGAGAACCGGGTTGAACTGAGTCACTTAAAACCCGATGGGTCCAACCGGTTAACCCGTTTTAAAAAAACCGATTTTTTTAACCCGTTTTTATATCCGAAATTGGTTCAACTGGTTAATCCGACCGACCCAGGTTTCAAAACATTAGTTTATAACACAAGATAGTGTAGTGAGAATATGTTTCAGACCTTGACACATTCTAAATTATTTTTATAAACGAGCGGGGTAACCCGCGCGTTGCAGCGGGGGCGCTATGATTAACAGATTATTTAAAAAGACATTATCATAAGTTGATCTATTATAAGCATTAGTAATTTCTACACATTTAAAACTATTGAACCTAAACCTAATAGATGTAACACATTACATAAAATATACACACTTGTAACCCCAAGGCGTTGTTTTACGGCGTTGATCATTACACTATGACTTCTACCTGATAAACTGCCTTTACGATTGCTAAATAACAATTTTCTATAAATAAGCGAAGGGATTACAGTTAAGGTTACTAATGTAAGATTAATACAACCACGATAAATCGTAGGGATACTGTAGATGCTACATTACTTAAGATAATACTTACTAACCAAACTAAAATTTATGGATAACAAAGCATTTGAGGTTAGCCAACTCGACACAACCCCTTTTTACAGGCTTTACAAACTTGCCAGTTTTGACGCAAATACCCAACACATTTGACATGCATGTAACTTGAAACTGCCTTACCAATAAACACGTAACCTAGTATACAATCCAATGCACCCGCTCCAATACCTCAGTCCTGATGTCCACTTTTTCTGGCATATACATCATATTTCCCCTGGAAAAAAAAGAGATTAGCTTAAGTGAAACAGTTAGAAACTCATATAAATAGTTAAAAATTGTTTATAAGTTTCCTGAAACAAAGAGGCGACTCACTTCATGATGTGTCGAGCTGATGACAGTGCGCATGACAGAAACTATATCGGTCTTCTTTGCGAAGTCCTTGATACCAAACAACCATTTCAGCTTCTTGAGTGCAATAGTCGCTGCAGCTCCTCCCATGTACACGACAATAGCAGCTCGACTGCAATAGTAAATTCAGGCCCGTTTCATGACCCTAACCCACCCATTTCAGCCCCCAAACGCATCCACTTCAGGGCCCATTTTCAGCACTTAAACGCACCCATTTTAGCCCTGACTTCAGACCCCAATCCCACACCCATTTCAGCCCCCAAACTGAGCCATTTTGAGGCCCGCAACCCACCCATTTCAACTCCCGTTTCATCACCCAAAGACACCCATTTCAAAAGGTTGCATCGGCCTCGCAGTAGCTTCCGTTTCTTGGTACATCAACATGTAAATTGAATGTGTGCATCGTATTCTATATATAGTTATTAACTAATTGCAAAGAAGAACATGTAGTTCGTGAAAAATTCTACTTAATACAGTTAAAAAAAACAGAGATTATGTATGTGAAAAATAAAAGATCCTTACTTTCGGTTATGCGATGTAGGGAGGGAAATACTGATACATAATTCTTTTAAGGTTTGCCTTCCACCATACAGTCAAAGACTTACGAAACTGCAGAAAAACATACTACAAAGAAAACAAACACACATCAATAAGAAATATATATAAGAATAACACGAACCGAATACAAATTACATATAAACGTGAGTATGTTTTTCGCACAATCGACTAAAATTGTTTATCGCATTTTTATTAAAACATATAAGCGTTTTTGTTCAGGCCAATTAATCTAAGCTCTTTTTCTAACAATGCAACATTGATTGATTTTGCTTTTGCTTTTGCTTATTGAGGCGTCCTTTTCAATGGACAAATTCAGTGAGGTGTTAGTGGCATTCTTCTCTGGAAGGGCAGTTGGGAGTGATTTCAGCATTGATGCTTGTAGAAATAAAGAATGTAAAAACAACAGAAAAATAAAATATGAAAATAAATGATGCAAATATTGTGTAAGAACAGGTAGTTATCTACTAATGTAATCTACAAATTTCAATTTTTAGTGTAATCTCAAGTAGAAAGAGGAAATAAATGGTACCTATTAATAATGTTATCTGATGTACGCTTTCTAGTGTGTGCCCGATGTTATCTGATGTAGGCTGTCAGTAGGTTTTGCGGCCCAACTGACAGGAAGTTCTGTAGCTTTCTCGATCCTTTTGGAGTGGTACGGATTGGAGTGGTACAAAGCTAATGTTATCTTGCCAAATTGCAGGGAACCCAACAAATACGTCTTTATACATTCATACCTACAAAATGTTAACAAAGTGAATATGTTGCTCTTAATTAAAAACCAAAGCTTAAAAATACCGGTACTTACATTTTCTTGCACAAATTCTCAGTGATCACAGATAGATTGATGACTTGCATCCGAATTTACATAATTTTGTCCTGAGTGAAAGAATCGAAAGCTTCCTCGATAAACTTGGATATTTTCTCAACATTTGTTTCAAGCTGTTGTTGCTGTTCCTCAAATAAATGTTGTTTTATCTGAAGGTCCTCTTTTGTCATCTCATCATTGAACAGCTTGTCACCAAACATATAAAATGAAAAAGGGTATGAATAAGAAAGTGCCCGCCTTGATCTGAATAGCCGATAAAGCCCATTTGTAACCCAGATAAAATCTCTTAGCTGTGATTATTTTCCCTCCAAAATTGCAACTTTTCCTTGAATCGTCTCCTTCAGTTTAGATTCCTGTTTAAACGAATCAGTATGAGCCTTGTAGCAGGAACAAAGGCAAAAGTTCATTATTACATTAGTATCTTAACAACCTACTAATAACACATCAACCTAAAAACACATCACCAACCTATTGTGTAAAAAGACAATCTCTCATTTTCATAATCTCACTAAAAAAGTTAACCACTAAAAAAAGTCAATAGTTTTTATATACCTAAGGAGCAGCCTTATATAATCAATCGCATCATTCTTCTCATCTTCATCTTCATTTTCATCCTCAGCTGTCACTCTCCACACGTGTAAAAACTGGTTCAAAACGCAATAAGCAAAATTTTCCAATTAAATCCCATAGAAAAACATAAAAAATAAATCAGAAATCAATCATCAGATTCAAAAACACCCCCTTTTCTAAGATAAAAATCCCAAATTGTAATGACATAAGAAACCCCCTAAAAATAAACATGTTGAAAGCTATAATTAGGGTTGATAAACTCACAAAATTGGTTTTTCTCACTCTTCAATCCGGCCTTCTTGACCCCACCGGAATCGTAGCTACAACGTCGTTGCCAACGGAAAAAAAAACGACGGCAATTCAAGATTTGAAGAACCCCCCACTCATCTCACTTTTTCCTTTTTTATATGATTTTTTTGTGGGTTCGATCGAATAACATATTCATTTTCAAACAAAAGATATAAGAAAACTGCAGTTTTCACAAAACAGAGAGTGTGTGTGTGTGGGGTTTTTTTTTTTTTTTTTTTTTTAGTATTTTGGTGGGAAGAAGATTCAGGAAGAAAATGGAGGGGGCGGGATTTATTAGAGATCGGAGAAGCTTCAAGAGAGGGGATTGTTTGTGAGTATTTGTGTGGAAGAAAGATCTAGATATGTAGAAATTAACCAAAAAAGCAACTGTTAAGTCTACAGTATCATGAACAGTACCCATAACAAATATGGTCCGTTAAAACCATAGATGGTGTGCATCGCGACCGTCAAAATCGAAACCGACCCACTGTTCATCAGCAAGCCGCAATTCTGCCTTTTAAATATATAGTATAATAGCCTCACTAAAACAGTAAAACTCAAACTCATTATTTTGTTACCCAAACCAAACATACATAAAGCCTAAAATATCAATACCAATCACATATTAGGTTTATAAAAGATATATTATACAATGTCAAACACATATGATTCAATACATAAGTTTTCTTAAAAAAAAAAAAATAAATAAAATAAAAAAATAAAAATAAAAATCATCACGATCAATCTAAACTTTATATATATTTTCTAAACAAGAATAAAAATAATAATCAAACAAGTCCAACGTTAGTGAACCGGGTTGACTCGGAGGTCAAACTAGATTTACAAACTTCGAAAAACCGATTCATTTTGACTAATTTTTTTCGACAAAACCGGTTCAACCGGCCAAGTCGAACCGGGTATTATTAAAATACCGGTTCTCCCCTAAGTTTGCTGGACTAATTTTGCCTCTAAGTTTTCATGTGATCGAAAACAAATGTTAAGAGTATGCCTAAAGCTATATTATTATTCAACAAAGTGTATATGCAGATTCTTAGGGAGGAGGGAGTGGTACCCTAATACCCTGGGTGCCATATCACCTCTATCCAATAAAAATCTTCCAACTCAAAAATACCCGATTCTACCATAACACTACTCGATTTGGAAGGAGTGGTACCTTAATACCCGATTTTTTTTCCATATATTTCAGTTTCATCATCTCACTCACTTCTCTCTCATTTTCTTCACCGGAAAATGCCTACCAACACAAAATCTTGAAAATCAATTTCTTTAAATTTAACCAACTTTTATAAGATTTTAAAGAAAACCCATTTCATAAACATGCCAGAAAAGACATTAGATGACACTAACAAGAAGTAAAAATCAAAATCAGAAGATGAAACTGAACCTACACCCTTTTCCGTTCACCGGAGCACCAGATCTCCGGCGACCACCCGCCGTGTATCTCCGGCTTCAACTTTTCCGGCGAGTTCACTGGTGGAGAAACACCTCCAAAAAGGAGAAACACCTTCATCTTTAAAGGGAATTGTTTTTATTTTATTTTATTTAAGCATGGTACTCGCTCGAGCTCCCAACTCGATTTTGCTACTCGATCCAAGTACCCGACGTACGCGGGGCGGTGTACCCGCTCGGGTACATGCTACTCGATGCCCTACCCGAGCTCCACTCCCTCCTCTCTTAGAGCCCTAATTTAGGCCAAAAACAAATGCGCATTCTCGCATAACTCAATATACGTCAATTACTTAATCCCTAACAAGTGAAATTACAGCATTGTCCCTATGATCACTGTTGTAAACATTGATCAAATTATTAAATGAAAATTGACCGTGTCATTTAAAATATTAATGTGATTTAAGAATAAAATTAATGTATAGGTAATTTGAATTTATAAGTCATTAGTATGATTGATTTTTTAATTAGTGTGACCATTTAAGAATAAACTTAGAGCTCTCCTTTCATTTCCCGACATCGAAAAAACACACTCACTCCTCTCCTTTTACCAATCATCTAGATTTGTTTTGTATTCATTCGTAATAGAGGGAAGACACGTATTGGTTCGCCTTGATAACCCGTTTTTACTAACGGAGTTATCCGTTGTGTCATAAAAGATAGACATTCATGTGCTGTGAAAAGGAAGAATTTGTTTTAAGAAAATTGTGAGCAGGCCTCAACATTTATATTTTATTATGTTTTACTACTACAAAAATGGACATAGAGCCCCCTTAATAAAGCCGGTTTTAATGAAAAACGGGCACTAAAGGGATCCCGTGTTCATGAAAAGGGTATAGAACCATGTTTTCTTTAAGAAAACAAGGCTTTATGTTGAAAAAAGAATAGAGCCATGTTTTCTTCAAAGCAACCGGGCACTATTACTTATATGGAGAGAGATTCTCTCAAGTTGTAAACATAACTTGACTCAAGTTAAGGAATTATGAGCCATTGGATTTGATCCAATGGCTCAAATCAAAAGAACTTCTTTTGATTTGAACAATTGGATCAAATTCAATGGTACCACAATTGATTAATTTGAGTCAAGTTGTGTCATACAACTTGAGGATCCCTCTGCTACTTATATAGAGCCATGTTCCCTTCTACAAAACCGAGCTTTATTTGCTAAACTATTATCTTGTGCAAAACCGGGCTATATTCCTCTACCCACCTAAACATTTCCATTCCTCCCGCTCAAAACTTTCCCCAAAAATCAAAATCAGTATCCCTCACTTTCTCCAAAAATCAAAATCACATTTCATTATCCCCCACCATTATCCTCTTCATCTCGTCACACATTATCTCTCCATTTTCCATTATGCCCTGATTTCTGTAAGCGACCTTTGGTAGAAGACAGCATCCTTGTTACATATTATCCCCCACCCTTATCCTCTTCAGTCGTATCCTTGCAAATCACATACCCCTCGCGATTCACCATCTTCACTCCCGATTTCATGTCCATTTATCAATAAATCAGGTACTTTAATGCGTTATGTGTTCAATTTAATTATCAATTTGATGTATTCATGACTCAGTTTCGTGTTTGGTTGATTTTTATTTTTTGGAATTAGGTTCATATAATCGGATTTGGGGAACTGTTGTGGGTTACAAGATTGGGAGCTTTTGTTTATGCTCGGTTCATGTTCGCTTAAAGGTATGTTTATGCTTTTGGTTATACTTCTTTAGCTCAGCTAGTTACTATGAGTGGTTAGATTCTTTATTTGTCGTGTGTTTGTTTTGTTATGATTTTGTTGTTAAAAAAATTGCAAAGAAAAATTATATCTTAGGTTGGGTATATGTAACAACATTATTTGGTCTTAGGCTTATGTTATTTTGGCTATATGTAACAACATTATTTGTGGAAAAACTAATTTTGGGTAATGTGTGTTCAGATTTTGGTTTGATTTCGGGTGAGCTTCACGTGCATTTTGACGTGTGTACCGGAATCAAAGATAATCTAGCAAGTTCTACCACGACGTATTTGATTTGCTGCATTCTACCAAGGATGCTGTCTTGACGAGGCGACCTTTGTGCCTTTGTGGTTGCAGCCGAGGCTGCAGACCACAGTCTTATGGGTTATTTATGTGTATGTGTTATGTATTTTAATTGTATTTTATTATGCGGGAGTGAACCCCGTCATCTTGGCAAGGCAGCCACACACGGGTTGTGATTGCAGCCGTGCGGGGTGTTACCAAGGCCGGTATCTTGGCGGGGCAACCTGGCCCTAGTTACGGTTGCAGCCAATGCCGGCATTTGGTTTTCCATATGATACATCAATAACTGTTTGAAATAATGTACTTTTTGAACTGGAATAGTTTGCTACTTTCAGTTGTGCAAAAGAAATCTGGCCCAGTGTCGTTCTTTCTCTCATTCTAAATTTGCTACATTAGATGCTTACTGTTTGATTGTGCAACATTTGTCATCAAACACAGGTAACCAACGGGTATCTTGTCGTACCAGCCACACTCAGGTTGTGGTTACTGTTGTGCTTAGGGGTGTCAATAGGGTCGGGCTGAATCGGGTTTAAAAATCTTATCCGGTTGTGTGATTCGAACTTGATAACCCGACATAGTTATCGGGTCGGGTTAGGGTTGAATTGTTTTTTTTATCGGGTTATCGGGTCAACCCAATAAGACCCGAAATTCATTTTCCAAAACTTATTTCCCTAAAAGTTTTATAAGCATATTAGTTTTCACAATTACATAAAATATTTCCCCCTAACAGTTAGCAAAAGTAGTTTGTTAGTTCAGTTGCATGCTTTTTATTTTTGCCTAATAGTAGTGTTTCTTATTATCTTCTTTATAAAGAAGGTACTGCTATTTGTTTTTTTGCGCATACAGAAGGTCATACAAGAAATATCTACGATGAAACAAGTGGTGCGATTAAACCATGGATAAGATACTGATTTGTACAACTTATTTGGACTTTGTGGGAGTTAGACAGTTGGTAGTAATTGAGAGGTACAAAACTTTATATAATACATCTAACTTATTTGGTCAAAATATTTCTAATAAACTAGCAATTTGAGCACCATTGCGGGAGAACGCTACTGAAGATAAAACATGCGGACCAATCAATTGTAAGTCTTTCTCATGTGTAAATATATACTAGTACGTAGTATTGCTTTTAACATGTTTTCTATTCACTTCATGTGCAGCAAGGAAAGAACATTCATTCTTTGTTTTGTTCTATATCTGTGTGTAAAAAATACTAAAGAACCCGATTAACCCGAATCACCGACCCGACATAACCCGACCCGGCAACAACCCGAACCCGATAATCCGATTACTTATCGGGTCGGGTTGCGGGTCACTTTTTCAAAATAAAAAACCCGAACCCCAGTGCAGGCTGTGTTTAAAAAAGCGCGCATCAGGCGCGCCTGATGCGTGATGCGTTGCGATTCGAGGCTTTGTTGCATCGTGACACCCCGATGCGTTAGTTTCGGGATGCGAGGTGATGCGCGCATCATTGCGCATCGCGAGCACATCACCTGACATGCTCGATCAGCACTTTTTGCGATCATGTACTTTTGGCCTTTTTATTAATTTTTATTTTTTATTATTAATTGGACTTAATAATGTGTATTGGGCTTCTTCTCATGGGCTTTACTTTTAAAATATGTGTCCAATTTGACCAATTCCTTATAAACGATTAGACTTTTGATCTTAGTTTTCGACTATTTATGGATTTTAGTGATATAGAATCGTGAACTATGAACATGCATGGTATCTTTTGACATTAAATGTGTTATTAATGTGTTTTGTGCACTATATATAATTTAAATATTTTTTTATAAATTGTCGCCTCGGGTACGTGATGCGCGCGCATTCGTCTCGGCGCCTCGCGCCTCGGCTTTTTGACCCTTATCACATCGACGCGCATCGCACTTTTTAAAACCCAGGGTGCAGGTCCAAACCATTTGCTTCAAGTACGTTAAAAACCGTTTTTCTTTGAGGGTGTTAATTGGTGTTTGTTGCTTCCGCAGTTCCTTCACTTGAAAAGTTTCCGGTTATAGAAGTTGGCAAGATTCCTGGCGAACTAATCCTTCGAAATGGTCATATATTGCTTAATTCAGGAAGGGAAGCTGTAATCCTTAAAGTTACTAACGATGGAGATAGACCAATACAGGTGTTTTCCTTGGTACATTTTCCGAGATTTTTCATATAGTTTTCACTACTTCAAGATAGATTGTTATTAAGGCTATAACTCGAAGTTATTATAGAAATCTCAGAAGTTGGTGGTCTGATATTATTTTATGTGTGCCCATCACCATCAGTTGTAGATGGCTCAGGCTCCCCACCTGCTCCATCGTCCAAAAATGATGCAACAGATACCCATCATCACGACTAAAACACCAGAAAACCGTCAACTCAAAGTTGCTACATTGTTTCATGTGTTTCCTCCTGCCTTTCTAAGAAAGGTAAGGTAGCACTTCCATAGTGATTCTCTAATTTCAGTATATGCTCATGAATATTTGACACTATTTTGCAAGCAGGTGGTAGCGGAAATAGTTGCTACATTCTTGCTGGTGTTTGTGACATGCGGAGCAGCATCACTTAGAACTAAGGATGACCATAAGGTGTCACCTCTTGGAGCCTCAGTAGCCGGTGGGCTCATTGTGGCCATCATGATTTAGGCAGTTGGATATATCTTTGGTGCACACATGAACCCTGCTGTCACACTAGCTTTTGCAGCCGTTGGCCATTTCCTTTGGGCTCAGGTACCTACCTAGACCAGTCATACTCAAAACACATTATTGCATTATTACAGTTCTAAACGTATTCAACTATATAGAATCATATGCTCTTAATGTGACTAACAAGATGAGGTACACTGAAAAACATGTTGTTAGCTTAGCACCACACATCTAAACAGATTCAAACCAAAACAGAATCATATGCGATTAATGTGATAAAGACAAGCACATGAGACCATGATCATAAATTCATAGTTAAGCCACATCAGGTAGTTGGCAATATGTATGACTTTCAATTATTTCACTATGCAGGTCACTTCAGCTATTGCCACTGAATGACAAGAAGCCTTTTACTACTAAGGAGCTGGACGATATCGTGAGCTTGTGCATTTCAGTGTGGCATCTGATCATCAACAATGTTAGTATTTAGGAAAGGTTGGCATGTACTCATGTCATTTTGTATCTCATTTCCCTTAGCCCAACAAAAAACTTGATTGTGAAACTGTTGTTGTGATGTTTAATTAGTGGTATTTAGTATGTCAGATAGTCCATAGGACCCGTACTAGATTGTTGTGAAACTGATCTTTGATCTTCAATCCATTGGTTTTGGTATAGACCTTCACGGTTATGGTTTTGTTTTTGTTTTGTTGCTGGTTCTGCTTGTTACAGCTTTGTTTGTTATGTGGAAATACAATGTAAACAGGTGGTATTTAACAAAAACTGAAGAAAAAAAATCATAGAGCCATGTTTTTTAAGCAAAAAACAGGGGTCTATGTTGATTAAAAATGGTTTTTTAAATCAAATAGAGCAAGGTTTTCAACCAAAAAACCGGGCTCTATTACACGTCATAAAGCCCATTTCTAAAACCGGGCTCTATGGCATTCTTAATAGATTCCCCCCCTCTTTGTGCCCTCATGAAAAACCGGGCTCTATTAGCCTTTCCAACCGGGCTCTATGTCAATTTTTGTAAGTAGTCCTCACTCCTCAACAATTAAATACGGTATCATTTTCTACACTTTATCTTTTCTTGTTATTATCAACATATTGTTCCTTTGTCTCTAATAGCAATACACTTATTATATAACAATCAAATCTTGTGCTATGTCACACTTTATTGATCTATTTGGGTCAATATTACTAGACTATTAATTTGAACTATATGGATTAATGATTCCTAGAGTGTCGATACCAACACCATTAACAGATAAAATATGTTGTTTAGTTCCATCACGATGGGTTAGTTCCACCACACAAATCATTTCAATTTCGCTCTTGCGTTTTATAGAGATTTGCAACTGTATCAAAATAGTAATATTGTGTTACACAGCTAGCAACGTGTAAAAGATGCGATTCCATAAAGACTACGATTTTAACAAAAAAAAAAAAACATATGCATGACAAATTTTATGTAACTATGCTTCGCTATCAATATGTTCTTTAGTAGTTTTAGCACAAACTTCTGTTTTCCTTTATGAAAGTGGCTTTCATTTGGTGGTAGTGAATAAAAAACAGGTGAAAACGGAGTGAAACGTATAAAAAACTTCGAAATTCTTTTTTTTGAAATTTTTTTCTGAAATAATTTTTATTAGAATTTTTTTTGTGACATGCGATTTTTTATTTTATTTTTTAGATTAAAAAAATTTTATGAATTTTTTTTTTCGAATTTTTTTTTTATGAAATTTTTTTTTCTGAAATAATTAATTTTTTGTGACATGCTATTTTTATTTATTTTAGATTAAAGAATTTTCTGATTTTTGAAATTCTTGTTTTTGAAATTTTTTCGAGGGTAAAATGGTCATATCTTTAAGAAAGACAACAATGTCAACGTTAATGTAAAGATTATTTTTTTTAGTTCACTCTGCAAGCTATGCATTCTTGACAACTATAGTGCTTTAATAGGTTATTAGCCCTAAATTTAACAACAAAAAATAAATGTTTGATAATTTGTATTTTTTTATGCTTGATAATTTGTATTTTTTTATGTAAGAGGTGTTTTAATAACTGTATTAATTGTGTTTATTGATCAATATTAATTGACTACATTAAATAGCATTAATGTTGTCTTTTGTTTGTTAATAGGTGCATTAAAGTGGTGTACGCTATGCTTCTTGTCTTGTACGTTTGAAAATTATGCGCATTAAAGTGTTGTACACAATGCTTCTTTTCTTGTAAACTTACTAAGTATTTGGCTTAATAGCTTCATTAGATTGTAAATTGTGGTTGAATAGCTATATTTTATGGTGAAAGGGTATTTTCAATAGTGTATTAATTGTATTAAATGAATGAGTTGTTGTTTTTTTAGTTTCATTTATGCTTTGTGCATTGTATAATAAGCATCATGACTTGTAAATTAAGATCATGATGAGAGAGATTCATTCCTTTCTATTATATGTAGTATAGATTTTTGAGTGCCTGCTATTTTTGTTTAGCGGCACATCTAGTTTAGAGGATTCTTTAATCTGATTTATATTTTGGGTAATAAAACCATATATGCCACCTCATAGTCGCGTAATTTACTCAAGCAAACAAATTAAATAAACATGCAAAGCATTCTAAATCTTAGTGTTGCATGTATCTTATATATAGACACAAAAGGATACATAGTTATCTTCACACACCTGATAGTCTTTCAAGGTATAGTGACATGGATGAGCAAGTGTCTGGGAAACTGAGCGAATTTTTCAGAAAGGGGAAGCCCTTTTTGCTGTAAATTTTTGCAGCTTGGGCTTTCGGGAATGGATATTATTTCTAAAGTTGCTTTGAATGAAGGGATGAGCAGTTATGTATTTGTGTTTTACAGTCATGGCCCTTTCGCCATTGTTATAGACAAGTATATCTCTCTTTGACACACAAAATTACACGTCTAAATTTATTCTTCTATATCCTCAAGTCTATATGTACTTCTGTTTTAACTTTTACTCATGATTATCTTTGTGATAGGGATATCAGGCCAAAGATGACAAAGTCAATATTTATCAAACTTATGCTACTAGCACTATTGGAGTAAGTTTTTTCTCGATAATACACAAAATAAGTATTAGTCATCATTGGGTTACATAATGATGTTTTGTTCCTTGTTTTGCAGGCGGTTTGTCGACCAGATTTTCTATTTCTTGGGATGAAAACCACAGTTTACAATTTCAATGGGCAATACTCTTCCTGCTATAACTTTTTTCATGGCAATCATTCTAAGGTAAAAGAAGAAACAACTTAACATGCACACAAATGCACAAAAGAAAAAATAAAAAAATAAAATAAATAATAAATAAATAAATAAATCTATTACTAATGGGACTAAAAGACTGACAATCCCTCATCAGACTTCTAATACATTAAAATAATTAAAATCAAATATAGTGGATGAATTAGAACAAAGATTAATTATATAAGCTTCTTAGAATTAATTTTAAATAAGTTGTTTTGGTTGACTCAGGCTTGAGGTGGTGAACTTAAAGAGTATAAACGTACAAAGTCATTGGAACAATTACAACATGCAGTTGGAGGAGCAATGCTTATGACGCTGGTTAAAGGCCCTATGTTAGAGTTATTTTTGACAAAAGGAAGAGCTACCAGTAACGATGTAAACAATGGGGAAGATCTCAGTCATTCCATCAAAGGTGCTCTTATGATCACCGTTGGAATGTTTAGCTGGTCTTGCTTCATGGTTCTGCAAGTAAGATTCCTTTCAGATCAGCCAATTATACCGCCTCAGAATCTAGACTGTGATAGTGTAAATAGAATATATTTCTGTGATGATTGGTATGATGTTACTGCTGTTTGGGTTTGGATCTGTGTCAGAAAGTGGTTTATTTAGTCTGCAAATCAGGTGGATCAGAGTACATTAATATATATGAGAATGTTTTTTGTGACAGCAAGTGGGCACTGTTGGCCATTAATTTCGTATGGGATTTTAAATTCTCATGTGGATATTATTGGTTGGCAATTGTCAAAACAAATAATATTCGGTACTACAGTTAAAGTGTCAGCCAAAGTTTTTAAGGTTCAGAATTTTAGTAATATGTTTGAGAATGTTTTGTGTGGTAGCATGTGGGCATTGGTGGTTCATTTCATATGAGAATTTATATTCTCATTGGGTAATGGTTAGCAATTGTCCATATATAGTGTTTGGTTCGCATGATTATTGGTACTATAACTCAAGAGTCAGACAATAGTTTAGAGGATACTATGATAGTATTTATGTTTGTTTTCTTTTGGTCTCATCCTCTAAGTAGCCTGTTAATTGAGGTGGGACTTACCTTCTCTTGTGGTTCCTAATAAAATGTGCAAACCTCCTTTAGTCTTATTATTGATTGATGTGTGTTTTTAAATGTAGGCAATTACACTAAACTCTTATCCAGCTGAGCTCTCTCTAACTGCTTGGATATGCTTGTTGGGAACTGCTGAGGGAGCAATAGTGGCACTAGTGATGGAGAGGGGTAATACAGCCGTTTGGGCGATAAAGTGGGACATGACACTTTTAGCAACACTATACAGTGTAAGCACTCTGATTTTTATTACATTTTCTTTCATAAGTTGCATAAATATCAACCACAAAAGTAAACACCGGCAGCACGATAATCCACTTATATCAAAAATAACACAAGCATGCTGTGCCAAAAAAGTATAAGTATATAAAATGATAACTAAAGGTGGCAATCTCGAACAATTTACATATGAATGGGTCAATTTGGGTTACAATATATCCCTAACAGATGGTGCTGGTAAAATAAAATATTACAACAGGAAACACGTTAGAAATAGCCCAAATTGTAGTTCTAACGCCTACAACATCCTGAAATATATTCAGCAGCTCAAACTTTCTTGATGTATATGCAGGGAATAATATGTTCAGGTCTCGCTTACTACGTTCAAGGACTAATAATGAAAGACAGGGGTCCTGTTTTTGTGACTGCATTCAGTCCTCTTAACATGATATTTGTAGCTATCATGGCTTCCATTATTCTTGCCGAAAAAACATATCTTGGAAGGTAAAATAAATTACTAGTTCTTAAATATTTACCAAAAACATGAACAATAGCTTTTATATTTTTCTTGCAGGGTTCTTGGAGCAGTTGTCATACTTGCAGGGCTCTACCTAGTTGTCTGGGGTAAAAGCAAAGATGAAAATCTTCCAACCCTTTCTGTTGAACAGGATATAACACAACAAAAGCAAATAATGGGTAAAGAATGTGAAGAGAATAACTGTCACAAGGTCATCACCATGAAAGCATCAGACGACGACGACGGAGTAGGTGACAAACGCTGTAATAAAGCATTGGAGTTCTCGGATTCGGCATGAATGACATTTGCTTGAGTAGCCACAAGAAGTAATCGGATATGATATGAAGTGGTTTGAAGTATCTCAGTTATATGTTGTTATCTCGGTTGGTTTTACTTTGTTATCTCAGTTACAAGTTGTTGTTATTTCGGTTGATTAAGTTGTTATTTATCTTGGTTGTTTACTAAATAGCCCTGTTTAAGATCTAAAAATGAATAAGAAGCTAGGGGACAATGTCACACCATTGAACATAATATCGGATTCTTCCAAAGCTACTTAAGGCATACTTTCTGCATAATAGCGATACTTATTGTAGGCTAGTACAATGAAATTACTAGGAATGAGTGTCCTAACTAGAATAATATGTTGGGTTTTACTAATCATAACAATTATATAAAACAAGTAAACATCATCAAAGCATGCAGCGGAAGTAATATGAATAATACTTGTAAATTAATTAACCGAATTAAAAGTATATGCGTACCTTTTGTGAATCAATGCAATTAGGGTTCATGAAAGCCCCAAATTAAGATCAACGACCAAGAAACCCTAAACCCTAATAAATTAGGGTTTATATAATCGACCACATCAAAAGTCGAATACCCAAGATATGCAAACACAAGTGTATTTGCTCTTCGTTCTTGTACACACGTATTAGTAACGAATCAATGAGAAAAGCTAGGTTCTTGATCACAATAGATTAACCAAACACCTTTGTTATGCTCAAGGTCACTCCCAAATCCCTTACATGGGGTTTTGCTTCGTCGACCTAAGAACAAGAGGGAAGAAAGAAGAAGTTTGGCATTCTATTGAAATCTAGTGTACCAAAGGATGAATACATGGGGATGTATTTATAGCCTTATGGTAGGTGTCAAGATTACTATAGTTTCCGATGTGTGATTCTATAGAATCGGCCAAACACAAGCCCAAAAGAGGATTCCTAAAACCTTCTCTTGACTTGTTAACTTTTCTTTATATCCCGTTGACATTTAATGACCGATAATCAAAACTCGTCAAATATTAAATATCATTAAGTATTTATTTCGTGATCAAATAATTAAATATAACATTTTATATATTAATTATTTATACATTGATTCTCATACGTAATGTGTGCAATCCCGAAGTCTCAAGTTTGAATCCGGTCATACTAATATTAATAATTATCCATAAACCTTTCAGCTCCCACTTGGATATTACTTAATATAGTAATGACATTGGTTAGTCTAGCTTTAACACGCCAATGCCCCCAGATCGAATCGAGCATGGTCTCCTGGAAAAAAACCATTTAATGATTCATCATTTTTACTTATCCTTTTGTTACTAATACTACATTAACTATGAATATGGATCAAGTCATTTCATAAGTTAATATTCTGTTCTCGTTGTATTTGATTGAACAAGATTACCAAATCATAACGCGTATTCGGATAGATCTTGGGTAAGGCCTTACAAACATCTTGCCAATCCTACGAGGGGCCCAAATATAGTATTATGCTTTGAAACAAATTCAAATGAACAAATTCTCTTGACTACAAACACAACTCATGAACTTTGTACTTTGAAAATAGCCCTTATAACTACCAGTTACGGATAGCGTTAGACTATCTTACACAAATGCACTACATTCATATCAGTTATCTGGTATCTCAAGTCTTAGGATAAACACTTCATGATATACTTAATGACAAAGATCCATAAAGTATCATCATGTAAAGTTGGGATCTGTCCTATATTCAATTCATTAAATATCATGTGAATTGGCATGTCGCATCAATATACTTAAAAAGTATATTCTACCAAAACTCAGATTTGTCTTAATTCAAATCATTGATTGACAACGGACTTTTAGAATAACATAAGTTATTCACGGATTAAACATGCAAATATAAGATATAATATTAAGAAAATGAAAATAAACATAACCAATATTTTATTTCATTTAAATAATATTTGTTCAAAACATCCCTTATCCAAATACTAAATAGATCAATGCATGATAATACCGGTTAATGAATTATGCATCAAGTAATGACAATCATACTTGTTGACAAGGCATAATTTCAACTAACTTTGATCTATTGGAATTTTGAGAATACTTATTTCAAGAATTCAACTAGTGAAGTTCTTGTATGTGTGCATTCAAAATATCTTGATATTGCCACATAATATTTCATAAAGTGTGTGACATCCTCAACCACTAATTTATGACAATCAAACTTTCAAACATTTTTAAAGTTTAAAGTATTCTTATTTTTTATTGTATAATGCAACTATGCTCTTAGTTGAGCACAAATAGTTCGCATGGCCATCAACAAGGATGAAATCCTCCCATGACTAGCATTGAGTGTCATCTCAATTAAACCAGCATCATTGTATACAAACAACAATATGCTCTTTAAAAATTTCGTAAACTTCAATATCTACAGTGTAATGTTTGATGCCTTCAAACTTTCAAGTTTGTCAGCTATGACAATTTCACAACAATTGTTGTATTGCTCATCCATAGAATTTTGAGAGCAAATCCAGGCTGAGGAATGTAATTCTAGATTCAAACATATTCCATTAGAATATTCATTACACTAGTTATCTAATAACTTCATTAGATATCAATGTTGTCAAATCATTTTGCATTCAAGCATGATACAACAATAACATGATGTACATGAAAAATCCTTGTGTCAAATTAAGATTTCATTAATGTTCTACATATCCATTTTCCAAATGATATATCATGTTCTATTAGACTCATTTATTTAATACCGCACATGTTTACTAACAATAAATATATACTCCAAGGTTGTATGTCTTATTTTCTAAATCTTTCAAGTGAAGTTCCATTCCAAACTAAAAATTAACATTTAGTTTAGATGAAATGTTACTACCCACAACATATAAGATTTAAAGAAAATAAACATAATACTCCCACTAGCTTTCAGGAATACTTAGAAATTATCTTATTTTAATTTAAAACCAAAACTTGGATTTAATAGTTAAACATAAGAATCATCTCCTAGATGCATGCATATATCCATTCATGGATTCTTGCAGTTTGTACATTTTCAAAGATTATGTGAATTCATAAAACTCATTTGCATTACTTATCGTCCTCGCAAAAGCAATCACACAAGAAAGAGTTTTAATATTCAATTGTCATTTTTCATATTAATGAAAATAAGTATGACAATTATAATCATTATATATTTAATGTGCCAAGGAAAGAATATTCAATCACAGTTAATTGCTTAAGTGTGATTAATAATCTTGTCACAAGTCATGCATTAAACACATGTACAATTTTGTGCATATGATTTCTACACAAAGATTTAAACCACTAGGGTTTTCTTTCTTTTGAAGAAACTCATCTTTATTAAGATAAACCAAGTTTCCAAAGTTGATTATCTTTATGAACAGCATCTTGTCATTCATAGTATGAATAATTTATCACAATTCAATATTAGGTAAATGCATCATCATGATTAACAGGTTTACCATAATCCTGCAACTCATATATCTCATCACATCAATCAATTATCTGAGAATCCTTACGGATCTATGAATGAGAATTCCACCATCTTGAGGTCTATCACATTTGACCTCATCATGATATTTACTAGTGTATTTTAGAAGATTATGTGTTTTGTAATTGTAATTTAATCTCTTCAAGATCTAAACAAAACTCCCACTTGCTTTTGTAATTTAAAGACTATCTATAAATACTTTAGCAATTAGAACAACACCAAATTGTTTTCTTTTGGGATATTACAAATCACATTAACAGTTCATAAATCTTGTTCATTAATAACCTACTCCATAAGTAGTTTTAACAAATTAGAACTTTAATATAAGACTCAATGTGATTCATCACATTCCATACTAAAATAGTGTCTTAATAATCTTCTAGGTTTGAGTTTTATTAAGTATATCCAATCAATACTCAATTTTCTAACCTTGATAACTTTTGGAAGAAAAGAAGATATAGTTATCTTGAATCAAACAATATAACAAATGTTTGATTCTTCTAACTGAACATTTCATATACATATAGTATTTCATTAGAATTAATATTGTAAGACAATCTTAACTATATATAAGATAATCATATTCCTTTTGGCTTACCTATTTTACCAACTAAGACAATTTAATGGTATAATAGAATATTTAAGCCAATTGCATGCTTTAAAACATGAGTATTCTTTGACCAAGTCAAAAGACATAACAGTTATAATATCTTACTTTATATTATAAGTCTTGTAATAATGAAAAGACTTAATGTTTGTGATTTTACAAAGAAACACATGACCATGTATAATTTAAAGTTATCATGAACACCACGCAGTGGTTTCAATTAATTAATTTTCAAGTTAATATACTACTCCATCTATTTATGTCATTCTAAAAATACATAAATATTCAAGATAGTATTAAATTACTTTATTTATTTATGTCATTCCATGAAGTGTCCAACTTAAGAAACTGTAAAAACATCCACGCCCGATCCTACGACAAGTGGAGATTTACCTTGAGATTACAATCTAGCCAAGATCTCACTTAAACTAAAATGTAACTTCAAGTGTTTCTATATTTTGAATGACATAAGACATAAAAGTAGTCTATGCTATAATCTTGGCACATGTTCTTTAAGCAAGACAATCTTATTAGAACGTTAATCTCTTACCTTACGATCAAGAGAATCCATTAATCATATTTGTATGTGTTGTTCCTTTGCACACAATAAATGCTTCTCCCACTTGTGCATAGAACAACACCATATAGTAGATAAACACCATGACATTCGTTTGTTTATGTGAGCAATATGATAGTGTCATAGATATATAAGCATTACAAGTAGATGTAGGACCACTTAATTATCAAGGAAACGTTCATGACTATCCTTGAGACTATGAATGTCTACATTTTGAACGTAATGTATTATTTCAAGAAAATCTACAAATAATCTGAGTTACTACCAAGATAATAAATCTTGTAACTCCCACTGAATTAGACAACGTTACAATAATGTCTTATTCAGTAATACACCATACTCCCACTGGATTTGACAACATTGTAAGTGTTTCATTAATCAGTGAAAATAGCGTGCTATTACGTTGCTACCCCTTTGTAAGACCATTCGTAACAATTACTTAGGTAATAAAAGAGTGTATTCTACTTTGTAGATGATGAATCATCCATCATGCTATTAACTTGAAAAATTGAGCATGCAATTTCTTCCTTAATAGGTCTACTATCCCCACAATGGTGTGTAACACCTTTAATTGGTCAAATCAAAACAACTAGATAAAATATACTAGTTTGTCTTTTACCAATTTTGCGGTAATTAGTCTAGATTCTAATGTAATAACTCATATAATGTCAAACATATTTTCTAGTTAACCAAAATGTCATATAAGAATTCAATCACCAACAGAGGGTAATGAAATATCTTAAGGAAAACATGGTGTGCAATTTTCTTAACTATTAAAATTGCTACGAGTCATATTAGAATTTAGACAATTCTAATTTTCCTAACATACCTTTCTCAATCATGAAAAGGAATAGGATTGAGTCTCACTCTTCTTCCATGGAAAAGAGTCTATGTTTGTCTTTTTAGTAAATTTTTCTTGATCAAACATTTGTTTGAAAACATAACTAGATCAATTTACCAAAGCCCAAACCACGTTTACGGTTTAATGTTGCATTAATACAATCAAAAGAATTAACAAAATTCAATTTTTAGTATTTTAGATAATTAAATCTTTCAAGAAAATAAAATACCTTTAGGTCAATATTCATATTAACCATATAATTTTCCTTGAATCTAGGACCCTCATTATAATAGTTTCACCACATTAGTTGATCTGCTAGTGATTAAAGTATAGAATAGGTAATTGTCGAAGAAAAATAATTGACAAACAAGTTTTCAATTCCTAGAAAATATGGGATTTACAATTTTGCCAAACAATTATGCAAAATGTAATCATGTTTTATCCCATCTTATGCCTTAAGTTATAGGTCTCACTAACTAACTTAATTAAGTTGTCTAATTTAGAAACTGCAAATTATTAAGCTGAGGTCTCACACAACATAAAGATTCACCTTGTCATTGTAATCTAGCTCAAGGTCTCACATAACTAAATTACAACTTCAAGTGTTTCATATCATTAGATGGCATAAACTTAAATTTTAAAGGGTACAATTTTTGATGTGTAATCAAAACAGAAGCATGCATACATCTTCATAACAAAAAATTTCAAAACCTTACTCATAGTTTTAAATTGCTAAGATTAAATTCTACAAAGTTTTAATCGATGCGTTGAGAAACTTACAACTTTGCACTAAGATGCTTCGTACATAGAATAGTTATACTAGGTAGCTCCAATCGAACGCACATGGAGGGAGGACCAGGTAAGCGCAGAAGCATAACCTTAGACATCCTTTCAGTGTGATTGTGCGCACTTCTTTAAACCCCCTTTCTAGTTTGTTCTAGTGGGTGAGCCGTTCTAACCATTTAGTACAGTCACATCAGTCGATTAAAAGTTCAAGATTTAATACTTAGAAAACAAATCAAATTTCGCCATTATTTAGTCCATTTAATTTTCTATTCTCAAAAAACCCTTTTTGCTTACTAACGTGTCATACAATATAAACAAAAGGCATTTTAATAAAAATTAAAACGAACTCAAATAATATACATATAACTTAACAATTAACATATGTAAAAACAAATAGCCACATGCATAATTTGTTCGATAAAACCCTGATAATCAATTCTAGGTTTAATAATGCATATGTTTAACCAAGACTTCCACGTGTTTTCACCAAGTACAACGTGAGCCACATACATCGATGAATCGATTGCGTAAGTCTTAGCTAAAACACATACCACATAGCACATAATTGATTCATTAGATAAATTGAGGTCTTCCCCAATTTTATATTTATCAAACTAATTAACATGTGAATTTTACTTAACAATTAATCAAAACAGTCAATAAACAATAATCCATGGCAAAACATGCATGTTCCACTATGGATTCCTCATAACAATTATAATCCCAAGATACGCATATAATCATGGCACATAACAATTATTCATTAAAACCACATAAAATATACATGCAATCCTAGGTTTTCTTCAAGTTTTACAAAAAATAAAACCTAATTAACAAATTAAAGGGTAATCGACCCTTATAATAAAAAATTAGGGTTCCAATTTTAAAACCCTAGAAACCAATAAAAGCATGTAATAATCATAAAGATTCAATTTTTATGTGTTTCGGTAATTAATTACAACATGTTAACGGCTCGTGATGCCATGTTGGGTTTTACTAATCATAACAATTATATAAAACAAGTAAACATCATCAAAGCATGCAGCGGAAGTAATATGAATAATACTTGTAAATTAATTAACCGAATTAAAAGTATATGCGTACCTTTTGTGAATCAATGCAATTAGGGTTTATGAAAGCCCCAAATTAAGATCAACGACCAAGAAACCCTAAACCCTAATAAATTAGGGTTTATATAATTCGACCACATCAAAAGTCGAATACCCAAGATATGCAAACACAAGTGTATTTGCTCTTCGTTCTTGTACACACGTATTAGTAAGGAATCAATGAGAAAAGCTAGGTTCTTGATCACAATAGATTAACCAAACACCTTTGTTATGCTCAAGGTCACTCGCAAATCCCTTACATGGGGTTTTGCTTCGTCGACCTAAGAACAAGAGGGAAGAAAGAAGAAGTTTGGCCTTCTATTGAAATCTAGTGTACCAAAGGATGAATACATGGGGATGTATTTATAGCCTTATGGTAGGTGTCAAGATTACTATAGTTTCCGATGTGGGATTCTATAGATTCGGCCAAACACAAGCCCAAAAGAGGATTCCTAAAACCTTCTCTTGACTTGTTAACTTTTCTTCATATCCCGTTGACATTTAATGACCGATAATCAAAACTCGTCAAATATTAAATATCATTAAGTATTTATTTCGTGATCAAATAATTAAATATAACATTTTATATATTAATTATTTATACATTGATTCTCATACGTAATGTGTGCAATCCCGAAGTCTCAAGTTCGAATCCGGTCATACTAATATTAATAATTATCCATAAACCTTTCATAATACTCATGCATGTTGTAACTTGACATACCTCGGGAAAATCAGTTCTCTATGTCACAGTTTTTCCTTCTTTCTTCCCATATATCCGCTTCAGCTCACGAGTAGCAGCTAGGAATGAATCTAAAGAAATGAGAAAGAGGTATGATTATGAAGATGAATTAATTCTTAATGCCACAAGAACATATAAAAAAATGATATGGGATTTCCGAAGCTTATTGCATCGCAAATAGTTAAACATTGTACCTTTCCAGTCCGAAACATTTTTGGTTGATTGGCGATCCAGTAATTGTCTGATCTGAATCTCCTCAAACAACACATTCTGGGGAGTATTTCTCTGTTCTTAAACAACCCCGTAAATTGTCTTTCCGATGTCAAAGTAAATATGATTATTTGGGTGCTTCGTTTTGCAACCAGCGTGACGCTCAAACTCGTAAGCATTAAT
>OU343217.1:125973451-126039751 GCA_910596185.1 Chrysanthemum makinoi | reverse complement strand
CGGATGACCATATTAACGGCCGTCGGGCGGCAAATCAAGGAGAATGGCCAATGCGGTATGGTGCGGATGTTCCAACAAACCATGGATGGGCTGACGCGAGGATTCGGCAATTTGGAACGAGGAAGCATTGGCGGATGGAGGCGGCGAGGACCAAATTTGCCCGCGAGGTTTGCCCTACGACAGAACACGAAGGATCCACGAAATCACCCGGATTGTTAGGCAAGCAAGCGGGCTCTTCCGGTATTCAAAGAGTGGACCCGGCGAGGCCCGGCCCGGATCCGGGAGATGCAGAACTCCGCCATGAAAATATCGGCGTTCATGGCTCGCCGATGCCCGACTTGTCTAAAAATTCTCGATCGAGGTCGAAGTCCGTGGAAGAAATGATGACTAGGGTGGGCGATTACATTGGCGAAGGCTTATAAGAACACGAGATGCCCAGGGGAAGCGGTTGAATGGTCTAGAAGAGGAAACCGGTCGCAAGGGATAAGAACCTCGGGGATAGGAGAAGGAGTGGCAGGAGGAGGCACGGGAAAGAAATGACTCCGGACACCGAGGTGTTTTCTCCGTATGTGGCTCCAAAGCGGCGCTCGGCCTCGGCGACTTTTCTGGCAGAAAACAACAAACATGATAATCAAAGGGTCATGCTCTCCGTCCTATCCAAGCGGCCTAAAGAAATCTTGCTCTTGAACATCACTTGAACCTCCCTCCACCTCCACCATTCAGGGAAAACCAAGCAAAAAATGAGGACATATTCGTGAGTATCACGGGAGAGAAAGGTCACGACCAACGATTGTTATCACACGAAAAGCGATTGGAAACTTGACCTTGGAATCGGGAAAAGCGGACCATTTGGTAAGAACGTCCAACAAAGGGGGCGAGAAAGGCAGGGAAATCATGGAAAGGGAAAAGTGATCAACATGGTCAATCACTATGTTGAAGACCGCAAAAGAAAGGCTCGGTACTACGAAGAGGTGGTGAGCGTCCCTATATCTTTCCCATAGCTGCGAGAAGATTTATCGGAGGAACCCCTCATTTTGGAAGCGTCGAAGGATATTTTGTCAGGGTATTTGTAAGACGAAGGTGCTTCAGTCCAAGTAATGTATGAGCCTTTGCTTTAACAACTTTAGTTCATCCATTCAATCAGTGCAAGAGAGCAACTCACCACAGTGGGATTCTGGGAAATCATCCAACCTCTAGGAAAGATCGAGCTTGAGGTATGCCGGAGACCATGGGTTATCTGAGCTGTCATGATGAAGTTCACGATGTAAGATCCCGTCACCCTAGCGTGATTCTAGAGCGTCAGGTCTAAGAGAATTAGAGCCATACCCTCAACTATCCATGCCATGATGAAGTTTCCCTGCGGGGAATAGCCACTTTGGTTACCAAGAGGCAGTTGTCATGGAGTGTAGAAGATTCGAGGAAAGCGGGACCGAGGAAGATTCCTCTCGGAAGGCGAGAAGGAGGGTGCGAACCGGAGATTCAAGGCTTAAGGCGGCGGAGGCGTCTTGGTTAATGCCGCATACCACGAACAGCGTGTGACAATAGGAACAGGGTTCTCCGGAGAGTGTAGGAGGCAGCTCATCAGTATGAAAAAAATAAAAAGTATTAAGCAGGAGCCAGCGGATATGACCGGGGTTCCAAGGCGTTTAGATCGGCACTCTCTTAATGTGAATGTATCGGAACGCCGATCGCCCAAAAAGGAGAATGTTCTCCCGAGAGAAAAACCAAGTGATTGCAAGAGAGGTTAAAGAATGGATAAAAGCGAATATAGTTGTCCGTTAGATACCCCACATGGATTTCCAATCGGTACTAGTAAAGAAATGTGGCGGAGTTGGCGGATGTGCATCGATTTCAAAAATCTGAATTCCTCCCGCCCAAAGACTATTACCCTTTACTAGAAATTGATTGGAAGATTGAATCCGTGATGGGATATAAATACAAGTGTTTTACGGATGCATACAAAGGATACCACCAAGTCGGATGGACATAGGGGCGAGGAAGCGGCATTCTATCTGAGAACAAGGGGCGTCTTGTTACACCAAAATGCCTTTCGTTTGAAAGAATGCGAGGGCAACATACAGCGTCTGTAGACTCGCATTCCATCGCGGATAAGACTTGGAAGCATATGTCGATGATATGGTCATAAAAGCGAGCGGAGAGGGATATGATAGCGGACATAGCGGAAACATTTGACAACCTCGAAGGATCAATATGAAGGCGAACGCGGAAATGTTCCTTCGGTGTAGAAGAAGTTCCTCGGATACATGGTAACCTCGAAGGTATAAGGCGAATCCCGAAGGCGAAGGCCATCATGGAGATGAAATCTCAGGGGCGTTGAAAGAAATGCAAAGTCTAAGCGGGAAAGCGGCGGCCTTGAGCAGTTTGTTGAAATCGTGAGAGAGATCCTTACCTTTCTTGAAACTTTGAAAAATATCACAAAGGAGAACAAGAAGGAATATGGTGGGCCGGAGGAAGCGGCAGCTTTCAGGAGATGAAAAACCGATATTAAAATTACCTTCGTTAACAACCCCACGGCGAAAGACGGCTATCCGTTTACTTAGCGACATCAAAAGGAGCGTTAGCGAGTTCTAGTAGTAGAAAGGGGCGGAAGACAATTATCGGTTGCACTCGTAAGCGAACCTTGCAGAGGCGGAAAAAATTATGCGCCGATGGAAAAGTTAGCTTTATATGCATTACATACATCACGGAGACTACGAAGATATTCGAGGCTCATCCCATTAGGGTTATCACCGACCAACACATTAGCGAGATATTGTACAAACCCGAAGCTTAGGAAACTTGCCAAGTATGCCATAGAACTAGGAGCTTACAACATCACATACGCTCCTAGAAATTCGGTCAAAGGTCGGGTATTGGCAGGACTTTCTCCGAAGTGCAAGTCGAATCCGGACACCCAGGCGGAGGAGGACAAGTCGAATATAATGGAAGTAGGGGAGGAAGGAGAATGGTATACACGGATGGGCGTCCAATAGCAAAGGCGGGTAGGTGCGGTCCTCATCGGTCCGGAGAAGGAAGAGCTTACTTATGCTTTACGGCTCAACTTTCCCGCACCAATAGCGAAGCGAGTCAGGCGTTCTTTGGCGGACTCGAATCGCAAAAGCTAGAAATCGAGAATTTGGATGTGCGAGTTGATTCCAAATTGGTTGCCGGCCGGATCAGCGGAGAATTCTGACTACAAAGAAAGCATGCAAAAATACTTGGCTCAAGCGAAAGAATACATAGTGGGATTCCAAAAATTCAAAATCCGCAAAATACCAAGGGCTCAAAACCAAAAGGCATATATCTTGAGCAAACTAGCCGGGTAGCCTTTGACCATCTCACTAAAAAGGTATTGGTGGAGGTTCGGAAAAACCTTACGGAAAAGAGGAGAATTGAGGCGGTGGTGGAAGAAGAGGCGGATAACTGGATGACACCGATCATCAGATGTTTGGAAGAGGAGTTTGGCGGATGACCCCAATGAAGCTAGGACTCTGCGGATGAAAATTCCTCAATATATCATGGAAGGAGGGTTACTTTTAAAAAGGGGTATCTAGTGCCAATGCTAAGATGTGTAGGTCCGTTGCAAGCAAATTACATATCTGGGGAGGTGCACGAGGGATCTGTGGGATGCACTCGGACCAAGAACCATAGTGGCGAAACTTATGAGGCAAGGATATTGGCCCACTATGCACCAAGGCGAGAAGAAATCGGAAGTGTGACTCTTGTGGATACATGCTCCGGTACCCAAACTTCCCAAGGCGTTATTAACCTCCATCATGGCTCCGTTGGCCTTTCTCGGTGGGGAATGGGCGTATTGGGTCCCTTCCAAGGCACCAGGCCACTTCAAATATGTGATCGTAGCGATTGACTACTTTACAAAATGGATAGAGGCAAAGCCGCTAGTAAAAACAACGGGAAAAGACGTTATAAAGTTTGTCTATGAGAATATCGTGTGCAGGTATGGCTGCCGGTCATAGTTACCGATAATGGGACTAACTTTGTGAATGACCCGTTTAAAAAATGGTGTGAAGGTTTAAAAATCAAACAGATAAACATGGCCGTTGCACATCCGCAAGCCAACGGACTGGTGGAACGAGCCAACAAGAGTCTGATGGAAGGAATAAAAGCGGATTAGGGCGAGAAAGAACCGGATGGATGGACGAATTACCTAATGTTTTATGGGCACATCGAACCACACTCAAAACAAGTAACGGCGAGACCCGTTGTTTAACATACGGAAGTGAGGCGTGATACGGCGGAAATAGGAATGCCTACACGAGCGATGATGTTAGAAGATCAAAGCGAAGAGGAACAACGTTTGAACTTGGATCTACTACGAGGAAGAAGGGAAAGCCGCCATACGGAAGCTAAGTATAAAACTCGGTAGAAACGTTACTATACCGGAGGGTGAGACCCATGAACTTTAAAGTAGGAGATTTTGTATGCAGGAGGAACGAAGCTAGTAGGGTGGAAAACCAAGGAAAACTGGGACCCAATTGGGAAGGGCCCTATCGGGTGATAGGAGCAAATCAGAATGGCTCTTATAAGTTACAAACTATGGAGGAGACAGAGGTCCCTCGGACTGTACGCTATAAACCTCGGGAATTGTTTCTTATAATCGTTATTATGATAGGAATCCTGTGGTCACTATGTAACCCGATCTATTTATGTATATTATTGCAATGATGAAAGTTTTCCCACGATAAGGAAAACAATTTTCCGGAACAAATGATGTGATGCATAGTTATTCCGATGGCTGGCTCCCGTCGAGTATAAATGCTAAATATTTACCGGATAATATTAGGATGCGAGAACTTTGCTCGGATGCCCACATAGTGGACGGGGATGCCGAGCATCCTTGCTTGGGATGCCGAATAATGGATGCCCTAAAAACAGGTTGCCCGTACACGGATGCCGCGGCTTATCGCCGGATACCCTTTGGAAAACCTCAAAGAGGGTTAACAAAGTAAAGCGGAACGAAAAAGTAAGATATACAACATACGCAAAGTTTTGGCTAAAAATACGGCGGTTATGCCGCAAGATATAATCAACACAGGTCACACGAAAGTTAAGTACTAATTATTACAATTGTAATTGTTCGAATTGCTGTTCACAAATACACGACAAATTTATCTTTCATGCTGGCCGCTGGATTTTCGGTGGCCGGAGTGCTTGCTAGGATGACATTGACTGGAGGCTTTGAAGGACCGGGGGGTCTTTGCGAGGGGATCGGGCTCCATGTTCAACAGGTCGCCTAGAGGTAGCCGGTAGGAGTCCGCTAACTGAATATAGGGATATTCGGTAGTAAAAGATTGTTGAATTCACTTTCCATAATTTCGGAGCATCCCTATTAATGCTTTTGATATACCTGCAGAGCGGTAACAATCTCCTCCTCCCTACCCACACTTGCCCGGTTACAAACCCGCTTGATAAGTCGGTCGTAAACTTTGGCCATACTTTTCTTATATTATGCGCTGTTGAATAGCCGACGAACGGCGCCGAGGCGAGAGAGGTACTAACGGCGTTTTGCTTTACCACCTCCGCTGAGCCACCTCGGCTGCTAAGTTCCCCTTCTCATGACCAATGATTCCAAAGATTGATTTTTAGCGTTTAGTTCATTCTCGAGCCTCCTTATCTTCTCGGCCTGGGATGCAGATGTTTCTCTCCATTCTTCCCTCTCCCGGGTCACCCTATCCACCACGTCCTCCAGACTCTTCGCTTTATCCAGGACAACCTGATGCTCGGTTCCCAATTGCTGCAGCTCTCCGGATAACCTCCTATTCTCACCTTCGGAGGCCGATAACCAATCTGCCAAACCCGGCAACCCTCATGAGTCTGAGAAAGCTCCCACAGCGTGGATGACATACCAGTGAATCTCTTTAGCAGTTCGCCTTGAGCAATAACACTTGTGCCAAACTGTTCATAGGCCCGGCGAGTGAGCTCGATGTTGTTCATTCGTTCCAGAGCCTCTTGCTCGGTCGGGGTGGGAAGATTATCAATAAGCTCCTTGCAGGACCGATAAGAATTTATCCGAACATCATCTCGTAGGGCCCAGGGAGGGATGAAGACGTTCGTGGCTTCATCTACATAATAATAATAATCAGACATGCACGAAAAATAGAGATAATAAGAGGACAAGCGGAAGGCCATAACACATACCGGAATCCGGTTGACTTTGTCAATCCGGCGAAGAATGGTGAGCGAATGACTGCAGGACACAACATGATAAGTAGGAAGAAATCACAAGTATTAACAACCAAACAATTTATACGTACCTTCATCGACGGGTGGTGTTTGACCCGCTTCGAACCGGGAGACATGCATTTGTCGCGGTTGCTCACCACCACCGGCAGCATTATCACCCATCCCTTCATTGGCGGCGTTGTCTCCTCCTTCCTCAGCAGCCATGTTTGGAGCCCCCTGCTCCTCATCAACGTTCACATCCTCCTGGACATCCTCAGGATGGAACTGATTCGGAGGATCCGGGTTATCAATAGGTTCCCCGAAGAGATCTGCTCAATGAATTGGCGGCGCGACTTCTTCTTCTTGCCGTGTGCATGGGAGGTACCTTCTCCGGCAGTCTTCCTCTTCGCTTTACGAGCCAAGGCTTCTCTCTCTTTTTTCTCCCTCGAGCACGACTTCAGCATTTGCCTCTTGGCCCTCCGAGTTAAGGGATCTTTGGGGGAGGGTTCTCCCCACGGAAGAGGGTCGAGGTCCTTTTAGGGATTTCCCTGTTTGTATCAACAGGCGGACCCTTACTCACCACCGTTCCTTCCCAATCTGGAAGCTCAAGATACTCCGACATGCTAACAACTGAAAGAAAGTACAACAACAAAAGCAAGTTGATTAAGAAATTTCAAAGGACAGAACCGGGGAGACAATTGTCAATCCCAAGATGACAAGACTAAAACAAGTGATTACCATGACCCCGGGCATCTTTTAGAATGGGCTCGAACTCAGGATTCTTGAAAACCGTGGATAGGTGGCACATCCATAAAAGACTCATTGTCGGACTACGCAATTTAATAGGATTTTCGCTAAGTCTCTCGGCATCTTCTAGCGGAAATCCGGAGGGAAATGTATTCGTGATTTTCGAATCCTTGTGTCTCCACGCCATAGTGATGGGGATGGCCCGCCTGTCAATCAAGAAAATTTTTTCCTTCCAGTGTTTTAGGCCGGACAGGACCTCCTTGAAACACTTGTACGAAATTTTGCCCGTCCGGTTCTCAAAAGAAAACCAGTGACCTTGTTTACATAACCGATAGAATGCCCGGAAGAGCGAGACCCGAGGCTGTATACCAAGGCTATAACATCTAATCTCGAAAAGCATCACCCGATTCAATCCTAGCGGGACTAGCTGAGAGATATGTACCCTAAAGTGTTTGATCACGTTCAGCAAAAAAGTCGAGAAAGGAACCCTCACTCCCCCTATCTCTAACTGCTTAGGGTAGACGCCTATCTTATCTTCCGGCAACTGATCCATAGTCATGTCGTCCGGTGGTAGGACTGGACGCAGATCAGTGGGAATACCATACTCAACTACTATCTCATCTAACTCAGATTGTGTTAACCTAGAAGTATGTATGTGCATATCAAACTTAGGGACGACCGGTTGTACGATCTCTTCGTTAGTTTCTTCGGTAGGACGGACGGATATGTTTTCTCTAACAGGAATATTCCCCGCAGTTCCAATATCGGCCATTTCTAAAAGATGCCGAGACAATTTACAAATATTAACAGAGAAAGAGCGAGACAAACCTTAGAGAAATGAAGAAGACGTCCGGAGAGATGGAAACAGTTGTGTGTGTGAGAAAAAAGTGAAAACCAAATGAGGGAAAGGGGATATATATATACCCAAGAAACCCTAGCTGACTGACAAGGCGTCCAATCAATCAGAGAGGGTGATGACGTGGCTTTATGAGGATAGTACACGACAGAAGATGGGGCAATAACTTGGCGGGAAAAGCCCAAAGGGCCTTCGGCCCAACTAACCGGCCCATTCTCCGACAAAGTTAATTTGACCGTCAGGTACAAACACCTTTTCTCTCGGCTTGCCAGGGGAGAGAACTATATCAAGTGTTACACCATCGGCTTCTTGCCAATAATATAACACTGGGGGACATGTTGACGTATGTGCCGGACGATCCAGCATCCGCCAGCACCCGCCGGGCGTGTTTCCGACGTCCGGCCAAGGAGTGGCAACTACCGACCATGTCAGCAGATTTTAGGGGATTTCCTACCACGTGGCCTACTAGGTAGAGTGGCTATAGGCATGCGGAATAGTATCGAACATAATAGAATAGTGACATGAATAGGAAGTTGGGGTAGTATAAATACCCCAACGCATTTAATACTTTGCAAAAAAGGTTTTTCACCTACATTTCACCTACATTTACTCATTCACACACCGGAGCTTGGTCTCGGAGTTACATCCGAGGCGAGGCTAACGGGTTCATACTTTGTGCAGGAAGTCATCTTTCTACCGGACCGCTGAGGCTGAACGAGGACAAGAATTTGCTTCAACAACATGCAAAGCATTCTAAATCTTAGTGTTGCATGTATCTTATATATAGACACAAAAGGATACATAGTTATCTTCACACACCTGATAGTCTTTCAAGGTATAGTGACATGGATGAGCAAGTGTCTGGGAAACTGAGCGAATTTTTCAGAAAGGGGAAGCCCTTTTTTGCTGTAATTTTTTTGCAGCTTGGGCTTTCGGGAATGGATATTATTTCTAAAGTTGCTTTGAATGAAGGGATGAGCAGTTATGTATTTGTGGTTTACCGGCAGTCATGGCCCCTTTCGCCATTGTTATAGACAAGTATATCTCTCTTTGACACACAAAATTACACGTATAAATTTATTCTTCTATATCCTCAAGTCTATATGTACTTCTGTTTTAACTTTTACTCATGATTATCTTTGTGATAGGGATATCAGGCCAAAGATGACAAAGTCAATATTTATCAAGCTTATGCTACTAGCACTATTGGAGTAAGTTTTTTCTCGATAATACACAAAATAAGTATTAGTCATCATATGTAACGGTTACATAATGATGTTTTGTTCCTTGTTTTGCAGGCCGGTTGTCGACCAGATTTTCTATTTCTTGGGGATGAAAACCACAACAGCCACATTTACAGTTTCAATGGGCAATAATCTTCCTGCTATAACTTTTTTCATGGCAATCATTCTAAGGTAAAGAAGAAACAACATCTAACATGCACACAAATGCACAAAAAGAAAAAAATAAAAAATAAAATAAATAATAAATAAATAAATAAATCTATTACTAATGGGACTAAAGAGACTGACACAATCCCTCATCAGACTTCTAATACATTAAAATAATTAAAATCAAATATAGTGGATGAATTAGAACAAAGATTAATTATATAAGCTTCTTAGAATTAATTTTAATAAGTTGGCGTTTTTGGTTGACTCAGGCTTGAGGTGGTGAACTTAAAGAGTATCCGTAGCCAGGCCAAAGTCATTGGAACAATTACAACATGCAGTTGGAGGAGCAATGCTTATGACGCTGGTTAAAGGCCCTATGTTAGAGTTATTTTGGACAAAAGGAAGAGCTACCAGTAACGATGTAAACAATGGGGAAGATCTCAGTCATTCCATCAAAGGTGCTCTTATGATCACCGTTGGAATGTTTAGCTGGTCTTGCTTCATGGTTCTGCAAGTAAGATTCCCTTTCCAGATCAGCCAATTATACCGCCTCAGAATCTAGACTGTGATAGTGTAAATAGAATATATTTCTGTGATGATTGGTATGATGTTACTGCTGTTTGGGTTTGGATCTGTGTCAGAAAGTGGTTTATTTAGTCTGCAAATCAGGTGGATCAGAGTACATTAATATATATGAGAATGTTTTTTGTGACAGCAAGTGGGCGCTGTTGGCCATTAATTTCCTATGGGATTTTAAATTCTCATGTGGATATTATTGGTTGGCAATTGTCAAAACAAATAATATTCGGTACTACAGTTAAAGTGTCAGCCAAAGTTTTTAAGGTTCAGAATTTTAGTAATATGTTTGAGAATGTTTTGTGTGGTAGCATGTGGGCATTGGTGGTCATTATTTCATATGAGAATTTATATTCTCATTGGGTAATGGTTAGCAATTGTCCATATATAGTGTTTGGTTCGCATGATTATTGGTACTATAACTCAAGAGTCAGACAATAGTTTAGAGGATACTATGATAGTATTTATGTTTTGTTTTTCTTTTGGGTCTCATCCTCTTTTAAGTAGCCTGTTAATTGAGGTGGGACTTACCTTCTCTTGTGGTTCCTAATAAAATGTTGCAAACCTCCCTTTAGTCTTATTATTGATTGATGTGTGTTTTTAATGTGTAGGCAATTACACTAAACTCTTATCCAGCTGAGCTCTCTCTAACTGCTTGGATATGCTTGTTGGGAACTGCTGAGGGAGCAATAGTGGCACTAGTGATGGAGAGGGGTAATACAGCCGTTTGGGCGATAAAGTGGGACATGACACTTTTAGCAACACTATACAGTGTAAGCACTCTGATTTTTATTACATTTTCTTTCATAAGTTGCATAAATATCAACCACAAAAGTAAACACCGGCAGCACGATAATCCCGCATCCTTATATCAAAAATAACACAAGCATGCTGTGCCAAAAAAGTATAAGTATATAAAATGATAACTAAAGGTGGCAATCTCGAACAATTTACATATGAATGGGTCAATTTGGGTTACAATATATCCCTAACAGATGGTGCTGGTAAAATAAAATATTACAACAGGAAACACGTTAGAAATAGCCCAAATTGTAGTTCTAACGCCTACAACATCCTGAAATATATTCAGCAGCTCAAACTTTCTTGATGTATATGCAGGGAATAATATGTTCAGGTCTCGCTTACTACATTCAAGGACTAATAATGAAAGACAGGGGTCCTGTTTTTGTGACTGCATTCAGTCCTCTTAACATGATATTTGTAGCTATCATGGCTTCCATTATTCTTGCCGAAAAAACATATCTTGGAAGGTAAAATAAATTACTAGTTCTTAAATATTTACCAAAAACATGAACAATAGCTTTTATATTTTTCTTGCAGGGTTCTTGGAGCAGTTGTCATACTTGCAGGGCTCTACCTAGTTGTCTGGGGTAAAAGCAAAGATGAAAATCTTCCAACCCTTTCTGTTGAACAGGATATAACACAACAAAAGCAAATAATGGGTAAAGAATGTGAAGAGAATAACTGTCACAAGGTCATCACCATGAAAGCATCAGACGACGACGACGGAGTAGGTGACAAACGCTGTAATAAAGCATCGGAGTTCTCGGATTCGGCATGAATGACATTTGCTTGAGTAGCCACAAGTGTCGGATATGATTATGAAGTGGTTTGAAGTATCTCAGTTATATGTTGTTATCTCGGTTGGTTTTACTTTGTTATCTCAGTTACAAGTTGTTGTTATTTCGGTTGATTAAGTTGTTATTTATCTTGGTTGTTTACTAAATAGCCCTGTTTAAGATCTAAAAATGAATAAGAAGCTAGGGGACAATGTCACACCATTGAACATAATATCGGATTCTTCCAAAGCTACTTAAGGCATACTTTCTGCATAATAGCGATACTTATTGTGGGCTAGTACAATGAAATTACTAGGAATGAGTGTCCTAACTAGAATAATATGTTGGGTTTTACTAATCATAACAATTATATAAAACAAGTAAAAATCATCAAAGCATGCAGCGGAAGTAATATGAATAATACTTGTAAATTAATTAACCGAATTAAAAGTATATGCGTACCTTTTGTGAATCAATGCAATTAGGGTTCATGAAAGCCCCAAATTAAGATCAACGACCAAGAAACCCTAAACCCTAATAAATTAGGGTTTATATAATTCGACCACATCAAAAGTCGAATACCCAAGATATGCAAACACAAGTGTATTTGCTCTTCGTTCTTGTACACACGTATTGGTAACGAATCAATGAGAAAAGCTAGGTTCTTGATCACAATAGATTAACCAAACACCTTTGTTATGCTCAAGGTCACTCGCAAATCCCTTACATGGGGTTTTGCTTCGTCGACCTAAGAACAAGAAGGAAGAAAGAAGAAGTTTGGCCTTCTATTGAAATCTAGTGTACCAAAGGATGAATACATGGGGATGTATTTATAGCCTTATGGTAGGTGTCAAGATTACTATAGTTTCCGATGTGGGATTCTATAGAATCGGCCAAACACAAGCCCAAAAGAGGATTCCTAAAACCTTCTCTTGACTTGTTAACTTTTCTTCATATCCCGTTGACATTTAATGACCGATAATCAAAACTCGTCAAATATTAAATATCATTAAGTATTTATTTCGTGATCAAATAATTAAATATAACATTTTATATATTAATTATTTATACATTGATTCTCATACGTAATGTGTGTAATCCCGAAGTCTCAAGTTGAATCGGTCATACTAATATTAATAATTATCCATAAACCTTTCAGCTCCCACTTGGATATTACTTAATATAGTAATGACATTGGTTAGTCTAGCTTTAACACGCCAATGCCCCAGATCGAATCGAGCATGGTCTCCTGGAAAAAACCATTTAATGATTCATCATTTTTACTTATCCTTTTGTTACTAATACTACATTAACTATGAATATGGATCAAGTCATTTCATAAGTTAATATTCTGTTTCTCGTTGTATTTGATTGAACAAGATTACCAAATCATCTGAACGTATTCCAGATAGATCTTGGGTAAGGCCTTACAAACATCTTGCCAATCCTACGAGGGGCCCAAATATAGTATTATGCTTTGAAACAAATTCAAATGAACAAATTCTCTTGACTACAAACATAACTCATGAACTTTGTAACACTTCTGAAAATAGCCCTTATAACTACCAGTTACGGATAGCGTTAGACTATCTTACACAAATGCACTACATTCATATCAGTTATCTGGTATCTCAAGTCTGAGGATAAACACTTCATGATATACTTAATGACAAAGATCCATAAAGTATCATCATGTAAAGTTGGGATCTGTCCTATATTCAATTCATTGAATATCATGTGAATTTGGCATGTCCCACGCATCAATATACTTAAAGTATATTCTACCAAAACTCAGATTTGTCTTAATTTAATGACATTCTCACATCATTGATCGACAACGGACTTTTAGAATAACATAAGTTATTCACGGATTAAACATGCAAATATAAGATATAATATTAAGAAAATGAAAATAAACATAACCAATATTTTATTTCATTTAAATAATATTTGTTCAAAACATCTCTTATTCAAATACTAAATAGATCAATGCATGATAATACCGGTTAATGAATTATGCAACAAGTAATGACAATCATACTTGTTGACAAGGCATAATTTCAATTAACTTTGATCTATTGGAATTTTGAGAATACTTATTTCAAGAATTCAACTAGTGAAGTTCTTGTATGTGTGCATTCAAAATATCTTGATATTGCCACATAATATTTCATAAAGTGTGTGACATCCTCAACCACTAATTTATGACAATCAAACTTTCAAACATTTTTAAAGTTTAAAGTATTCTTATTCTTTATTGTATAATGCAACTATGCTCTTAGTTGAGCACAAATAGTTCGCATGGCCATCAACAAGGATGAAATCCTCCCATGACTAGTATTGAGTGTCATCTCAATTAAACCAGCATCATTGTATACAAACAATAATATGCTCTTTAAAAATCTTCAGTAAACTTCAATATCTACAGTGTAATGTTTGATGCCTTCAAACTTTCAAGTTTGTCAACTATGACAATTTCACAACAATTGTTGTATTGCTCATCCATAGAATTTTGAGAGCAATTCCAGGCTGAGGAATGTAATTCTAGATTCAAACATATTCTATTAGAATATTCATTACACTAGTTATCTAATAACTTCATTAGATATCAATGTTGTCAAATCATCTTGCATTCAAGCATGATACAACAATAACATGATGTACATGAAAAATCCTTGTGTCAAACTAAGATTTCATTCATGTTCTACATATCCATTTTCCAAATGATATATCATGTTCTATTAGACTCATTTATTTAATACCGCACATGTTTACTAACAATAAACATATACTCCAAGGTTGTATGTCTTATTTTCTAAATCTTTCAAGTGAAGTTCCATTCCAAACTAAAACTTAACATTTAGTTTAGATGGAATGTTACTACCCACAACATATAAGATTTAAAGAAAATAAACATAATACTCCCACTAGCTTTCAGGAATACTTAGAAATTATCTTATTTTAATTTAAAACCAAAACTTGGATTTAATAGTTAAACATAAGAATCATCTCCTAGATGCATGCATATATCCATTCATGGATTCTTGCAGTTTGTACATTTTCAAAGATTATGTGAATTCATAAAACTCATTTGCATTACTTATCGTCCCGCACAAAAGCAATCACACAAGAAAGAGTTTTAATATTCAATTGTCATTTTTCATATTAATGAAAATAAGTATGACAATTATAATCATTATATATTTAATGTGCCAAGGAAAGAATATTCAATCACAGTTAATTGCTTAAGTGTGATTAATAATCTTGTCACAAGTCATGCATTAAACACATGTACAATTTTGTCCATATGATTTCTACACAAAGATTTAAACCACTGGGTTTTCTTTCTTTTAGAAGAAACTCATCTTTATTAAGATAAACCAAGTTTCCAAAGTTGATTATCTTTATGAACAGCATCTTGTCATTCATAGTATGAATAATTTATCACAATTCAATATTAGGTAAATGCATCATCATGATTAACAGGTTTACCATAATCCTGCAACTCATATATCTCAGCACATCAATCAATTATCTGAGAATCCTTACGGATCTATGAATGAGAATTCCACCATCTTGAGGTCTATCACATTTGACCTCATCATGATATTTACTAGTGTATTTTAGAAGATTATGTGTTTTGTAATTGTAATTTAATCTCTTCAAGATCTAAACAAAACTCCCACTTGCTTTTGTAATTTAAAGACTATCTATAAATACTTTAGCAATTAGAACAACACCAAATTGTTTTCTTTTGGGATATTACAAATCACATTAACAGTTCATAAATCTTGTTCATTAATAACCTACTCCATAAGTAGTTTTAACAAATTAGAACTTTAATATAAGACTCAATGTGATTCATCACATTCCATACTAAAATGGTGTCTTAATAATCTTCTAGGTTTGAGTTTTATTAAGTATATCCAATCAATACTCAATTTTCTAACCTTGATAACTTTTGGAAGAAAAGAATATATAGTTATCTTGAATCAAACAATATAACAAATGTTTGATTCTTCTAACTGAACATTTCATATACATATAGTATTTCATTAGAATTAATATTGTAAGACAATCTAACTATATATAAGATAATCATATTCCTTTTGGCTTACCTATTTTACCAACTAAGACAATTTAATGGTATAATAGAATATTTAAGCCAATTGCATGCTTTAAAACATGAGTATTCTTTGACCAAGTCAAAAGACATAACAGTTATAATATCTTACTTTATATTATAAGTCTTGTAATAATGAAAAGACTTAATGTTTGTGATTTTACAAAGAAACACATAACCATGTATAATTTAAAGTTATCATGAACACCACGCAGTGGTTTCAATTAATTAATTTTCAAGTTAATATACTACTCCATCTATTTATGTTATTCTAAAAATACATAAATATTCAAGATAGTATTAAATTAATTTATTTATTTATGTCATTCCATGAAGTGTCCAACTTAAGAAACTGTAAAAACATCCACGCCCGATCCTACGACAAGTGGAGATTTACCTTGAGATTACAATCTAGCCAAGATCTCACTTAAACTAAAATGTAACTTCAAGTGTTTCTATATTTTGAATGACATAAGACATAAAAGTAGTCTATGCTATAATCTTGACACATGTTCTTTAAGCAAGACAATCTTATTAGAACGTTAATCTCTTACCTTACGATCAAGAGAATCCATTAATCATATTTGTATGTGTTGTTCCTTTGCACACAATAAATGCTTCTCCCACTTGTGCATACAACAACACCATATAATAGATAAACACCATGACATTCGTTTGTTTATGTGAGCAATATGATAGTGTCATAGATATATAAGCATTACAAGTAGATGTAGGACCACTTAATTATCAAGGAAACGTTCATGACTATCCTTGAGAATATGAATGTCTACATTTTTGAACGTAATGTATTATTTCAAGAAAATCTAGAAATAATCTGAGTTACTACCAAGATAATAAATCTTGTAACTCCCACTGAATTAGACAACGTTACAATAATGTCTTATTCAGTAATACACCATACTCCCACTGGATTTGACAACATTGTAAGTGTTTCATTAACCAGTGAAAATAGCGTGCTATTACGTTGCTACCCCTTTGTAAGACCATTCGTAACAATTACTTAGGTAATAAAAGAGTGTATTCTACTTTGTAGATGATGAATCATCCATCATGCTATTAACTTGAAAAATTGAGCATGCAATTTCTTCCTTAATAGGTCTACTATCCCCACAATGGTGTGTAGCACCTTTAATTGGTCAAATCAAAACAACTAGATAAAATATACTAGTTTGTCTTTTACCAATTTTGCGGTAATTAGTCTAGATTCTAATGTAATAACTCATATAATGTCAAACATGTTTTCTAGTTAACCAAAATGTCATATAAGAATTCAATCACCAACATAGGGTAATAAAATCTCTTAAGGAAAACATGGTGTGCAATTTTCTTAACTATTAAAATTGCTATGAGTCATATTAGAATTTAGACAATTCTAATTTTCCTAACATACCTTTCTCAATCATGAAAAGGAATAGGATTGAGTCTCACTCTTCTTCCATGGAAAAGAGTCTATGTTTGTCTTTTTAGTAAAATTTTCTTAATCAAACATTTGTTTGAAAACAGAACTAGATCAATTTACCAAAGCCCAAACCACGTTTACGGTTTAATGTTGCATTAATACAATCAAAAGAATTAACAAAATTCAATTTTTAGTATTTTAGATAATTAAATCTTTCAAGAAAATAAAATACCCTTAGGTCAATATTCATATTAACCATAGAATTTTCCTTGAATCTAGGACCCTCATTATCATAGTTTCACCACATCAGTTGATCTTCTAGTGATGAAAGTATAGAATAGGTAATTGTCGAAGAACAATAATTGACAAACAAGTTTTCAATTCCTAGAAAATATGGGATTTACAATTTTGTCAAACAATTATGCAAAATGTAAGCATGTTTTATCCCATCTTATGCCTTAAGTTATAGGTCTCACTAACTAACATAATTAAGTTGTCTAATTTAGAAACTGCAAATTATTAAGCTGGGGTCTCACACAACATAAAGATTCACCTTGTCATTGTAATCTAGCTCAAGGTCTCACATAACTAAATTACAACTTCAAGTGTTTCATATCATTAGATGGCATAAACTTAAATTTTAAAGGGTACAATTTTTGATGTGTAATCAAAACTTATGTATGAAGAAGCATGCATACATCTTCATAACAAAAAAAATTCAAAACCTTACTCATAGTTTTAAATTGCTAAGATTAAATTCTACAAAGTTTTAATCGATGCGTTGAGAAACTTACAACTTTGCACTAAGATGCTTCGTACATAGAATAGTTATACTAGGTAGCTCCAATCGAACGCACAGGGAGGCAGAGGACAAGGTAAGCGCAGAAGCATAACCTTAGACATCCTTTCAGTGTGATTGTGCGCACTTCTTTAAACCCCCTTTCTAGTTTGTTCTATTGGGTGAGCCGTTCTAACCATTTAGTACAGTCGCATCAGTCGATTAAAAGTTCAAGATTTAATACTTAGAAAACAAATCAAATTTCGCTATTATTTAGTCAATTTAATTTTCTATTCTCAAAAAACCCTTTTTGCTTACTAACGTGTCATACAATATAAACAAAAGGCATTTTAATTAAAATTAAACAAACTCAAATAATATACATATAACTTAACAATTAACATATGTAAAAACAATTAGCCACATGCATAATTTGTTCGATAAAACCCTGATAATCAATTCTAGGTTTAATAATGCATATGTTTAACCAAGACTTCCACGTGTTTTCACCAAGTACAACGTGAGCCACATACATCGATGAATCGATTGCGTAAGTCTTAGCTAAAACACATACCACATAGCACATAATTGATTCATTAGATAAATTGAGGTCTTCCCTAATTTTATATTTATCAAACTAATTAACATGTGAATTTTACTTAACAATTAATCAAAACAGTCAATAAACAATAATCCATGGCAAAACATGCATGTTCCACTATGGATTCCTCATAACAATTATAATCCCAAGATACGCATATAATCATGGCACATAACAATTATTCATTAAAACCACATAAAATATACATGCAATCTTAGGTTTTCTTCAAGTTTTACAAAAAATAAAACCTAATTAACAAATTAAAGGGTAATCGACCCTTATAATAAAAAATTAGGGTTCCAATTTTTAAAACCCTAGAAACCAATAAAAGCATGTAATAATCATAAAGATTCAATTTTTATGTGTTTCGGTAATTAATTACAACATATTAACGGCTCGTGATGCCACTGTTGGGTTTTACTAATCATAACAATTATATAAAACAAGTAAACATCATCAAAGCATGCGTGAAGTAATATGAATAATACTTGTAAATTAATTAACCGAATTAAAAGTATATGTGTACCTTTTGTGAATCAATGCAATTAGGGTTCATGAAAGCCCCAAATTAAGATCAACGACCAAGAAACCCTAAACCCTAATAAATTAGGGTTTATATAATCGACCACATCAAAAGTCGAATACCCAAGATATGCAAACACAAGTGTATTTGCTCTTCGTTCTTGTACACACGTATTAGTAACGAATCAATGAGAAAAGCTAGGTTCTTGATCACAATAGATTAACCAAACACCTTTGTTATGCTCAAGGTCACTCGCAAATCCCTTACATGGGGTTTTGCTTCGTCGACCTAAGAACAAGAGGGAAGAAAGAAGAAGTTTGGCCTTCTATTGAAATCTAGTGTACCAAAGGATGAATACATGGGGATGTATTTATAGCCTTATGGTAGGTGTCAAGATTACTATAGTTTCCGATGTGGGATTCTATAGAATCGGCCAAACACAAGCCCAAAAGAGGATTCCTAAAACCTTCTCTTGACTTGTTAACTTTTCTTCATATTCCGTTGACATTTAATGACCGATAATCAAAACTCGTCAAATATTAAATATCATTAAGTATTTATTTCGTGATCAAATAATTAAATATAACATTTTATATATTAATTATTTATACATTGATTCTCATACGTAATGTGTGCAATCCCGAAGTCTCAAGTTCGAATCCGGTCATACTAATATTAATAATTATCCATAAACCTTTCATAATACTCATGCATGCTGTAACTTGACATACCTCGGGAAAATCAGTTCTCTATGTCACAGTTTTTCCTTCTTTCTTCCCATATATCCACTTGACTCACGAGTAGCTGACTAGGAATGAATCTAAAGAAATGAGAAAGAGGTATGATTATGAAGATGAATTAATTCTTAATGCCACAAGAACATATAAAAAAATGATATGGGATTTCCGAAGCTTATTGCATCATAAATAGTTAAACATTGTACCTTTCGGTCCGAAACATTTTTGGTTGATTGGTGATCCATGGTAATTGTCCGATCTGAATCTCCTCAAACAACACATTCTGGGGAGTATTTCTCTGTTCTTGAACAACCCCGTAAATTGTCTTTCATTTGTCAAAGTAAATATGATTATTTGGGTGCTTCGTTTTGCAACCAGCGTGGCAGCTCAAACTCGTAGCATTAATAGCCTTAAAATGTCAAATGCTTGTTGGTTAGGTGGGAAACATGATTTCAGAATGTATTTTATAAGTAAGACCGTATGCAACAAGCTCACCTTTGAAAATATACACGATTGATCACAGCCATAGATGTGGTCGCACCCTTGATGACAGCACGGAGTTCCTTCTACCGTGCATATGAATTATTACATATGAGCAAAAAATAGTATAACCTAAAAGGAGCTCATGAAAATTAGCATCTACCTCTCTTGACCATGCAACATACTTCACAGGAACACTATCCAGCATACCAGTGATAACAGACTTCTGACATTTGAAGGGAAAATTGTTCAGAGTAGACTTTTTAGTGGCTTTTTGTTCCTTTCTCTTTGTAATAGGATCTAGAGCGTTGGATACTTGTACTCTGCTAACAAAGGAACCACTAATAGATTCAGACAAACCATTCTTGTCTGATCTTTGAAGTGAAGGCTGTCCCATTAAAATGTCATAAGAACTAATGTTGTCTGCATATTCATTTAATCCACCAAACGAGATGATATTGTTTCCATTGTTCCCAAATGAATGTACCATGGATAAACCACATTATCGGTTTGGAAAATGTATCATCTACTTCTCAACATACCAATGTACCACCTTCTTCTCAAAATACAAGCTCTTTGCCATCCAGAAAGTCTTCAAGAGCTTCCTCAAGGCCTGCTTGGTTAAAGGATTTTGTGACTCCTAAGTCTGCACATAATTCAGTAGCTTTTTGTTCTGCACAACCACGGTATCCCTTATTTGGCAAAGATGATTTCAAAGATGTTCCACCTGCTTTTATAGCTTTTCTAGCCAATGTATTTGCTCACACTGAACCAACTACTTATAAGCAAGCTGCAAATGATAAAGGATGGGTGGATGCTATGGACTTGGAAATTGCAGCTTTGGAAAATAATGACACTTGGGAGCTTACTACATTGCCTAAAGGTCACAAAGCTATCACTTCCAAATGGGTGTTTAAAACTAAGTATCATCCAGATGGAACTGTGGAAAGGTTTAAAGCTAGATTGGTAATTAGAGGCTTCAATCAAAGAGAAGGTGAAGACTAGAAGCATACTTTTTCTCCAGTGGCAAAATTAGAAACTGTTAGAGTATTGATAGCTTTGGCAACTGCAAAGGAGTGGATCAATTAGACATAAATAATGCTTTTCTTCATGGTTACATTGATGAAGAAATTTACATGGTTCCACCAGAAGGCTATAAGAAGGTTGGTCCTAATCAGGTATGCAAACTTAAAAAATCCCTCTATGGCCTCAAACAAGCTTCTAGGTAATGGAACTATGAGTTGACTAAGTTTTTAGTCAGTTTGGGATATGTGCAGTCTAAACATGACTATTCATTATTTGTCAAAAATAAGAATGGACAGATTTCTGCAACTTTGGTTTATGTTGATGATATGTTGATCATTTGTAACTGTGCGTAGTGATGAAATCAAGTTTCTTAAGCATTCTCTTGATCAACAGTTCACTATTAAGGATCTTGGTCTAGCAAAATATTTCTTGGGAATTGAATTATGCTGAACTCATGCTGGCACTTATTTGAATCAAAGAAAGTATATCTTTGGATCTTCTTACGATGTTGGTCTAAATTTTGCTAAACCAAAGGAATTTCCTTTTCCTACTCAACTTAAATTATCACTCACTAAGGGTACACCTCTAAAGGATCCAGGGTCATCTGAAGGTTGATTGGAAGACTCTGTACTTAACCATGACTAGACCAGACATTTTAGATGTTGTGTCCAACACTTGAGTCAGGTTTGTTTACGCTCCCAAAGATGTACATATGCAGGGCAGTTTGCTCTACATCTCCTAAAAATACTAAAAGGGACAGTGTCTAAAGGATTGTTCTATCCTGTTCAACCACACCTCAAATTAACTGATTTTTCAGATGTTGATTGGGCTTCATGTATCATGACGAGAAGGTCACTTACTGGCTATTGCATTTTCATGGGACACTCTCTAGTATCTTGGAAAACAAAGAAGCAAGCTACTGTTTCCAGATCATCCACTGAAGATGAGTATAGAAGTATGGTTGCAACCACATGTGAACTTTTATGGCTAAGTTACCTACTGAAAGACCTACACATACCATTTCACTATCCTATTACTCTCTTTTGTGACAACAAGTCAGTAACAAATAGCTGCAAATCCATGTTATCATGACATGACCAAACATTTGGATATTGACTGCCATTTCACAAGGGAAAAAGTTCAAGATGGTTTCTTGCAAACTGCATACATTCCTACTTCCTCTCAGTTAGCAGATGTTATGACAAAGGCTTTGGGCAAAGTTCAACACAATTTTCTTATCAACAAGTTGGGTCTTTCAGAGCCTCCAACTTGAGGGGGGGGGGGATGTAGAAGTATATACACTACTTTTTTCTTCTTTTGACAAGTTGTAAATATTAGAGGGTTAGATTTCTAACATTTTGTAATTCTGTTAGTAGCAGTTACTAGGCGGGCTATCCTTTAAATACCTTGTAATCCTTCATTTCACAATAACGAAATACAGAGTTTTCTCTCAATTCTATTATTCTATACTAATTGATGTTCTAATATCATCCACCTTAGAGTAGGCGTTTTTTTATTGATATTGTATTGCTAACCTTATCTATCAGTAAAGCATTAGTATGTTAAGTGAAAAGCATTAATATTTTGGTTTTTTTCATCCTTTTTGACGAAGGATTGAGTTAACGTTGTGATACTACTATTGTTCCTACTGACAGATGGATCAACTGATATGGAACCACTATTCTCCCTATATGAGAGATCCATTGGCATCTTACTCGTATCCTACATGTTATAAGGCTCGCTCATTGACATAAAAATGGTATCCCCCCTTATTGAAAGTGTCAGGCAGCTGATATCGCCGTCATTTCCTCTGTCAAAAGTGAGCCCTGGTGTTACCAACTCATCATCAGCCTCGCTATAAGAATCTTCATTGGAATATGGATGTGCATGTATGTCCCGAAGATACAGCGATAAAATCTTAAGCATCCTTGACTTGATTGACTTTGACTTTCCTGATCCCACCATAGCTAATACACGATCTTGATTCTACTAGCGGATGAGATATGGATAGTCCAAATGTGGAATGAATCACAAATGAATCAACAATAACCTTTCTTCCCATAACCATATTCTCTACGCCAATTGATGGAAGGCTCCTATCACCAAGCTGGTGGTGCTTGGTGTTTCAACGTCAAAAGAGCCTTTAAGTAAAACCGGCTTTCTTTGCAGTTAAACTACAAGAATTTCCACAATAAATGTTTGAGTTTAGAAGTGCGATTGTATGGATTGGGGTGTGGAATTTCAATGCACTGTTTTTGCTTGGAGATAGTTACGCATCATCATGAACCTGAGAGAACGTTTGTAGTCACTTCGCCATGAATTATTATGGGTTATTTCACCTTCAACATTTTCCAAATAGACAATGAGTAATATCAGTATAATTCCATTCAAAATTTTCCAAATAGGGTTTAACAACTCTCAGTCAGCAGACACTGCATCATGACAAAAATACAACTAACTAACTAGAAGAGCATTTGACAACTAAGTAAAGTCCTAAGAAAAATTGATGCTTCAAATGAATCGCATCGCATCATGATGAAATGCCAGCATTGGTGTTTGTTGATTAACTTTTGTCCAATTAAAAGAGTGCTTTGCGAACCAAATGCCCATAACTCATTTTAATGACAAAAGGGTCCACCAGAAATTAAGTTGGTAATATAATGATTTACTTACCATAATGTGGTTTGTAAACAAGTCTAGATGGGAGACTTAACTAAATATAGACTATATTATGTTTTATAATCTTTAGGAGTTGATCCCTATCTAAACTCTCTAAAAATATGTCCGTAATACACACATCAATAATACAATTCCATCACCATTGCTAGAGGATTATGGTAGAAGATCAAACCTCCACTGGATCTTTTTTATCACATGAATGTATTCTATGGTGTTCACGTGCATCTCGAAGGTTTACTTTACATTTATGTTTAAGTGTTTATATTATGTTTAACATGATTATTGGGATCAATATGAACACATGGTATCTTTAGATCACCGTGTTTTAAAGCTTACTAGTTGATCATTTTGTGATAAACATGACCATATAGCTTTTAGCTGGATTTTTTGCATTTCTTGTATACCAAGCAAATGAACTAGATCTCGCCTATGAAACAGATTAGAGAAGAGTTTTAATTGTTAAGATGGTCCTTTTTGTTGCATTCTGAATACTTACAAGAGTTTATAACTTGCACTCACCTTTACCCAACGTATGCAAAGGAAAAAAAATGTATTTTTCAATTGTGTGCAGCAACTTTCTCTGTAAGCAACCATCTATAGCAGGTAAAATGATGATGTGCCTTGAAACATTCGTGCCATGTCACCATTTTGCTTGCTACACAGTGTTAAAATAGATACATGGATACAAATTCGAAAGCTTGTTACATACAACTGGGAAAATAAGCGTTTTTTTTCTTACATGCAATGACAAAATAGTGAAAGTTATATTGTGGTTTGATTAACCCTTTTTCGTGCGTAAATTTTAGTTTTATTGAGTCTCTTATTTAGAAAGCTGTGTGAATTTATACAAAGCGGTTGGGAGTAGGGAGTTCTAGTCAACGTAGAAATATGGTATGTTCAGCTCTTGCTGGTTTAAAGTTTGTTTTGTTTGCTCCTGGTCGTGCTGAGTTAATTACTTGGGTCTCCTTTTTTCTTATTTTAATTTTTTTTAATGTCTTTATGAATTACGATGGTTTATGCTTTACCTTATATATTGGGTTAATTCCAATCTGTTAGAAATAAGTTAGTTAAGTATATTTGTGAAAGGATATACATGTTGGTTAAGAGGTTCGAATGAACCATCACAACCTTCACAAAAATTCCTTTTCATTATCTATAAATAGGAATACTTGTAAACATTTAAAGTTGATGCCAGATTAATCAAAACACTTGTATTTCATAGTTACAATTCATTTTTCGGTTTCTTGGTATGTTGTGACTAAAGTTAGATCATAAATCCATCGAAAAGGGCTAACAATTGGTATTAGAGCAGGTTTGGTTGTTAACCAAATTATCATATACCAGAAATACAAATCTTTCATTCCTGTTTTGAATAAAAAAAAACGTATCAATTTTCTTTCGGCCATTTTTTTGCAAAATTCATTGAACACACAATCAGAAACATCATATTCGTGTGTTTCAAACAATTTTATCAAGAGAATCCAATTTTCTATCACCAAGGGATCAATCACTTTGTGATTCGATCAATCGGCATAAAAAAATGTTTCATCTTGTGTTTTGTAAATTTTGTTTCAAGAACATCAAACCGAAAAAATAAAAAATAAAAATAAAAATAAAAATCCATAACCCAGAATCATCATAATCATCAGAAGTTAGGCACGGTTACAAAATCCAAAACCGAAATTCAAAACAGAAATCCATATCGATCGGATAACATAAGTCATCATCAAGGGGCAGTAATCGAATCAATAAAACAAGGAAACGAACACACCTGTTTTTCGAAGAATCAAGACTCGCACCCTTAATCGAATCATCAACTGATTCAAGTTATCCATAGAGGCTCAGATCTTAAACGGTTTCAGAAGATCCTCAAATTGCGAAACTCTAATTTCGCACAACAATCAAAGGGATTCCACTGGTTCAAGAAGAACGCACAACCACAGAGAAGAGACGGTTAAAATGGCCATACAATCGGCGGTTAACCACCACAAGAAGGCAAGAAGACACATTAATCTCAAGAAGAGACATGCTTGTCTCCAAAGGAGGAGAGAGGCGCAGCAGTTATAGCATCACCAGGACCCAAACAAAAGATATCGGGTTATATTAACCCAATAGGTTCCAAAAAAACATTCACCCTCCACTTTATTTTTATTATTTTTTTTATATAATATATATTAGTATTGATATATATTGTGTAGATTTTTAGAAAAATTACTTCCTTTAGATTTAAGTTAGTACTTTTCGGGCTTTTAAAAAAATATAATAACCTAGTGATTACACTACTTATTATATTAAAGGGATAATTTAAGAAGTAATTAACCTTCGGTTATTCAACTTAGAATATAAAATCTCCAATGATAGTTTGGAAAAAAAAATAATAAAAAAATAAAAAACTAGTCCCCATAAGTTATAGATAGCCTGTAAGGCACAAAACAAAGGAGCTCGCCAGAAAAGAAATTTCGAGACACTTAGTGTTAGATATTTCATTTGGAGATTTATACAATATCCTAGAGATATGACGAAAGATAGTGGCGAAAGTGCAAAGAAAGAAGTAAGTACTACTAGTACACCTCAATTCCAATGTCCGATGCTAAAACCCTCGAATTACTCATTATGGGCAATTCGAATGCAAATCATTCTCGAAGAGAATGGTTTATGGGAAATGATAGAGCCACTAGAGACAACTCAAAGCGACAACAAGAAAGATAAGATTGTAATCCCATTCCTTTACCAAGCTTTACCCGAAGAACAATTGCTTCAAATAACAAAGCACAAAACCGCGAAAGCCATATGGGATGCTTTGAAGACTAGACACATTGGCGAACAAATAGTTCAACAAGCAAGATTACAAACACTCAAATCCGACTTTGAGATGTTACATGTGAAGGAAGACGAGACAATCACACCTTCACCGGAAAAATAACAACACTAGTAAACAAAGCTGCTAGTCTAGGGCACACAATTGAAGATCAAACAATAGTATGAAAGCTATTAAATGTTGTACCCGATAGTAGGGGTGAGCATCGGTCCCGGACCGGACCGGACCTCCAAGACCGAGGACCGAATTAGCCAAAAAGCCTAGACCGAGGACCGGACCGAATGTGGTCGGTCCGGTTTGGTCCGGTCCGGTCTCGGTCAGTCCGGTCCAACAAGGCCAAAATAGTCGGTTTGTGGTCCGGACCGGACCGGACAGGACCGACTTGACCGAGGACCGAATTAGCCCAAAATCCTAGACCAAGGACTGGACCGAATGTGGTCGGTCCGTCGGTCGGTCCGGTCCGTTCGGGTCGTTTGCTCACCCCTACCCGATAGGTATCTGCAAATAGTTGCATCAATAGAGCAATATTCTGATCTAAGTAAAATGACAATGGAAGAAGCAATTGGAAGTCTCAAGACATACGAGGAAAGAATTAAGTACAAGAAAGGTAAACAAGTGGACAATCAAGAGAGACTGATGTTCACAGGACATGAAAACAGAGGAAAGTATTTTAGAGGACGTGGACGTGGAAAACATAGATTTTCACAAGGAAATAACCACGAGAAATTTAAGGAAGAGAGGAAAGATGGAGAAACCTCTCATAGAAACTTCAATGGAAGCAACTTCAAGAAATCAAGCTATGATACTAGCAAATTACAATGTTTCAAATGTAAGAAGATAGGGAATATTGCACCTAACTGTCCTCAAGGGACAAAGGCAAATGAGCAATCTAATCTTGTTGAAGAAGACTTAGAACCAACCCTATTAATAGCAATACTAGAAGACTTAGATGAAGGGAAACAAGTAAAAGAAGTTGAAGAACAAAATGTCTCACTACATGAAGAAGATGTAGGGTATAAATAGACAAATATGAATAGTCTATGGTACTTAGACAATGCAGCTAGCAACCATATGATTGGAGTGAGAGAACACTTCAAGGAGTTAGATGAGAAGGTCAGTGGAAAAGTAAGATTTGGAGATGGTTCACACATAGAGATCAAAGGAAAAGGTTCAATTTTAATAGAATGTGATGACGAGAAGCAAATAATTATATCATACGTATATTACATTCCTAGCTTGAAAAGCAACTTATTGAGCCTTGGACAATTTACTGAAATTGGTTGTAAGGTAGTAATGGAAGACGACGAATTACGACTTTATGACATGGATAACAAAATCTTCATGAAAGTTACGAGACAAAGAAACCAACTATATGAAGCAAGTCTAAGGATAGGCACACCTGTCTGCCTACTAGCAAATTTAAAGGATACTACATGGTTATAGCATGCGAGACTAGAATATCTCAACTTCGAGTCACTAAGATCAATGGCTCAAAGGGATTTAGTTTATGGAATACCTTCCATTAAACATATAACACAAATCTGTGATGTTTGTTTAATTGGAAAACATAGTAGAACGCCATTTCCTAAAAGAGCAAGAGCTAGATCAACTTCACCTTTAGATTTAGTATATGGAGATTTATGTGGACCAATCTCACCACTGGCACCTTCTAGAAAAAATACATATTCTTGTTAGTAGATGATTACTCAAGATATACATTAGGGTGTATTTCTTAAGTATGAAAGATCAGGCATTTGATACTTTCAAAGAATACAAGAAGATGATAGAAAATGAGTTAAGGACAACATTGAAGATGTTAAGAACTGATCGTGGAGGAGAATTCACATTGAATGAATTCACACAATATTGTAAAGAAAATGGTATAGCACGACAACTTACCGCACCTTACTCATCGCAACAAAATGGAGTAGTTGAAAGAAGAAATAGGACAATTATGTCTACAACAAGATGTATGATGAAATCAACGAACATGCCACAAAACTTTTGGGTTGAAGCTGTTAGACACGCCATATACATCTTAAATAGTGTTCCTACAAAAGCATTAGAAGACATTACTCCATATGAAGCAATTAAACGAAGAAAGCCAAACTTAGAGAAGCTAAGAGTTTTTGGGTGCATAGCATATGCAAAGGTACCATTACAACATTTGGCGAAGCTAGATGATAGAAGTAGTAGAATGGTATGCTTAGGAAATGAACTAGGATCAAAAGCTTATCGTTTATTTGATCCAATAACACAAAAGATATGTGTTAGTAGAAATGTGAAGTTTAAGGAGAATGAAACATGGGATTGGAAGGAATACATGAGTAAGCACATTAACGACGAACCCGAAGGGAATAACTTCAAAATAGAAAATCTTGAAGCCACAAATCAACATCATGATCAAGGAACTCAACCAACTGAAGATGACAATGAATTCCCTAACAATGATGATGATGGTTATGCATCACCGACAACAAGCTCTCCTTCACATTCTCAAACACCTCACACACCATCAACAAGCTCATCACAAGTAAATTCTCAAGTTACACCCATTACCTCAATCTATCAAAGTGATAGTGGTTCAATCTCAACCACAAATTCACATTCACACTTTGATCATACGTCGTTGAGAGGTTATAGAACATTAAATGACTTATACGAGAACATCAAGGAATTATTATTAGCTGAAGATGAACCCAAGAACTACAAGGAAGCATCAAGCAATCAAAAATGGATTGAAACAATGAAGGTCGAGTTAGATTCCATCAATAGGAACAACACATGGGAATTAACCACTCTACCCAAAGGACATAAAGCAATTGGTTTAAAATGGATTATTAAGACTAAGAAAGATGCTAATGGAGATATAATCAAGCATAAAGCAAGATTAGTAGCAAAAGGTTTAATACAAGAGCATAGCATAGACTTTGAAGAAGTATTCACACATGTAGCAATCACCTCGACGTAAAATATGCATTTCTACATGGAGAATTAAAAGAAGAAGTGTACGTTATACAACCCAAAGGATTTATGAAGAGAGAACATAATGGGAAAGTCTATAGACTTATAAAAGCTTTGTACGGACTAAGACAAGCACCACGTGCATGGAACATAAAGTTAGACAACACCTTGAAGTAATTAGATTTCAAGAAATGCGCACTAGAACAAGCTATCTACACGAAGACATCAAAAGACTTAATACTACTAATAGGAGTTTATGTAGATGATCTAATCATCACTGGTACACCAAAGAAGGAGATAGACAAGTTTAAAGCTCAAATGGAAGAAAAATTCAAAACGAGTGACCTAGGATTATTAGCTTACTATCTATGAGTAGAAATCACACAAACTGGGGGTGACATATCAATAAAGCAATCTGCCTATGCAAGCAAGATCCTAAAGGAAGCTGGAATGATAGACTGCAACGATACGCTAATACCTATAGATCCGGCAACAAGACTGACAAAGCTAACTGAAAGAATAATGGTCAACTCAACTGAATATCGAAGTTTAATTAGATGTGTGTAAAACTAAAATGGGAGGGGGGGGGGTTGAATAGTTTTACCAATTTAAAACTTCCTTTTAAAATATTTAGATCAACTTATGTTAATCTATTTAGATATGTATGTTGGATGTTGATAGATAGATATATAAAAGTGTAATCAAAGATAAAGAGTAAAAGTGTAAAACTAGGGATCCATGGGACGCTCCTCTTTGCCCATGGTTATTTTTGTTATGGGTCATGGGTCATGGGTTGGTCCATGGGTATTTTATTATATACAATGTACCTAATGGGTGCAATGCACCTAGTCAAATGGGTATGGGTCAATACCATGGGTTGTAGTTTTTACCCATTTATAATACATACTAGTTATGTATATATTTGCCCAATATGTAAACACTAGTTGTTGTACATATGTATTACTTAAATCATAAAATCACTTATACTTGTTTTAGTGTTTATGTGAAAACGTAAGTGTGTTAGAAAACTATTGGCTCAAACCATTTACGTATTTTATTTGTTTCGTTAAAATGATTTTACGTTTGTTATCGACAAAACATTAGAAGATCGTAAAATATAAATAAATGTTTTTACGGCTTATTTGTATTAACAATCTCCCCCTTTTTGTTGATAACAAAACATACAATTATTTTAAGGAAAAACTAAAATTCTTAAAAGTTCGAATTGGAGTTTTTACTCTCTTCTCCCCCTTTTTGTCGAAACAAAAAGAGCGTCGAAAAGAAACTAACACATTGTTTTAAGAAAAACGTGTAAAAGAAAACAAAAACATGTAAAAAGAGCAAGTGACGGGATTGGTTCTCGTCTTAACTCCCCCTTGATGAGTCCATCCCTTTGTGAGGGCTTCAAGTAAATAAAAACTAGTAAGCTAATGTATTGCAACTATGTTTGCAAATGGTTTCGTCCTTATGATGGAAATGCTCCCCTTTGAAGATTGCAACTTTGCAATGGGGTGTCATGAAGTGTAATCCAAATAAGGATTATGTTGCAAATGGTTTTGCAATGTGTGGTTTTGACACAAAGCTCCCCCTAGCTTAGGGTGTCAAAAATCTTCATGTGTATTTTGAAAATCTACAAAATAAAGATTAGAAAACAAGAGTATAGTGCATAATTTCCTGCAAATAAGACTCAAGTTAGTAGAATTTTGTTCTTCTGTACCATGGATCCCACGGTTCCCTCTTTTGTGGGATCCGTCTAGGCAATATCCAGGGATCCATCTGTCTGGTGACAGATTATTCAGCAAAGGTGATATACCAAATAATGCTAAATATAAGAGTGAGATATGTATACAAACAACAAACATATACTCAAAGCAATATGGCAAATAAGTTATCATTCAATAAACAAAGAGATAATCAATAAATCTCTAAAACTAAGAGAATGATTTAGCCATACATTTTCTAATACTAATAAGTTACTAAAGCCTAGAATGCAACAAAGTGCTTGAGTATAAGGATGAGTAGACTTGTTGATTTGGTCCAATCTTTCAAGAAGATGATTAAACATGAAATACAACTCATTTCATACTTCTTGAATAAGTCCTTGGGTAATTAGACAATTAGAGCAATTATTGTCTTGATTTGGAACCGGAGGAAAATGGATGTTTTGAGGAGGCTCTATGAATGATGGTGGGGCTTCATTAAGAGAAGTAGGGTGAGGTACTACTAAGAATGAGGGTGGTGGTAATGGATATTCCTACATATGATCAAGTCCTTGGTGGTTCCTTGTTTCCAATGATGGACTAGTCGGTGTTGTAGGTGGTTCCCTATTTAACGAGAAAGTTGGTGAGTTGGAGGTTCTCGGTGGTGAATGCTCTAAGGAATAGAGATTTGGGTGAGGAATAGGCTCGTTGAATGAGTGTAATCCATGCTCTAGGAATGAGGGTTTAGACGGTTTGCTAGAGCTAGCTATGTTTGGTTTTGAACTAGATGACCCTTTTTCTAGCCCAAAAGGTTTGATGCTAATTCTTGCGTTTCTCTTAGCAATTGTTGAATGGGTTTGTTGAGGTGGGATTCTAGCATTATTATCTCTTACGGGAGATGATTCGGTGGATGAAATCTCATGAATCATGTGACCCTTTCTTTTGGATGAGCCTTTGGTTGAAGAGTTGTTGCTAAGTGCTTTGGTCATGGTGATTTTCTAACCACTGATTTTTGTGAGCTATGTGAGAGTGATGATTTAACCTTAAGAGTGTTTGGTTTATAAAGGATAATTTTGAATTAGAGAATTAAATTCTTGGCCATTAAGGGGATTAAGCATGCAATTAGGATATTGATCAGCTCTAGGAAGATATTAAATGGTAACTAAAAGTGGTTAGAAAACCAAAAGGTGACTTAACTTTGAAGAGGGAAGTTGATTAAAGCTTTCCGCATACACGGATCCCACAGATCCCTCTCACCAGGGATCCGTCTGTCAGACAGATTCTTGATGAAATGATTATGCTTTTTGCAATGTCTAGTACCTATGTATCTTGAGGTTTTGACTTTATTTTGATGTCATGAGAGGTGGATGTCTTAAATGCTCAACCATAAGAGGTGAGGGTGCTTAATGATGGTTTTGGGTAGAAAATTGGACTTTAGATAGTCTAACTAAGTGTTTGAGAAGAGTATTATTTGATTTGAGATGGAAGAGTGGTGGTAATTAGTCTTAGAAGTTAGATGATGCCTCAAGAAAAATTTAATAAAATATTAAAAAATAAGGAAAAATGAAAAACTAGTTTCAAGCTTATTTTTGAGTTAATGATGACTAAAATCAATTTGCTAAAATTGATGGATATATCAAACTAAGTGTTATGAGATGTGAAAAATAAAGTGTGAGCATTGGAGCGGAAATATGGTGAGTTTTGATGAGTTGATAAATGAAAAACATTTTGAAATAGATCCTAAATAAGCTATGGGTGAGTGTGAAGCTTTAAAATGTTTGAGGAATACTTTGTTGGGTCTAAAGTCTTATGTTTGTCTAATGTGAGGTGATCTTAGTGAGCTGTTTTTTATGTAGGGAGGTCTGTATTGCTCATCTGTGGTCACGGATCCCACGGTTCCCTTTTGGGAGGGATACGGCTAGTTATATTGCTGGGATCCGCCTACTGCAGATCACAAGGCTTTCAGAAAATGTGCAATTTTGCACTCTTAGCAAAATGATTCTCCTATTTGTTTCTACAAAGACTAAATGCAAGAACACATCAAGTATAATGCATAGCAAATGTGGGGGAACTAAAGGTACCTAAAGATGAGTGACGACGAATACTTGAAGAAGTCGTAAAATCTCATCCTACGCGTTCCTAAGTTAAGATTGTTCAATGCCAAGTTATGGCAATAGCTACATCCTACACTACATAAGTATTTGTTTAGATGTTACAACCCATTGTTTCAAATTGTTTTCCCAAATTAAGGTCCTATGACCTTACCTTACTTCTACACCACTTCCCGTCTTCACCTCTCCTCCACTCTTTATCACACCATCTCTACTTATTTTTCTTCAAGAAGTTGGAGAAACACTTGAAGATTCCCTTGGTTTGTTGCCATTCGGGTGATGCGCTAGGAACGTCCAGAAATTGGTTGATGTAATCCAAGGGGTCGAGATCGGTATTTCCGAGTGGGTTGCTACTACCTTCACCTTCTCTTTGCCTCTCCCTTTCATCCGAGGAATCCGTGGGTGGGTGAGGCCTTTTGCCTTCCACCAGAAACCTTGTTGTTCTACCCTCGGTCAATGACACCATAACTTTGTTGCAAAAGCTATGATCATAGGATTGCGGAGAAGGATCTAATGCAAAGATAAATTTTGCAAGACGGGTTAGGAGCATTGCGTTGGAAGCACCATTTGTCCATGCTTTTAACACTTGCCATTCTCTTAATCATGTAGTAAGCAAGGTTGAAGCGAGTCTCGGTCACTAGGCAATAGATCATGAAAATTAGGCATACGTTGGGGTGATCCTTGTTTCCTACTAGGCACAACACATTCTCCCTCACCACAACTTCCCATTTCCTATACAATGCGTACATTTCGGAGAGCTCCATTTGGAAAGGATCCCTATAGATCACTTTCGAATTCCTAGTGACCCTCGATGGGGATGCTCTTGGCATGAACATGGTGTCCCTCACCGTGGTTGCTTCCGGGATTAACATGTGGTACATTTCATGATGATCAACCATAGTGTGTATCTCTTCCAAAGGCCACTCATTGGAAAACATGCAAACACCTTGATATGGAACTCCTACTATTCTTCCAAACTCCACAAGCGAAAGGGTGTACTTATGCTCATTTATGATGAAGACAATCGAGATGGACCCATCATCATTTCTAACTATCCTCATTGTCTTGTAGAATTCGAGTACAAAAACCGGGCAAATTTGTTCGTTTATGTCCAATAAACAATCAAAGCCAATGGTCCCAAAAACTTGTCTCATGTCAGTGTTAGCAAGAAATGATAGTTCTACTACTCGACCTTCGTGAAAAAGTCTATTTTCGAGCATTTTAAAAGCTTTTCTATCTTCTTGGCTAAGTCCATCTTTTCTATGGTATATTGGTATGTAATGAGCGGTATCTTGATAGTCTTGTTGTCGGTTACTTGGCATGATTGCTCCTAAACAACACAACCACAATGTGGTGTTAATTGTGAATAGTAACCTAAAGGGTTTGATCACAATTTTGCTCAAATCATTTTTATTGAATTCAAGAAATGAGTTTAATTTGTATTAACAATGTTAATTATTTGATTTGGATTATCTTAGAAAACAATGTGGTAACAAATTATGATAAACTCATTTGAACCCAACTTCTAAAAATGAAGAAATTGTAATCCTAGAAATCAAGGAATTAAATTAACAATGTAGTGAAGATTATACTTACACAAGAGATTGCTATGCTTGAAGGAAATGATCAAATTGCTCCTATGAACAGTAATTGGGTTTTTGTTCGTGAGTCTTGGAAGGGAAAGTGATTGTGGAACATCCACAGTGATCATTACTAACTTATGTTGTCTTCTGTTGTACGGATCCCACGGATCCCTCTCATTAGGGATCCGGCTAGTTCAAGCTCAAGGATCTGGCTTGACAGCAAAAAATCAGTTTAAGCATTCCTTGATAACTTTGGTTTGGGAGTTCTAAAACGCCTAGAGTTTGATGTTTAAGCTCTATAACTTGTGATTTGAGGTTTTGACGGTTTAATACTAATTCTATTTGACGTGGTTCCCTTTTTAAGAATTAGTCACAATTCTTGGGAGGTTTATCAAAGATTATTGTAAAATCTCATTTTATCATAATATAAGAAATATCACATGAATATTCATTGACATAGATGAAGTGTCAATAATCCCTTTATGATGAATAATGATTGAGGCTATCGAATAACCAAGATATCATTATTACAAATTAGTAGTGTAGTCTATACAAATCAATCGAAGAATACTATTCTTGATGATGGCTTTAATATAGATAACTACTTAAGTAATTACTAATAGAGATTAATTATACAACTAGGATTTTAACAACAATAAAACAAATGTAAATTATTAACGATCATACATTTGCTAAATATTCTTCTTAAGGGAAGAAGTATTTAGAGGAAATGCTTTGTGATCTTCTTGGAATCTCCAGATCCATGTGTGAGAAGAACAATGCTAAACATTCTTTTCATGAAAAGAAATATTTAGATAATTTCTTCATGATCTTCTTGGTATGCCCAAATCCAAGTATGGAGAATTCTTAATAAGGAAAGTATTAGAACATTCTATCATTGTCCAACAATAAACACTATAATGATTTTAAAACATGACTTGAAAAATCCTTCTTTGTAGTTTTCAAACATACACGGATCGTATAAAGTTTTTAAAGTACAACATACTCTAAGAAACTTGGTAACAAAGCTCTGATGCCAATTGTGGAAAACTAGAAGGGGGGGTGAATAGTTTTACCAATTTAAAATTTCCTTTTAAAATATTTAGATCAACTTATGTTAATCTATTTAGATGTGTATGTTGGACGTTGATAGATAGATATATAAAAGTGTAATGAAAGATAAAGGGTAAGTATTTATAGTGGTTCGGCTACAAGGACACCTTCCTTGCCCTACTCCACTCCCCGAGTCACCTACTCGAGAGTTCGTAATCACTACACGACACCAACTCCTTATGGCGGAGAAGCCTTCACAGCGTCGCCTACTCTTTTTCCGGTACTAGGCTAACCACGGGTTCTTTCACACCAAGGTGAACCACACCTACCACAACGTAGCCTACCCTTTATCCGGTACTAGGCTAAGTACCGAGTTCCATTACAATGGAGGAACTACCACCCAACACTACACAACACCTAATCCCAAAGGAGACCCACTCCTTATTACAACACCATCAAGGATATCAACATCCTTGGAAACAAACTATCACTAAGTGTATAACGATGCACCTCATCGATTATACTACCTAGGCATTCTTCACTAATGCCACTTGATTTGATTCCTAGGCATCCTTCTAGAATGCCTTTAACACAACGCTTGGCAACTTTCACTAATACCTTCGTCTTGACACTTTTAGCATTCTTCACTAATGCTTTTGACACGGACGTTAAGCACCTTTCACTAATGCTTTCGTCTTGACTCTTTCGGCATCCTTCACTAATGCCTTCAACACAACACATATACGGGGGAAGAAAGAACTATCAACAAGAGAACCTCAATAGTCTTGATGATGACGAAGCATGGCAACTCATGGACTTGAGCTTGCTCGACTTCAAGAAGTGGTGATCTCGCCTTTAAGAGGAACCTAGAGAATCACACAAAAACAAAAGACAAACTACATAGAAAGATCCCTTAGGATCAGTGGTTAGAGAGTTACAATACTTGGGGAAAGTATGTGTGAGAGTCGCAAAAAAAAGGAAGAAATGGCTCACTATTTATAGAGGAGAAATGCTTACTGTTCCACGGATCCCTCCCTCAAGGGATCCGTCTAGTGTAAAACTAGGGATCCGTGGGACGCTCCTCTTTGCCCATGGGTATTTTGGTTATGGGTCATGGGTTATGGGTTGATCCATGGGTATTTTATTAGATACAATGTACCTAATGGGTGCAATGCACCTAGTCAAATGGGTATGGGTCAATACCATGGGTTGTAGTTTTTACCCATTTATAATACATACTAGTTATGTATATATTTGCCCAATATGTAAACACTAGTTGTTGTACATATGTATTACTTAAATCATAAAATCACTTATACTTGTTTTAGTGTTTTATGTGAAAACGTAAGTGTGTTAGAAAACTATTGGCTCAAACCATTTACGTATTTTATTTGTTTCGATAAAATGATTTTACGTTTGTTATCGACAAAACATTAGAAGATCGTAAAATATAAATAAACGTTTTTACGGCTTATTTTTATTAACAGGATTTTTAAGATATCTGCTTCACACAAGACCCGACTTAAGTTACTCTGTTGGATTACTTAGTCGTTTCATGCAAGAACCAAAAGAGCAACATATGAAAGCTATAAAGCAAGTACTACGCTATGTAAAAGGAACAAAGGATTATGGAATAACCTACAAGCATAATGGAGGAAACAAGATACAAGGATTTAGCGACAGTAGTTATGGAATCAACACTCAAGAAGGAAAAGGAACTACTGGAATAATATTTTACTATGGTGAATCACCAATTAACTGGAGCACACAAAAACAAGCCACTGTAGCACTATCATCATGCGAATCTGAATTCATCGCAGCAACAGCAGCTACAACACAAGCATTATGGTTAAAAAAAACTGCTAAGCAAGCTTACACGCTCAAAGGAAGAAAAAGTTACAATAATGGTTGATAACAAATCTGTTATAGCACCGATGAAGAACCCCGTATTTCATGGAAGAAGTAAACATATTGATACAAAGTACCACTTCATAAGAGAGTGCGTTGAAAGAGAAGACATACAAGTTGAATTCGTAAGTAGAGAATATCAAAAGGCTGACATACTCACAAAAGTATTACCGAAGATCAAGTTCCTAACAATGAGACAACTTATTGGACTTAAAGATCTAAAACAAGGCGATTGTGATTAAGGGGGTGAATATTTGGTTAATCTCAATATGTTAGAAATAAGTTGGTTAAGTTAGTTATATGACAGTTATTTGTGAAAGGATATACCTATTGGTTAAGAGGTTCGAATGAACCATCACAACCTTTCACAAAAATGCCTTTTCATTATCTATAAATAGGAAGACTTGTAAACATTTAAAGTTAATGAGAGATTAATCAAAATACTTGTATTTCATAGTTACTATTCATTTTTCTGTTTCTTGGTATATTGTGACTAAAGTTAGATTATAGATCCATCGAAAAGGGCCAACAGTACATAGAAAGATTCACTTTGGATGTCTATGGTTTGTATTTGAGTTGAAAAAACTAGATATGTTTCAGGCGAAACGTGCCCTTGCCGAATGGAAATGTAAGTAGGATTCATGAGACCATCACGGAAGAAACGTAAGCGACATATGTATATTCATATCGACTTCATAATTTGTATCGGTGATATGTTTATCTAGCACTTTTGAGCATTAGAAGGATCCTGCTGTAATTTTGTGTCCAAGTTAACTTTATGTCTTTGGAGTCATATTATACCTTTTTATAATGGGATGTCCCAATTCAACTTTCCCACTAGGATCAATAATTTCTATAATGGGATGTCCCAATTCATGGCAAAGTTTCCTTACCCGTATAATCAAAAAAAGTGTTCACTGTAAAAAATAAATAAAAATAAATGGTGACAAGTATGATACTTTTTTAAAAAGATTTGCCCTTAATAATACTTCCACTTTTCAAAAATAAATAGTTAACTCGATCTAATAAATTACCGAAACTCCTAGACAAAATAATCAAACAATACCATTTACAAAATTTATTTGCGGTATCTATCTCATTCTTCTTGCAAATCACTTATAAGCTGCAACTCAATTTTCCCTTTATCACATTAATGGTGCAGATAAAGAAGTTGGATCACTTGAGGGTTAGACTCGACATTAACTTGCTACGATGAATTCTTCATGGATGCATCCCAAAAGGATAGCTTATGAATAGTAAACTTTGGTTCATGATTGTATATATTGTTAATGTTAATGTTGATAATTATTCTTAATTACCAGTGTCTCCAATAGTCATCGCAATTTTATAAAAACGATGTTTGTTACTCTACTATGTTCCATTGCATACAAAAAGACTGAAAAGAGGTGTATCGAAGGGACACCTTACGGGCATCGATCAATACCGGCAACTAAAATAAACAAGAACTTGAGAAATAGATAGTTTACATAGATACTAATGCGTAAAAATTAACAATTCCAAAAGGCAATGAAAAGTTAACAAATCTCTGAAAATAAATTACTACCAGAACTTATTTTCCGGCGGGAGTTATTTCCCCTTGTTCCATAGCTTCCGATGTTGTTTGACACTCCACTAGTAACCCCAGCCTTCATACCATCATAAGAAGCATGCAATCCAATGAATAAATAGTAAACAAGCAACAAACCGGTCCAACCCAAAAACCTCAGAAAAGATGCACCATCAATCGAACCCATAATAAAAACGTTAATACCAACACTAGCCGATGGTAACCATGGGACCAACGGCACACCTTAACCGGCTTCCTTGCTTGCTTCACCATCAACTGAAGACCAAATGTTGCCAAAAACCAAACACCACCCGTAATCGCATACCAAACCCAAAACTTCACATCTAATAACCAAAGTATCGATAGTCAATGATAAGATGATCGAACATAGTAACAAGATCAGTTTATTTACGTCTTGAACTGATGTTTCTCCTGTTGCATAGTATCGTCTCACTAGCAACCCAATAGCCACTAGTGAGAAAATGAAGAGCGTTGAAATTGAAAGAAGGTTAGCTAAAATGTCGAGGCTTGTAAAGAATGCGACTAGACAATTTGCTGCGGTCATGATGATGGTAGCATTCATTGGTGTTCCACGGTTTTTATGAATCCCAGCAAGAATGGGTGGTGCCAAGTGGGTTCTGTTGGAAATGTATATATTTACAAACATGTGAATGTCTGGATTCGAACTCGTGACCACGGGATTGCACGCATTATCGAATGAGAATTAAAGTAAATAATTAATGTTTATGTTTACGATTAATTATTGCACATTAATTCCGGTTAACGATCGTTAAGTATTTAACGGAAAAATGACTAACGACCGTTAAATGAAAAGAGAAGGACTAGTAATGGAAAATCTTGAAAGAAAAAGTTATAGGTTTTCTTGTGGGCTTGTCCTATGGCCGGCCACAATGGGTTGTCCCAACCCAATCCCTAACTTGTTCCCAAAGTATTCCATCTACTATATAAAGAGGGTTAGGTTCTAGGGTTTCACACACTTGTGCATTGAATTAACCCTAGATCTCTCCTCTCCTCTCTCTTGTCCCATTTTCGGCCGAACACCCCATTTGTAAGGGAGTTTGGTTTCGTTTTTCTTAAAACGAGGACTTGTGTTAGATCTAGCAATCGCTTGATTCGTTGGTTAATTCGTGTGTACAAGAACGTGGTTGTAAGACATTATTCTTACACCAATTAGTACTTCTTTTTTTTGCTCAAGGGATCGACATTAAGCAAAGAGTGCGTTCGCATACTTTCAGTTAATTAATTTATTTGTTATGATCTTTAGTCTTCATTTGTGTACTCTTGATGTCTTTATGTTTTATTGTATTTTATATATCATAAACTCAACAGTGGCATCACGAGCCTTGTATAACAAGTAATTAATTATTGAAACACATAATTAAAATAAACATGAATGTGTTATTATTTGTATGCTTAGATCTAGGGTTTGCAAAACCTAAACCCTAATTTTGAGGGGGGGGGGCATTTTTTTATGGTGCCCTAATTAGGGTTTTGTAAACTATTGTTTTAATTGGATTAGAAACCCTAAGATGCATGCAACTTTATGTGTATATGCGTAACTTTGATTTAATTGTATTAATTGTTAAGTGTAATTTTATGTCCATGATAATTATCTGCATGTTTTATCATGGATCTGCTTTTATTGTATGTCTTTCTTGTTTAAGTGATATACACTAAATTATGATAGATCTAAAATTGGGGAAGACCTCAATAATTATTAATTTAATCAATTATGTGCTATGTGGTATGTATTTAATTTTGACTTGCCTAATCGATGAATCGATGCATGTGGTTCACCTTGTACATAGATGAAAACGGGTGAAAGTCTTAATTAAATATATGCATATTGACAGATCTAGAATTGGTTATTAATAGGATTTATCAAAAACGTTTGCATGTGGCTATTTGATATGCATGACTTTTATTTGTTATGCATTAATTGTTTATTTGTTTATTTTTATAAATACTTGCTTGTTTGTTATGTGTAACAAGGGTATTTTTACAAGAAAAATAAACTGACCTAAAAAATGGTGAAACATGTATTTTTAAGAATAGTAATCATAATCGTTTTAATTGATTGATGACTTTGGTACAAATGCTCTGAAAGGCTCACCCATGAGAATGAAATAATAAAAGGGGTTTAAAGAAGTGCCATACGGTCAATGAAAGGATGTCTAAGGTTGTGCTTTAGCGTGCACAGTCCTCTCGCCCTCTGTAAGTTCGAATGGAGCTACTTAGTAAGCCATTAAATGTGCAAGCTCATCTTAAGGGCGAATTAGTTTTAATTCCATTCGCCACTTCGGTGGTAATTATCCGAAACACTAAGTGTTTACACTTATGCAAAAGTACGGTATAATGGATAATAATTAACACTAAATTCCTTGATTGGTGAACCCAATACCTCAATTAAAGTTTGATGATGAAAAGCTTATACATTAAAACAAGATATAAATGTTTTAATAAAAACTATGCTACAAAGATGAATGCATGACATCTTTGTACATATTTGATTTAACATCAAAACTATTACCCTTTAATTTAAGTTATATGCCATCCAACGAAACGGAAACACCTAAGATTACTTTTTATTTGCGTGAGATCGTGACTTAGATCGTAATCAAAGGGTAAAATGTCCACGTGTCGTGAGAGCGGGCATGGACGATTTTGCCGTTTCTTAAGTTGGACAACTTAATTGAGTTTTGTAGTGAGAGCTGGCAACTCAAGGCATAAGATGTGATAAAACATGTTTACATGGCGATTGATATTGGCTATATGTAAATCCCATAAATCTAGGAATTGCAATTGAAATTGGCAATTGAGCAATAGCTCTACCATTTTGTAGAAGGTTCATTACTAGCGAGATCAACGCGTGATGAAATTATGACAATTTGGATCCTAGTTTTCAATAATAATTAATTGGTTATATGAATATGAACCTTTGGTATTTAATTGTTTATTGAAAAGGTTAATTATCGAAAATACTAAAATTGAATTTTGTAATTCTTTTGAATGTATAAATGCAACATTTAACCGTAAACGTGGTTTAGTATTTGATTAGTAAATTGATCCATTCTAGCATTCAAAAAAATGTTTGATCGAGAATAATTTACTGATAAGACAAACGAAGTCTCTTTTTCATGAGAGAAGCATGAGACTCAATCCTATTCCTTTTCATGAATGAGAAAGGTATAATAGGAACATTTGAATTGTCTAAATTCTAATGTAACTCTTAGCAATGAATTGCACATCTTATTTTCCATAAAGATTTCATTACCCTCATTTGGTGAATGAATCCTTTGTAACAACATGAATGTTGGTTAACTGGAAAACATGTATATGAGTTACTAGATTAGAAGCTAGACTAATTACCACAAAAATTGGTAAAAGGCAAACTAGCATATTTTTATCTAGTTGTTTTGCTTTAACCTTTAAAGGTGCTACATACCAGTATGGGGATGGTAGACCTGTTAAGGAAGAAATTGCATACCCAATTTTTCAAGTTAATAACATTGATGGATAACCCATCATTCACATAGTAGAATACACCTTTTAGTACCTTAGTAATGATTACGTATGGTTCTTCAAAGGTGTAGGAAAGTAAAAAGCAAGCAATTTGTTTTCACGGTTATGCAACACTTACAATGTTGTCAGATTCAGTGGGAGCATTTGTGTTGCATTCCTGAATAAGAAGTTGTTTTATTGATTTCTAATTCAGTGGGAGCTACATGCCTTATTTCCTGTGTAGTAACCTAGATTATCTTCAAAGATAATCACTTTCCAAATTGTAGACACTTATGTTTTTAAGGATAGTCGGTATGCGTTTCCTTACTAAACAATATAGTTCTACATCTACTTGTTATATCTATGACACAAATCATATTAATCAAATAAACGAACGTGTATCATGTTGTTTATATGCTACATGATGTTGTTCCATGCACAAGTGGGAGAAATCTTATTGTGTGCAAGGTACAACACATATTAATATGATTTAAAAGAATTCTCTTGACCGTAAAGTAAGAGAATAACGTTCTAATAGGAAGTATACATTTATATATGTATGATTGCCCTATTAAGAACATGTGTCAAGATGATAACAAAGACTACTTTATTTTAAATATTTATGTCATTCAATATTTAAGAAACACTTGTAGTTACAATTTATGTTACGTGAGAACGTGAACTAGATTGTAGCCCAAGGTAAAATATCCACGTGTCGTGAGAACGAGCATGGATGATTCTGCAGTTTCTTACATGGAACATTTCATGGAATGACATAATTAAATGAAGTAATCTAATACTACCTTGAATTTGAGTATTCGTTGAATGACTTAAATATATGTAGTAATTATTAACTTGAAATATTAATTGAAACCTGAGGTGGTGTTCATAATTACTTTAATTATAAATGTTTATGATTTTGTAAAGTCACAAACATAAAGTCTTTTAATACAAGACTTACAATATAAAATAAGACGTTAACTTGCTGTGTTTTAAGACATATGCATGAAGTCAATGAGTTGATCAATGACTTATAACGTATAGTGGGATTATAACTGGTATGTCTTTTGACTTGGTCAAGATTACTTGTGTTATAATGCATGCAATTGACTTGGTAATTCTATTGTACCATTAAGTTTTACTTTGTTGGTAAATAGGTAAGCCAAAAGAGTAAATGGTTGTCTAAATTATTGTTAGATTTTCTTACAATATTAATTCTAAGGAAATACCATAGTTTTATGGTATGTTCTGTTAGAAGAATCAAAATCTGTTGGCATTATTTGATTCAAGATAACTATAGTTTCTTCCAAAAGTTATCAAGGTTAGTAGATTGAGTATAGATTGAATATACTCAATAAGACTCCAACCTAGAAGATTAATAAGACACCATTTGTTTATGGAATGTGATGAATCACATTAAGTCTTATAAATGAAGTTCTGAATTTGTTAAACTACTTATAGAGTGAGTTGTAACAAACTAATGTCAAGAACTGTCAATGTTTTTGTAATATCCCAAAAGAGAACAATGTATTGTTGCTCTATTTGCTAAACTATTTAAAAGTAATCTTTAAATTGTTAAAGGCAAGTGGGAGTTTTATTTAGATCTTGAAAGATTGAATTACAAAATACATAATCTTCTAAAATGCACTAGCAAATATCATGATGAGGCTAAACATGAAAATGATAGACCTTAATATGATGGAATTGTCATTCATAGATCCGTAAGGATATCTCAGATATTTAATATGTTGAGGAATATGAGTTATAGGATCATGGTAAGCCTGTTAATCATAATGATAAATTTACCAAATGTTGAATTGTGGAAAATCAATCATACTATGAATGTAGAGATGTTGTCCATAAAGATAATCAACTTTAGATACTTGGTTTATCTTAATAATGAAAATGAATTTCTTCAAAGGATGGAAACCCTAGTGGTTTAAATCTTTGTGTAGAAATCATATGGACAATATTGTACATGTATTTAATGTATGTCTACTGATAATAATATCAATCATACTAGCTTAAGCAATTAACTATGGTTGAATATTCTTTCCTATATACATTAAATAGAAGTATAAAGATTATAATTGTCATACTTAGTTTCATTGATATGAAATTTTGACAATGAATGTCAAAACTCTTTGTTGTGGAATTACTTTTGCGAGGACGATGAGTAATACAAAGAAGTTTTATGAATTCAAATAATCTTTGGATATGTACAAACTGCAAGAATCCATGAATGGATATATGCAAGCATCTAAGAGATGTTTCTTATGTTTAATATTAAATCCATGTTTGATTTCATAATTAAAATAAGATAGCTCATAAGTATTCCTAAAAGCTAGTGGGAGTATTATTTTTATTTTTAAAATCTTATATGTTGTATGGGCAACTACATTCCACCTAAATTAAGTTTTAGTTGGGAATGAACTTCGTTTGTAAGATTTGGAAATAAGATATATAACCTTGGAATATATGTTTATTATTATAAACATATGCGGTAAATAAATGAGTCAAATAGAACATGATGAATACATATCTTTGACAAGATAGATGAGATCTTAAAGTTTAACTTGAAGATTCATCATGAACATCATGTTGTGTATAAAGTTGTTGTGTCATGCTTGATTACAAGATGATTTGACAACATTGAAGGTTGTTAGTGTAATAAATATTTTAAAAGGAATATGTTTGGATTTAGAATCACATTCCACAGTCTGGAGATGCTCCTAGATTCTATGGATGATTATATGACAATTGTTTCATAATTGTCATTGCCAACAAACTTGAGTTTTGGTAGGCACCAACATTACACTATAACTGTTCAAAGTTTACGGATGTTTAAAGAGCATATTGTTGTACACAATGATGCTAGTATAATTGAGATGACACTCAATTCTAGTCACGGTATCCTTGATGATGACCATGTTGACTAGTTATGCTCAACTAACTAAGAGCATAGTTGCATTATACATTAAAGAATAAAGAATACTTTAAACTTTAAAAGTTTTGAAAGATGGTTGTCATATAAAGGTGGTTCAGGTTGTCACACACCTTATGGAATAAATATGACAATATCAAGATATGTGTAATGATGAGTGTCTAAATACTCATCATTTTTATACTGTTAGAATGCCAAAAACATCTGAAAACACTCAGAAATGCTTCAAAATGATGAAAATATCACAAACAAGTGTTTTATATGTTTTAAATGCAAAAACATCAAAATCTGATGAAAAACGTATCAAGTTTGCTTAATTGGCAGTTTTAGTCCCCCAAGTTTGAAAATATGTCAAAAATAGTCCCTGGTATTTCAAAAGCTTGTAAAATATCATTTTAGGTCCAAGAGATTCAAAAGTTGTCAAAATAAACCCTTTAAAGTTTAAAAATCACAAATTGACAACTTTGGTCCCTCAACTTTGAAAAATGTCAAAAATAGTCCTTGGTTAATTTAAAAAGTGAAAATTATCAAGTTTTAACCTTGTTCTATTCATATTTGACAAAAATGGTCCTTATGATAAAACTTTTTGAGAAATTACAATATTGGTCCTTATAGTTTTTAAACTGACAGTTTTGGTCCCTGGATTTGTAAAAATGGAAATTAACAACAATGGTCCTTGAACTAATCTTACTTGGCAGGTTTGATCCTTATGATATGCTTGGAAACTTGTCAAAACCAGCCCTTAACTTTAGCCAAATTACATGGATGGTCCTTATTGTTAAACCAAACCAAACCGGATCCAATATAAAACAACCCAAGCCCAAACAGTGACCCAGGCCCAAAATTTAAAACAGATATACCGCGTCTACTGTTCACCTTCCACCCCCACCCCTGTAACTCAAAACCAGAGGTGGTTTTACCACCTCCACCTCACCATTTCCACCTCATCCACCATTTCCAGCTCACCCCCCTCCTATCATCACAGCCCACAAGCCATTTAATGCTTCCCCACCATTTCACCTTCACTGTAGCACTCACATATCTGTTTTCTCTGAAAAATCAACCTAAACCCATGCCTACTTCACAAATTGTCCCCTACACCTCACATAACACTCCAAACTTCTTTAATTGGTTTGAAATTATCTCAAGCAACCATGAGCACTTTTGGCACCAAAAGTAAAATAGAAGGCTAAGATGTGTTTGACTGAATCAATGGTTGATATTGTTGATGGGATATGTTCAGAATCAAGTGGAGAGTTCAGAAAAGCTATAAAGAAAGCAGAGGAAGCAATGGAAGAAGATATCTAGTGTAATTTTTAATTTCCATTGTCGTTTTAGCTTAAATTCAAATTTCAGTATCTGTTTTAGCTTTCAAGCTTTGTTTTACAAGTTACCAGTGTACTGTAAACCTTTAACAAGTATCAATTTCAAGTTTCAAGTTTCAATATCAGTTTATGCATTTTCAAAATTTCAAAAATATCATGAATGATCAAATGTTGTTGTTAGGTATTCTTATGGACTGAGAAGCACATATAAGCTCCTAAGAAAGCTTATTGAAGCTTTTAGAGACTTTAAAATATAGTTTAGAAGTAAAAACAGAAAATTACCAAAAATACTAAAAAATTCAGTGAAATTCAAAAATCCATGGTTCAAGGTTCTAGCAGGCTGGAGCAGGATGTATAATGGATGGTCTTGGGTGTAGTGCTTATTGGTAAGCTATAGGATCTGTTACTTGGTCTTAATTCTCGGTTTGAGACCTCAAGTCATTTGTAAGCATTTTGATCTTATTTTGGCATTTACTGTTTAAGTCAGTTCTTAGCTCAAATTTCTGTTTAATCATGTTCAGTAGTTGTAATTAAGTGTAATCAAACCATAAAACCAGTTGTTAGTTCACTAGAATTGGTAGTTCATATAAATTTTATTTTAACAGTTAAAAGAGTATTAGGATTATTATTGAGCTTTATGTTGTTATGGTCATTGTTTCACACTTATTTAATCTTAATAAATGATGATACAAGGTCTGTACTCAGTATAATGTTTTTAATCTTTGTTTTACTTTGAAAAAGTACCAAATCAGTCATTTGAAGGATTGTTTGGATTTGTGCAGATTCACTCAAAGGTTGTGCAGACCTGTGTTTGTGCTTGATTCATATCTCACTTGGTCTAAAGAACTCAAACAAACAATAAGAACAAGTCCTTATTAGCTAAAAAGTCAAAATTACCTTTTAACTAGCCAAATCAGTCCACTGTTGGGACTTTTAGTTGCAATAATCATCACAGTAGCTTGGAAATTGGTAACCTAGCTTAATTTAATCTTATTCTAGCTTAACATATCATAGTCAGTCCTTAGAATTGATTTAAAACTCATTAAAGTCAATCTGTTTCATTTTCTAAAAAGTCAAACTTGCCCTGTGCACAGTTTTTGGTAACCAAGTTCATAAGCTCTTAGAGAGCTTACTAGTTAATATTAGCCTGTGATTTTTAGCTTTTTAAGAAGCCAACCAAGCTGTCTCAAGGTCTCAAGTGTCATTTTTCAATTTGCAACTTATTCACTAGGGCTGCTATTGCTTTTCATTTTGTCCAAAAAACTCAAAGCATTCACCTGAGTTTTACTCTGAATTGACAGTTTTGAAAAGCATCTCACAAGCTCATGTTAGCTTGTCCTGGCCATCATCTTTGGTTTATAGGTAGTCAACAGGTCTTTTCTAAGTTCCAATCATTTCTTTTACTTTTAGCTTATTTTGTGTCCTGTGCATCGCCTTAAAGTAGTATACCAATTTCTGTTTTCATAAACAAGCTCAACCCTCAAATCTTTGTTAAACTTGTAATCAGAGGTTCAAGCTTGTTGTTTTTGGTTGCAATAGAGTTATTATAGCATATTTTAGCTTCTGTATCAAGTTGGTAGCTTTTGGTTGTTATTTGGCTTTTTCTAGTGCTTATTAATAAGCAGTTTCCATAGCAGTAGCTTAATTCTCCAAACAAGACCATGTTTTTCTATTTTTCATAGATTCAGCATATTAAAATAAACTTTTCCTGAAATTTTCAGATTTTTCCAAGTTGTTTTGCTATTTTTCTTAATTTAAATTAGTTTTTAGGTATTTTTAAATAGCTTTTAATACAAATAAATTATAAAAAGTCCAAAAAAATGATTTTTCAATTTTCTTAGGTTTAGATAAATATAAAAGTAATAAAAAGTATTTTTCCATAATTTTCTTAGTTTAAAAAGTATTTTAGCATTTTTATTAGTTTTAAATAGTTTTAAATTAATAATAAATAGATAATAAGTCTAAAAAATATATTCTTAGTTTTAAAATAAGTTTTATCATATTTTAGATTTTTCCAAGTTATAATTTCATTTTTCTAGGTTAATTTTGTATTTTCTTGTAATTTAGTGCAATTTAAATACTTAATAAATAGTTTTTAATTAATAATAATTAAATAAATAGTTGTAAAAATAATTTTCTTTTTCTAATAATTTTCTTTTATTATTAGGATTGTTAAAATATCATTTTCATATTTATAGGCCTTTTATTTCTTAAAACTCACTTTTTATTTTATACGTAGACGTAATTTTATTTTAAACGTAAGTTTTAAGTCGTAGTTTTTAAACGTTCATCGATCTGTAAAAATAGTGATAGCGTTTATTTAATAGATTTTATCTTTTATTTCTTTTAATTTGCATTTAAGTCGCTTTAATTTGTAGATTTTCTCTTTAGGTATAATTTTCCATCCAAAACCTTATCGATCACTATCCTTAGTGATCATTCTACCATCTGATTAAGTGATTTAACACCAATTCATCCTCCGTGGGACTTAACGACCCGGAATTCCTATATTCCTCTGATCTTAATTGTATTTGTGTTCTGAGTGCGTTTTAAGTTTCTTACGAGTTGGTCATTCACAAGTGGCTAGCTAGCGTGAGATAACTTGACTGCTCAAAGCAGATCAAATTTTGGCGCTGCACGGGAGGTAGAAGCGTGTTTCTAGCATTATCAGGGCCCGTACTTGCACATATACCACGTTTGTAAAAAGTTTTCAGTAAGTTAATATAAACCAAAAGTTCATTAACACTTTTCCTAAAGTGTTAACAAACACCAAAAACAATATAAAACAACAAAACAATCGTGAACGCTTTTCTATTTTGTATTTTCTTTTAAGGTGATTCTTAAAGAGATACGATTTGGTTAAACGGGACGATACCAAAAATATTGTCAAAAGTTTTTAAACCCCATCAGCACAAATCATACCTACGTCTTTTCACTGGTACTTAATATACATAAAAATCAACCACCGCAAATCAAGGCAGTGCACTACCTAACTGGGGGTGCGACCATTAATAAGTTCCCGAACATCAGATTTAAAACTTGCCTTTGTGTCACTTGTGATTTGGTGTACCTTTTTCAAAGAAGCCATTTCATTTGGGATTATTGGTTAAGTTCACTTGTGTTTTGCCTCATTTGTTTTGAAAATTGATTTTTATACTTAGTGCATGCGAACTCGTTCTTCCAGTTCTACAAGTCCACTTTCCGAACTAGGAAACATTCCTCGAAGACGTAGAGGACGTTCATTCTCCTTCACCGTGACCGAGGAACGTCTACCACCACCACCACCACCGTCGAAATGGCGAAGACAAACCCATGAATGAGCTTCTCCAAGCACCCATCGAGGGTTACGGAGGTGCCATTGTTGTCCCACCATTGTGGTGATACCTTCGAGCTCAAGACCGGGTTGCTTAATCTAGTAACCCAAAGCCAATTCTACGGTCTTGAGCGGGATGATCCTCATGCACACATTCGATGGTTCAATAAAATTGCATCAACCATCAAGTACAAGAATGTCCCACAAGAAGCTATCAAGCTTCTTCTGTTCCCATTTTCTCTAGAGGGACAAGCCCGGAATTGGCTTGAGAAACAACCCCCTCGTTCTATAGAGACATGGGAAGATCTAGTTACCAAGTTTGTTAACGAGTTCTATCCTCCATCTCGAACCACAAGTCTTAAGAATGAGATAATGAAATTTTCTCAGAGATTTGATGAATCATTCGGGGAGGCATGGGATCGTTACAAAGAATTGCTCCGCAAGTGTCCACATCATGGTTTTACCGAGTTAATGCAGATGGATACTTTCTATAATGGTCTGAGACAAGCTGACCAAGACTCTCTGAATGCCTCCGCGGGAGGTAATTTCCTTAGCAAAACCACCAAAGAAGCCTTACAAATAATTGAAAACAAGTCCCAGGTCCGCTCTTTCCGCACTAAGACATATCAAAATCAGTCTAATGCTGGACCTTCTACTAATGTGAGTACATCTAGCACCGATGCTAAGATTGATAAACTCACAGATGCTATTCAGGCTTTGGTTCTTGCTAACCAAAAGAAAGTCACATTCACTCAAACACCATCACATGGTGAAGTGAAGAAAGTTGAAGTTTGTGTCACTTGTGGTGGTCCTCATGCATACTACAACTGTACTGCCACTGATGGTAGTCCGTTTGAAGCAAATGCTATAGCCGGTACTTCAAATCAAGGAGGTAATCAATACCGTCCTCAGAATGAACCAAATTACCGTGCTAACACTAATCAGGCACCACCCGGTTTTAACCAAAATCACAACATGCAAAACCGGAATCAGAATCAACCTAGAATGAACCAAGGTTATCAAAACCAAGGTAATTTCTATCCTGGATCCAATCAAGGTTTCCAACAACAAGGGAACCTTCATCAAAACAATTTCAATCGTGGGAATCAATTTCATGGGAATGTGAATCCTAATCAAGGGAATTTTCAACAACAAGGTCATAATCAAAACATCCGACCTCAAAATTTCCCTCCTAATCCACCTCCCATCATTACTCCTCCAGGACCATCATCTGATGAGTTACTGAAGCAGTTTATGAAATCCCAAGATGAGATGAACAGATTGTTGGTCAGTCAGATCGCTGAAGAAGTCTTTAAATGATCGACCCTCGAGCTCAGGTACTTTACCGAGCAACACGATCGCTAACCCGAGGGGCGATGCTAAGGCGATCACGACCAGAAGTGGTGTTTCATACAATGGACCCGCTATTCCTACTACCTCTTCTTCTTCTCTTCCAAAGGTAGTGGAAAGTAAACCTCCAACTCACAATGGACCTACGACTCCAATGCCCCCTCCTCCTGTGGCAATGAGTCAAGTTACCAAGGAAACAACGGACAAGGTGCATTATTCAAGTCCACCTAATACCGCACAAGTCCCACCTTCGGTAGTCCATCCTCAAGTTGTCCAGAAACCCAAGTCTAATCCAGGAGTTGTTTTTGAACCACCTGTAGCTCCCATTGAAAATACCAAATCCAAATCTTCTATTCCATATCCATCACGTTTGAATGAGCAAAAGCTCCGTGAAAAAGCTAGTCATCAAATGGACAAATTTTTCCAAATTTTCCAAGAGTTACATTTTGACATAAGCTTTGCGGATGCTATTATGCTGATGCCCAAGTTTGCATCGACTCTCAAACACATGTTAAGCAATAAGGAAAAGCTGTTTGAAATGGATAAAACTCCTCTTAACGAGCGCTGATTATTCTCGAAAAGCTTCCGAAAAGCTTGGAGATCCTGGGAAATTTCTCTTACCTTGTGTATTCCCGGGAATGGTTGAATGCTTTGCCCTAGCAGATCTTGGTGCAAGCATAAACCTTATGCCATATTCAGTGTGGAAGAAACTTTCTCTTCCGTAACTCACTCCTACATGCATGACTCTCGAGCTGCAGATCGTGACAATATCTCGTCCTCTTGGCATTGCCGAGGACGTATTTGTGAAAGTAGGAAAGTTCCATTTCCCAACTGACTTCGTGGTTGTTGATTTTGATGCCGATCATCGGGTTCCTCTCATTGTTGGTCGAGGATTCCTGAGAACGGGCCACGCTCTCATAGATGTATTTGAGCAAGAAATCACATTACGTGTTGGTAATGAAGCTGTCACTTTTAACCTTGATCAGACTTCGAGATACTCCGCAAATTATGATTCTGAATCGGTTAACCGAATAGATATCATTGATGTTGCTTCTGAGGAGTACTCGCAAGAAGTTCTTGGTTATGATCATAATTCTTCGAGTGATGATCTCACTCATTCATCTCAACCTATCATCGCCAATTCTACTCCTTCTCTTACCCCATTTGAGGAAAGTGACTTCATCTTAGAAGAGATTGAAGCTTACTTATCCAGTGACTCTGTACCATGGGAAATTGATCACGCTCCAATTGACATTGAGGGAGACATACTTCTCATTGAGAAGTTACTTAATGATGATCCATCATCCACCCCTCACTCTAGTGACTCAATTCCATTTGAGATTAATCAAAATGAGATTAATCTGGAGGGAGATATTCTTCTTGAGAAGTTGTTAAATCATGACATTTCTCCTCCTCTCCCTCCCATCAAACTTCATAACAAGGAAGTCAAGTCAGTTGAGAAAACTGAAGAATTTCCTGAGGTTGAGCTTAAGGACTTACCACCTCATCTCGAGTATGCATTTCTTGAAAGTGATGATAAATTACCTGTCATTATTGCTAGAGATTTGAGTAAAGATGAAAAAGCTGCTCTCATCAAAATCTTGAAGTCACACAAACAAGCAATTGCTTGGAAACTCTCCGACATAAAGGGTATCAACCCTGAGTTTTGTACTCATAAAATCTTGATGGAGGATGACTTTAAGCCGCGATTCAACATCGAGAAGAGTAAATCCAAAAATCCATGATGTTATCAAACAAGAGGTTATCAAGCTTCTTGATGCAGGATTGATTTACCCTATCTCGGATAGTCCTTGGGTTAGCCCAATTCATTGTGTTCCGAAAAAGGGTGGCATAACTGTCATCACAAATGAAGATAACGAGTTAATTCCAACTCGTCTGGTTACGGGATGGCGTGTTTGCATTGACTATCGTAAGTTGAATGACGCCACTCGTAAAGACCATTTTCCTCTACCCTTTATGGACCAAATGCTTGAGAGATTAGCAGGGAATGAATACTATTGTTTCCTTGATGGTTTCTCGGGGTACTTTCAGATTCCCATTGATCCAAAGGATCAAGATAAAACCACATTCACCTGCCCATACGGAACTTTTGCCTATAGACGTATGCCTTTTGGCTTATGTAATGCCCCTGGCACGTTCCAACGATGTATGATGGCCATTTTCCACGACATGATCGGGGAAACAATGGAGTTGTTTATGGATGACTTCTCGGTCATTGGGGATTCGTTTCAAACATGTCTCTCCCGCTTAGATAAAATGCTCAAAAGGTGTGAAGACACCAATCTTTGTCTAAACTGGGAGAAAAGTCACTTTATGGTCAAAGAAGGCATAGTCCTTGGCCATAAGATTTCAAGAACGGATTGAGGTAGATAGAGCAAAAGTCGATGTTATTGCTAAATTACCTCATCCTACTACCGTCAAAGGTATTAGGAGTTTTTTGGGTCATGCCGGTTTCTATCGTAGATTCATTCAAGATTTTTCCAAAATCGCCCGGCCAATGACCCATCTTCTTGAAAAGGATGCTCCTTTTATCTTTTCACCCGAGTGCATCGTAGCTTTTGAAACATTGAAGAAAAAGCTTACTGAAGCACCCATTCTCGTTGTTCCCGACTGGGATTTACCTTTTGAGCTAATAATGCGATGCAAGTGATTTTGCTATCGGCGCAGTCTTAGGGCAACGAAGAAATAAGCATTTTCAGCCAATTCACTATGCAAGTAAGACTATGACTGAAGCTCAAACTCATTACACCACCACAGAAAAAGAGCTATTAGCCGTGGTGTATGCTTTTGAAAAGTTTCGGCCGTACTTAATCTTGACCAAATGTGTAGTGTATACGGACTCACTCGCTCTTAAATATCTCTTTGCAAAACAAGATGCAAAGCCGAGATTGCTTCGTTGGGTTCTCCTCCTCCAAGAATTTGATATCATCATACGTGATAAAAAAGGAGCCGAGAACCTGGGCGATCATCTGTCAGATTAGAAAACCCTCGCCAAGATGTTTCGAGAAAAAGGAAATAAATGAAACATTTCCTCTCGAGACACTCAATGCGGTTTCTTTTCGTGGAAACTCTTCTACCCCATGGTTTGCTGACTTTGCAAATTACCATGCGGGTAATTTCATTGTGAAAGGGATGTCGACCCAACAGAAGAATAAATTCTTCAAGGATGTTAAACATTATTTCTGGGACGACCCTTTCTTGTTCAAAATCTGTGCGGATCAAGTCATCCGACGGTGTGTTTATGGACAAGAAGCTCTTGACATTCTCAAAGCTTGTCATGCTGGACCCACCGGGGGCCATCATAGTCCAAACTACACCGCCAAAAAGGTGTTTGATTCCGGGTTCTATTGGCCCACAATCTATAAAGATGCCCACGACTTTGTCAAAACTTGTGACGCTTGTCAGCGTCATGGGAATATATCTCAAAGGAATGAAATGCCACAAAATGCCATTCAAGTTTGTGAGATATTTGACATCTGGGGTATTGATTTTATGGGGCCATTTCCTTCATCTCGTGGTAACAAGTACATACTCGTGGCTGTTGACTATTTGTCAAAATGGGTTGAAGCAAAAGCTTTACCTACAAATGATGCCCGAGTAGTTGTGAAATTTTTGAAAGCTCTCTTTGCCAGATTTGGAACTCCTCGTGCTATAATTAGTGATCGTGGTACACATTTTTGTAATGACCAATTTGATCGTGTCATGCAAAAATATGGTGTTACCCACGTCTATCTCTGCTACCACCCCCAACAAAGTGGGGTGGAAGTTTCAAATCGTGGTATTAAAAGAATACTTGAAAGGAAGAGGTGAAAATCGTGCATCCTGGTCGGATAAACTCGATGACGACTTCTGGGCTTTTCGTACACTTACAAAACACCAATTGGGTGTACTCATACAAGCTAGTGTATGCGGAAAAGCATGTCATCTTCCGATTGAACTAGAGCACAAGGCTTATCTTGGGCCTTAAAGCATGCAAACTTCGATATCATCTGACAGTAGGTGATCATAGAAAAGTTCAAATGAATGAACTAAATGAACTTCGTGATCAAGCTTATGAGAACTCTTTGATCTACAAACAAAAGACAAAGAAGATTCATGACTCCAAGATCAAGAACCGCGTTTTCAACGTTGGTGATCGAGTCCTTCTTTTCAACTCTAGATTGAAGATTTTCTCGGGAAAGCTTAAGTCCCGCTGGTCTGGTCCATTTACTATCACTAAGGTTTATCCTTATGGCACCATTGAGTTATCTCAGCCTGATGGTCCTAATTTTAAAGTGAATGGTCATCGATTAAAGCATTACTTTGGAGAGGACATTCCTCCTGTGGTTGTCCCCGATTTACAAACATTCCCCATGAACCAATGAATGCGGGGATCGAGTCAAGCTAGAGACTCGGGAATCAAAAATTGTAGCACACACAATATGGGTTTTCACCCATATTTCTGTCTTCTTACCTCTTTCTACCACCCTAGTGTGGGGGGGTTGCCCACATGTTTAAAAAATCCTTCTTTCTAAATAATGGCCGTAGTATTTCCCTTTTACGTTCTATGTTTCGGCATAACCGGTACTTTGAATATTGAGGGCAATATTCATTTCTAAGTGTGGGGGGGAATTCTCACGAATTTCATGTAATTATTTCACCCAATTCCCCCGTTTTTGGCCAAAATTTTTTTGGAGTAAGTATTTTTCACTTACTCAGCAAATGGTAATCGGTCATCCGCCATGTCTAACCCACATAAGGATTGGCTAATCCAAGAGCAAACGGCTCTTGGTAAAGATATCTCAAATCCGTTTATGGCTTGCAATTTGCCTAAAATTGTATGGTGTTCAACTCACCATATCTTTAAACTAGTGAAAAGTTGGCTAGCCTTAAGTTTATGGCTTGTGGTAAAGGCGGTGGAAAATCCATAATTGGTAATCAGCTCACCAAAGATAATATTGATAATTTATCTAAAGAGTTGGCTAGTCCGAAGGTAACGGCTTCGGTAAAGACAAATCAAATCCGTTGAAAACGGTGATTTGCTCAAAATCATTTGGTTATCATTGTACCAAGGTTCTTACTTGAATCAAAACAATTGGCTACTCCAGAAGTAATGGCTTTTGGTAAAGAGATGAAATCCATTATGTTTTCTCAAATCATTGCTAGGGACTAGCAATATCTTAGTGTGGGGGATTGATGAGTGTCTAAATACTCATCATTTTTATACTGTTAGAATGCCAAAAACATCTGAAAACACTCAGAAATGCTTCAAAATGATGAAAATATCACAAACAAGTGTTTTATATGTTTTAAATTCAAAAACATCAAAATCGATGAAAAAAACGTATCAAGTTTGCTTAATTGGCGCTTTTAGTCCCCAAGTTTGAAAATATGTCAAAAATAGTCCCTGGTATTTCAAAAGCTTGTAAAATATCATTTTAGGTCCAAGAGATTCAAAAGTTGTCAAAATAAACCCTTTAAAGTTTAAAAATCACAAATTGACAACTTTGGTCCCTCAACTTTGAAAAATGTCAAAAATAGTCCTTGGTTAATTTAAAAAGTGAAAGTTATCAAGTTTTAACCTTGTTCTATTCATATTTGACAAAAATGGTCCTTATGATAAAACTTTTTGAGAAATTACAATATTGGTCCTTATAGTTTTTAAACTGACAGTTTTGGTCCCTGGATTTGTAAAAATGGAAATTAACAACAATGGTCCTTGAACTAATCTTACTTGGCAGGTTTGATCCTTATGATATGCTTGGAAACTTGTCAAAACCAGCCCTTAACTTTAGCCAAATTACATGGATGGTCCTTATTGTTAAACCAAACCAAACCGGATCCAATATAAAACAACAACCCAGCCCAAACAGTGACCCAGGCCCAAAATTTAAACAGATATACCGCGTCGTTCACCTTCCACCCCACCCTCGTAATCAAACCAGAGTGGTTTTACCACCTCCACCTCACCATTTCCACCTCATCCACCATTTCCACTCACCCCCTCCTATATCATCACGTTCACAAGCCATTTAATGCTTCCCACCATTTCACCTTCACTGTAGCACTCACATATCTGTTTTCTGAAAAAATCAACCTAAACCCATGCCTACTTCACAAATTGTCTCCTACACCTCACATAACACTCCAAACTTCTTTAATTGGTTTGAAATTATCTCAAGCAACCATGAGCACTTTTGGCACCAAAAGTAAAAATGAAGGCTAAGATGTGTTTGACTGAATCAATGGTTGATATTGTTGATGGGATATGTTCAGAATCAAGTGGAGAGTTGGAGAAAAGCTATAAAAGAAAGCGAGGAAGCAATGGAAGAAGATATCTAGTGTAATTTTTAATTTCCATTGTCGTTTTAGCTTAAATTCAAATTTCAGTATCTGTTTTAGCTTTCAAGCTTTGTTTTACAAGTTACCAAGTTAATAATGTAAACCTTTAACAAGTATCAATTTCAAGTTTCAAGTTTCAATATCAGTTTATGCATTTTCAAAATTTCAAAAATATCATGAATGATCAAATGTTGTTGTTAGGTATTCTTATGGACTGAGAAGCACATATAAGCTCCTAAGAAAGCTTATTGAAGCTTTTAGAGACTTTAAAATATAGTTTAGAAGTAAAAACAGAAAATTACCAAAAATACTAAAAATTCATGAAATTCAAAATCCATGGTTCAGGTTCTAGCATTTTGGAGCGGGATGTATAATGGATGGTCTTGGGTGTAGTGCTTATTGGTAAGCTATAGGATCTGTTACTTGGTCTTAATTCTCAGTTTGTGATCTCAAGTCATTTGTAAGCATTTTGATCTTATTTTGGCATTTTTGTTTAAGTCAGTTCTTAGCTCAAATTTCGTTTAATCATGTTCAAGTAGTTGTAATTAAGTGTAATCAAACCATAAAACCAGTTGTTAGTTCACTAGAATTGGTAGTTCATATAAATTTTATTTTAACAGTTAAAAGAGTATTAGGATTATTATTGAGCTTTATGTTGTTATGGTCATTGTTTCACACTTATTTAATCTTAATAAATGATGATACAAGGTCTGTACTCAGTATAATGTTTTTAATCTTTGTTTTACTTTGAAAAAGTACCAAATCATCATTTGAAGGATTGTTTGGATTTGTCGAGTTCCTTGTACCAAAGGTTGTGTGAACCTGTGTTTGTGCTTGATTCATATCTCACTTGGTCTAAAGAACTCAAACAAACAATAAGAACAAGTCCTTATTAGCTAAAAAGTCAAAATTACCTTTTAACTAGCCACTATCAGTCCCACTTGGGACTTTTAGTTGCAATAATCATCACAGTAGCTTGGAAATTGGTAACCTAGCTTAATTTAATCTTATTCTAGCTTAACATATCATAGTCAGTCCTTAGAATTGATTTAAAACTCATTAAAGTCAATCTGTTTCATTTTCTAAAAAGTCAAACTTGCCACTTGCACAGTTTTTGGTAACCAAGTTCATAAGCTCTTAGAGAGCTTACTAGTTAATATTAGCCCTGATTTTTAGCTTTTTGAGAAGCCAACCAAGCTGTCTCAAGGTCTCAAGTGTCATTTTTCAATTTGCAACTTATTCACTAGGGCTGCTATTGCTTTTCATTTTGTCCAAAAAACTTCAGCATTCACTGAGTTTTACTCAGTGAATTGACAGGTTTTGAAAAAGCATCTCACAAGCTCATGTTAGCTTGTCTGGCCATCATCTTTGGTTTATAGGTAGTCAACCAGGTCTTTTCTAAGTTCCAATCATTTCTTTTTACTTTTAGCTTATTTTGTGTCCTGTGCATCAGCTTAAAGTAGTATACCAATTTCTGTTTTCATAAACAAGCTCAACCCTCAAATCTTTGTTAAACTTGTAATCAGAGGTTCAAGCTTGTTGTTTTTGGTTGCAATAGAGTTATTATAGCATATTTTAGCTTCTGTATCAAGTTGGTAGCTTTTGGTTGTTATTTGGCTTTTTCTAGTGCTTATTAATAAGCAGTTTCCATAGCAGTAGCTTAATTCTCCAAACAAGACCATGTTTTTCTATTTTTCATAGATTCAGCATATTAAAATAAACTTTTCCTGAAATTTTCAGATTTTTCCAAGTTGTTTTGCTATTTTTTTTAATTTAAATTAGTTTTTAGGTATTTTTAAATAGCTTTTAATACAAATAAATTATAAAAAGTCCAAAAAAATGATTTTTCAATTTTCTTAGGTTTAGATAAATATAAAAGTAATAAAAAGTATTTTTCCATAATTTTCTTAGTTTAAAAAGTATTTTTTAGCATTTTTATTAGTTTTAAATAGTTTTAAATTAATAATAAATAGATAATAAGTCTAAAAAATATATTCTTAGTTTTAAAATAAGTTTTATCATATTTTAGATTTTTCCAAGTTATAATTTCATTTTTCTAGGTTAATTTTGTATTTTCTTGTAATTTAGTGCAATTTAAATACTTAATAAATAGTTTTTAATTAATAATAATTAAATAAATAGTTGTAAAAATAATTTTCTTTTTCTAATAATTTTCTTTTATTATTAGGATTGTTAAAATATCATTTTCATATTTATAGGCCTTTTATTTCTTAAAACTCACTTTTTATTTTATACGTAGACGTAATTTTATTTTAAACGTAAGTTTTAAGTCGTAGTTTTTAAACGTTCATCGATCTGTAAAAATAGTGATAGCGTTTATTTAATAGATTTTATCTTTTATTTCTTTTAATTTGCATTTAAGTCGCTTTAATTTGTAGATTTTCTCTTTAGGTATAATTTTCCATCCAAAACCTTATCGATCACTATCCTTAGTGATCATTCTACCATCTGATTAAGTGATTTAACACCAATTCATCCTCCGTGGGACTTAACGACCCAGGAATTCCCTATATTCCTCTGATCTTAATTGTATTTGTGTTCTGAGCTGTTTTAAGTTTCTTACAGTTGGTCATTCACAAGTGGCTAGTTAGCGTGAGATAACTTGACTGTTCAGCACAGATCATGTAAACACATACAAGAAATTCACTTATTGAATTTTTGAAATAAGTATTCTCAAAATTCTTATAGATCAAAGTTAGTTGAAATTATGCCTTGTCGACAAGTATGAGATGCATGACTTGTGGCAAAATTCATTAATGTATAAAAGGATATTGTAAACATTATTATTGAAATGAAATAAAGTATTTTGTTATGTTTATTATTCATTTATTATGATGTTATCCTTTATTTGCATGTTTAAATCCTTGAATAACTTAAGTTATTCTAAATAGTCCGTTGTCAATCAATAACATGGGAATGATATTGAATTAAGACAAATCTGAGTATTAGTTAGAATATACTTGAAAGTATATTGATGCGTAGCATGACTAATTTCAAATGATATTCAATGAATTGAGTATAGGACTTATCACACCCACATGATGATACTTTATGGATCTTAGTCATTAAGTATATCATGGATATTTATCCTCTGACTTGAGATACAAGAGATATGTCATGGATGTAGTGCATTTTTGTGAAACAATCTAACGCTATAATGGCATTAGGTAGTTATATGGGTTGTTTTCGAAGTGTTCTGTGAATCCAGCTTGTAGTCAAAATGGGATTTGTTTCCTTCAAATTTATTTTGAAGTATAATACTGCTGGGCCCTCGTAGGATTGTTAAGATGTTTGTATGGCCATACCCAAGGTCTTACATTCGAAGAATTGGTAATCTTAATAAATCATATAAAGCGAAAGCAGAATAGTTAATTAAGAAATGAGTAAGATCCATATTCTTATTAACATGGTGTTAGAAACAAAAGGATGAATATGATGATGAATCATCAAATTTAGTTTTTCTCGAAAACCATACAAGTTGTAGGGCATTGGCGTGTTGCTAGACGCTAACCAATGTCATTTAGTTTTGTAAACATATCCAAAGTGCTGTTGGAAATGTATATATTTACAAACATGTGAATGCTTGATTCGAACTTCGCGGACCACGGGATTGCACACATTAGCGAATGAGAATTAAAGTAAATAATTAATGTTTATGTTTCTGATTAATTATGCACATTAAGTCCGGTTAACGATCGTTAAGTATTTAGGAAAATGACTAACTAAAGTTAAATGAGAAGGACTAGTAATGGAAAATTTTGAAAGAAAAAAGTTATAGGTTTTCTTGTGGGCTTGTCCTATGGCCGGCCACAATAGGTTGTCCCAACCCAATCCCTAACTTGTTCCCAAAGTATTCCATCTACTATATAAAGAGGGTTAGGTTCTAGGGTTTCACACACTTGTGCATTGAATTAACCCTAGATCTCTCCTCTCCTCTCTCTTGTCCCATTTTCGGCCGAACACCCCATTTGTAAGGGAGTTTGGTTTCGTTTTTCTTAAAACGAGGACTTATGTTAGATCTAGCAATCGCTGATTGGATTTGGTTAATTACGTGTGTGTAAGAATGTGGTTGTAAGACATTATTCTTACACCAATTAGTACTTCTTTGTTTTGCTCAAGGATCCGACATTGAAATGCGTTACGCATACTTTCGATTAATTAATTTATTTTTATGATCTTTAGTCTTATTTGTGTACTCTTGATGTCTTTATGTTTTATTGTATTTTATATATCATAAACTCACGAGGTTCTAGCAATATGAGTGAAATAACGAGCTTGACCGATAATAATAGCTAACGAACCGCATATCATACCCATTAACGCACCTAATGCGACTATATACTTAGCCCAATTCATTCCTGCAGCTTGGAACGCGATTGTGAAGGGTGCATCTCGGTCGATTTGGCCAAATGGTTGCATTAAGCATAATACGTTGCTAAACTGAATAAATCGTAATGCAGTCATCATGGAACCAACTAGACCAATCGGTATATCACGAGGCGGATTCTTGGTTTCTTTCACCTAAGGTGGCCACCCCATCAAACCCAACATATGCAAAGAAAAGAACAGATGAAGCCTTTAAAGCGCCCGAACCCGAAAGGCAAAAGGTGTAAATTGGTACGTATTCGCTTTTGTAGCCCCTGCCACGATCATAAAAACCATCAATGTCATGTAAAGTATGGTTGTGATTGAATTGAACTTTGATGATCCTTTCACACTCAAAGAAGCAAGAACACAAATTAATATTGAAACACCAAGCGCTATGCTCGGATCTAAGTGGTTAAATCCGTACGCTAAAGATGTAGTAACATTTATACGGAAATCGTTAGGATCGTGGTTGCATAGCGTTGCAAAATATGAAGTCCATGAACGAGCCACACTAGCTCCAGCTACAACGTATTCAAACAGAATGTTTCCAGCAGCAATATAAGCTACAAAATCACAAGCTCGACCTAGGTAAGCAAGCGAGCCACCGGAACCGGAAGTTCAACAGAAAATTCAAGTATAGCAAAGCACGAGGAGCAAAGCGCAAAAGCCCGATATCGATAAGACAACGAGAACGGCAGGGCACTGCAAAATCCCGTGCTTCTCCGAGAACAAAAAACAGCACCCATCACAGCTCCAATACCAAACCAAATGAGATCGAACCAGTTAAGGGTCTTTTTCATCTCATTCTCGGCTTGCAAGCATATCATGGAGCTCAAGTTGTTTTGACGACGGGCAAGAACCGGTCTTTTAGACGCGTTTTGGTTTCTAGTAAGGCCTTACCGTAGTTTGACCAGCTTTGGAATGACTCTTCTGGTAAGAAATCATCTTTTACTAATCCACAAGATCTTTTTTTGGGATTAGTAATGTTGCTACCTTGAACATTACTACCATCTTCACTAAAACTCACCATACCAGTTTGTCCTGTTATCTGTTTCAGAAGCCTAGAAATAATACAATGAAGTTAAATTAGTTGTGCTATGATGAAATCTAGTTTTGTGAGGTCAAATTGTTTCCAAAACTCATAAAAAGTTGTATTCTGTTCTAGTCATTGTCCTCGACGACTAAGATCCCTTTAAGGTTATATACTACAACTGAACAAACAAAATTATGTGCTATTTTCTGACACTATACCAATTCAAATCACAAATTACAGCTAAACAGATGCATTAGCAGGTTGTACCGTACAAACTAGGTTTTAAGAACACACTACTACAACCTAATTCAATCTACAAAGTACAAACGCCGTTTGTAACTCATAACATTTTTATTAAAAAAAAATCCAAAATACAACTCAGACCACTACAAAATTTTTGCCATTTAGTGACAGAAACATTTTATGACTGATGATTAAAAACGTCATTAAAGCCATCACTTTAGTCGGCTAATAAAAAACACTAGAAGGCAAAGAAAAGGTAACGAAAAAGGTATATAAACAAACTTCCACGTGCAAGGCACATTACATCCTAAAAAAAAAAAAAATCTAACAATAAGCCCAATCCCAGGCCATCAACAGTTCAACACCTTCACCTCCGGCCACCTTCTCACCGTCTCGGTAATCTTTTCGCTTATCTCACCGTCTACGGTCATATTCTCCGGTTATCTCACCGTCTACGGTCATCTTCTCCGGTTATCTCACCGTCTCCGGTCATATCACCGTCGCCGAAGGTATTATTTCTCTAATTTTTATCGATTTGTTTAAATCACACCTTTCCTTTCATTTAATTTGATCTAATTTTTTACACAAACAAACAATCTTTGATGTGTTATAATAGTTAGGGTTTCATTTACACTTGATCCAATAATAAGCTTATTGAGCTTATTTCGAGCTTAATTTGTTAGTTTAATCTCGATTCACGATATTTTGATGATTAATTTGTATAGTTTTTGTTTGATAATTGATCGATGTATGTGTTTAGGTTATGAAATTGAGGAATTATTATACCTGATCGTTATTTGTTGCTAGAGTTAGGTTTATGTTTAGCAAGGAGCTTTTAAGTGCATTTAGGAGCATTAAGCATTTAGCGTTTGGCTTTTAAAATTGAAAGATAGTTTGGCAATGAGCATTTAGCATTTCGTTGGTTTCAGTTTTGAGGCCTTAGGGAGAATATTTATTGATAATTTTTTTAATGTGTCTGATCATTTAGATTTAGGATTAGTTTACGGAATGATTTTATATTTGAGAAGAGATGTTGCTTATCATGTGCGTTGATTGATTATCGTGTTATAAGATATGGATATAGCGTTATATGTATTTTGTAACAAGAGAAGTGTACAATTGACTTATTTGACCAGAAATAGTTCAGACTTTTCGTATTGGAATAAGGCTTGTGGGCTACGTTGCCTACATCTCAATGGTCATAGTCTATGGGCCTTCTTCTTTTTGTTCTTAACTTCTTCTGCATAAAGTTTGAGAAGCTTTTTTATTCAACATTCCCATTCTCACACTCCTTTGTTCTTGTTCACTCCCGATGAATATAAATATTTTGTTGGCACGCATAAACTATAATCACGGAATATAAGGGCTGATTTTTAGAATTTTCAAGTTAAACGTAGGATGAAATTTATGTTTAGATTTCCTTAAAGGCTAATCGATCACATGCTTGCTTCCTTTATTTGTCACATTAGTTATTCTCCTTTGGTATGAAAATTGTCAAGTTAGATGGTAGCTTTAATGTCCTTGCAGAATATCCGGCAAAATTATAAACTAGAAGTTGTACTAGTTAAAGTTGAATTAGTATATGCTTAACGAGGTTTAAATCACACCTATATTGCTATAAAAATAAGCGATTATAATAGATTCATCACCAAATTTGCAATCTCGAGAACAATAGAAAAGCGATAAGTAAAAAGCTCGTGAAAGAAAAAATCATACTACCTTTTATTCACATGCTCTGTATTAACTTAATATTCTCGCTTTGTATATATAATATCTTCATCGGACGTGTATGCTATTCCATATGTGTGGATGTGCATGCTTATAACATTAGAAGGCTAGATGTTGAAAGAGTGTTGAATTAGATGTAATTTGAACTGAGCAAGACTCCATCTTTTTTGCATTCTTTGGTTTTTATTTTAATTCATTTAAAGTGGTACAATTGTCCATAAGTATTTTCCTTTCTGAATGTTATCTCTTTACCATATATTTAAGCCTGCCATCATATGAAAAAATTTACCAAAGGGTTATGGGTACAAGTGTCACTTAAGACAACATGGGTATTATTAGGTGTTTGAAAAGTGTGTTGTAAGTCTTCACCTTTCAAAACAAATACATGAGATCTTCTTAATGACAGTGAAATATCAGACTCAATAGTCTATACCATTTTAGGTGCTAATGTGATATAGATGGGGAAGTCCTTACATGCTCCTTGAAAAGTTCAAAATAAGAAAACTAAAATTATAATCAGTTTGCTTAAAAATGTCTTCAAGTAATACGATTCATTATGGCTTCAACTTGCTTAGCACAGAACACTTGTTTTTATAATAATGGAGTTGAGAACGTCTTTGATGTCCCATAAGACTATGGGGTTCATCTTTAGTCTACCACCTAGTGTCAGATTTTGTTTTTAATTCTTGTTTCTATACTTGATC
>OU343217.1:125809490-125973351 GCA_910596185.1 Chrysanthemum makinoi | reverse complement strand
AGCCTTAAAATGTCAAATGCTTGTTGGTTAGGTGGGAAACATGATTTCAGAATGTATTTTATAAGTAAGACCGTATGCAACAAGCTCACCTTTGAAAATATACACGATTGATCACAGCCACAGATGTGGTCGCACCCTTGATGACAGCACGGAGTTCCTTCTACCGTGCATATGAATTATTACATATGAGCAAAAAATAGTATAACCTAAAAGGAGCTCATGAAAATTAGCATCTACCTCTCTTGACCATGCAACATACTTCACAGGAACACTATCCAGCATACCAGTTGATAACAGACTTCTGACATTTAAAGGGAAAATTTTTCAGAGTAGACTTTTTAGTGGCTTTTTGTTCCTTTCTCTTTGTAATAGGATCTAGAGCGTTGGATACTTGTACTCTACTAACAAAGGAACCACTAATAGATTCAGAAAAACCATTCTCGTCTGATCTTTGAAGTGAAGGCTGTCCCATTAAAATGTCATAAGAACTAATGTTGTCTGCATATTTAATCCACCAAACGAGATGATATTGTTTCCAATGTTCCCAAATGAATGTACCATGGATAAACCACTGTTATCAGTTTGGCAAATGTATCATCTACTTCTCAACATACCAATGTACCACCTTCTTCTCAAAATACAAGCTTTTTGCCATCCAGAAAGTCTTCAAGAGCTTCCTCAAGGCCTGCTTGGTTAAAGGATTTTGTGACTCCTAAGTCTGCACATAATTCAGTAGCTTTTTGTTCTGCACAACCACGGTATCCCTTATTTGGCAAAGATGATTTCAAAGATGTTCCACCTGCTTTTATAGCTTTTCTAGCCAATGTATTTGCTCACACTGAACCAACTACTTACAAGCAAGCTGCAAATGAGAAAGGATGGGTGGATGCTATGGACTTGGAAATTGCAGCTTTGGAAAATAATGACACTTGGGAGCTTACTACATTGCCTAAAGGTCACAAAGCTATCACTTCCAAATGGGTGTTTAAAACTAAGTATCATCCAGATGGAACTGTGGAAAGGTTTAAAGCTAGATTGGTAATTAGAGGCTTCAATCAAAGAGAAGGTGAAGACTAGAAGCATACTTTTTCTCCAGTGGCAAAATTAGCAACTGTTAGAGTATTGATAATGATGAGTGTCTAAATACTCATCATTTTTGTACAATCTAAACTGCAAATTCATCTGAAAACACTCAAAAATGCATCAAAATGATGAAAATATCACGAATCAGTGTTTTATGTGTTTTAAATGCAAAAATATCAAAATCAGATGAAAAACATATCAAGTTTGCAAAATTGGCAATTCTAGTCCCCCAAGTTTCAAAAGTTGTCAGAAATAGTCCCTGAGCACTTATTTCAAAAGAAAAGTCACCAAAGGTCCTTTTGAAATCATATGTTGTCATATTTAGTCCTTTGGTGAAATATGTCAAAAGTTTTGAGAAGTTACAAGTTTAGTCCCCGGAGTTTCAGGATTGGCAATTTTGGTCCTTATATTTTTGAAGATTGGCAAAACCAACCCTTGGATTACATTTTTAGAAGTTACACGCGTGGTCCCTGGATTTTCAGTTTTGGCAAGATTGGTCCCTAACTACACATTTCATCCATTATAGATCCTTGGTCCAAGCTAATTATTCAAATCCATTTAATAAACCCAAGCCCAATCCATCTATACCTGGTCCAACCCGTTTACCCATCCAACCCGGTTAAATAAATAACACCACCCAGTCAAACAAACGCACCCTTTCCATATCTTTTTCTTCTCCCTCACCCACTGCCTTGAAATCACTCAACATACCACACCCCTAGCTCATCTCTCACTATCCTTGTCCCCTCCACCTCACCAACATCCAAAATGCATTTATTGTTTTCCCCCTTGCACTCAATCCCTTCCCCCAGTTGCATATCACTTTCCCGCCAAAAATATCATCTATGGCCAGAAATGACTCAACTCATCCAATGGTCCAGGATTCAAGTGGGATTTGCTAAGAATTCATGTGGGAAGACTTTTGTATAAAAAGAGATGAAAGAGAAGCATGAGAGGGGTAGTCTTGAGTTAGTTTTTTTTAGTTTTAGTTTTAGCTTTCTAAGTTTTAAAAACTCTGTTTTAGTTCCAGTTTAAGGTTCATTGTTAAATTGCACGATTGTTAAAGTTGTCCTAGATGTAATTTCAGTTTTAATGTTGTAATCTTATTCGAATTAATACAAGTTCAGAGTTCAACTTAGATTGCATTTGGTAATTTTCATTTGGTCAGGGGTCAGTTGCTAATTCCTGTTAAGTATCACTCATTTAAGCTTATACAAGCTTAAGTGAGTTATTTGAGTCTTAGTTTCTTCTAATTGACTGCTTTTCTAAAAAGTCAAATAAAGTCAACATTAGTCAAAGGTTTGAGGTCAAAACAGGTTAATCTGATTTCTGAATTTCAGTTGTTACATGGTTAAGTTTTAAGTTTCATTGAAGTTTTTGAATTCAGTCTAAGTCAGCTGTCATCATGTTTTAGAAGTTAAAGTGCAATTTAGAAATTAAAGGGGTGTTTGGAATTGTTCTTATCTTTAGTTATAAATGATTTCTGTTTGTTCAATCTGAGTGTAATGAGTTTAAAATCTGTTTTTAGAACCTTAATAACCTTAGTTTTAAGTTTCCAAGTATAATTTTGAGATTTCAAGTGTTTTTACAAAACTGTCTTAACTATTCCAAAAGTAGTTTTTCTCAGTTTTAGTAAACAATTTTAATTCATTTTAACTTGTCATAAAAAAATTTAAAAAATAAAAATAAGAAGTCAACCAGCTTGTTTAACTGTGGTTAAGAGAAAAAAATTCACAAAAATGTTTTTACTATAGGCGCAGTGGGTTCAAAGTGGGTGGTTTGGGCACTTACTTGTTTGCAGGGGGGGTGATCAGTCCACATCCATGGTTCTTCTCAGCTTATTAATAAGCTGCAAACAGCTTGTTAATAGTGTCTATTGGGAGCAAAAGCAAGTGGACTAGGTGTGCTTCAAGTAGCTAGAAGCTCAGGTCCCAGCTCACTTTCTAGCTTATTTCAAATAAGCTCCAAAGTGAGCCTCTTTGGCCTGTTTGTGCTGATCACATAGCAGCTAAGCATGTAACTTTTTGTTTCAAGTGCTTATTGGTATTGTTAGTTAGCTTAATTAGGTTTGTATTCTCTTATTAGTTTAATCAGCTTAGGTTTTAGTGTAGCTTCTGCTTATAAGTGCTTATTTTAGCTTGCTTATGCTTATTTCTATCCCTTTAGCTTTTTAGGATTCTCTAGTTCTGCTTACCAAGCCAACTGCTTATTCCCTTATTATCTTTAGCTTATTTAACTTGTATTTAGCTTATCTTACTTGGTCTTAGCTTATTCTTCTTTCTCTAAAACTGCTTTTCTGTGCTTATTTTTGTGCTTAAAACAGTTAAAAGGGTGTTTGTTTGTTCATCCAAATCGATGGGTAATAAGCTTTGTTCAAACAGCTTATTGATTGGTTTTCTAGAGTAAAGTTTTCACAAAAGTTGTTTATCTTGGTTACATTTTCAAGTTCCAAAAGAAAAAAGTTAAAAAAAATTGTTTCAAAAAGTGTGAGAGACCAGGTCGAACACGGTCTCCACACTCAGAACCTTAATACCACACCATCACCAACTGCCCTTGGGACTTGTCTCACAAATATTTTGCACGATCTAATATAAAAGAGTCCCTAGGCAGTTTTAGCTTTTAGCACTTATTGGCTTATTTGTAGCTTATTCCTAAAAGCTCCACCAGATCTTTCAATTTTCCTAGGATCAGTAGCAAAAATAGTACTTTCTGGGATTTTTCTACATTTTTCTCAATTAGTTTACTATTTTTTATCATTTAATTAGTGTTTAATAGTTTTTAATTCATAATAAATAATTTAAAAGTCAAAAAAATATAATTCTTTTTTCTAAAATTTTCTTTTATCATATAGTACGTAAGAAAATTGTTTTTACATTCGTAGGACTTTTATTTCATAAATTTTACGTTTTACTTGCGCACTCGCGTAATTTTTATACTTAACGTACGTTTTCATTTTAAGTCACGTTTTCAGATAATTTAAGTTTACGTTTTAATTAAAATAGTTTATTTAAGTTATTTTGTTTTATAAATCATAGAAAAACATCATTTTGCAAATAGTGATAGCGTTTATTTAATATAATTTAGCTTTTTAATTTTCTTAATTTGTATTTAAGTCGCTGTAATTTATTAACTTTTTCTTTAGGTATAGTTATCCATCAAATCCTTACTGATCAAATCCTTAGTGATCATTCTATCATCTGATCAAGTTTACACACCATTGAGTCTCCGTGGGACTTAACGACCCGGGAATTCATTATATTTCTCTGATCTTAATTGCATTAGTGTTTGAACTGTTTTAAGTTTCTTACGGTTAGCCATTCACAAGTGGCTAGCTTGTGTGAGATAACTTGACGGTTTTGCACCAATCAAATTTTGGCGCCGCTGCCGGGGAGGCTTTAGCGTGTGTTAAACATTCTCAGATCCATACTTGCACATATACCATCCATTTGTAAACAGTTTTTTTGTAAAGTTATCAAAAAAAAAATCCAAAAATATCCATCCTTTATCCTCTAATCTGTTTAATTCTCCATTCCTTATCCTCTATAACCGTTTAATTCTTCATCTCTTATCCCTCTTATCCGTTTAATTCTTTATGTCATGGTTTTCGACATGTTCCTGGTGTGGAGGTCCATTTAACGGTGGAAATTGTCGGCGATGTACCAATGTGAGTTTCGGAGACAAGTTTGTCGGTAATCCCGATCCCATTTCAAATAATGAAACACCCGATTTTTCCTACCTACCTCCACAGCCCAAATACGAATCCTACTCATGTGAGTTTTGTGGGAATGATTCTCATTACGGTTTTGATTGTCCACCACGGGTCCCGCTTGTCTATGAGCCAGAACCATGTTACAATCAGAACTTTGGAGAAAGTTATTTTCCCAATTATCTCTGTTGTGAGAATTGCGGGGGTCCTCATGCGACTTTTGAATGTCAACCGATGAATCAAAATTTTCACAATTCCAATTCTCCCGGTTTTGACAATTTCCAAACCCCACAGTATTCCATCATTCATCAATATCATCATGATAAAACTATTGGAGAATTACTAGTTGAGAAGAGCGAACGGTTAATCCTAGTACTCAGACTTCCGAGCCTTCACAGCATTTCAATGATTACGAGGAGTGTAATCTTCCACAAAGTTCTGAAGAAATACGCATTCAAAAGCAACTACAAATGAAAAGAATGGTATGTAAGCTTCAACAGATGAATATAAGAATCCGATATGATGACGATGATGATGAGGATACTATTCAAATGAGGGAATATTATGAGGACGACGAGGAGAGTGCTATTCAATTGAACGATTTTCTTTCTCAACTCCTCAGTCTATTGCTATCACACCTATCTTACCTATTATTGCTTCCAAAGACTCTCTTACCATGGGGGATAAGCATCTCAGCACTATTCCGGAAACGGAATCGTCTAATGTTGAGAACTTCGTCCCAATCCCAAGTGAGTCCGAGGATATATCCGATAGTGATTGTGATTTGCCTTTTTGTGATTCTCTCGACATTTCGAGGTTACTTAGGGATTTTCTCAAATCCTCTTTTTGAATTTAATAATGACTACACTTTTGGGAAAGTAAATCCTCTTTTCGATGAAATGTATGAGGCCGATACAGAGACCATCACGGAAGTGGTGGAAATTGCTAGCTCTCAGAGCACACCACTTGTCCCACCTCCGTATTCTAACTTATCTCTTCCATCATGTGATGACGATTCTATCCTCACTGATGAGATGTCTTTCGAATATCCCGTTGAGCCATCTGGCAAAGACAAAAATTTTAATCGGGGATACTCGTTGGAAGAAAAATACACATGGATGAAAATTTTAATGAGATGTTTGAGCTTGAAACGTACATCATCCGAACCTTTCTTCCTTTCGTCACATACGGCGTAACTTCTCCATATCTTAACTCCCACGGGAGTGAAGATACTATCTTTGACCCCGGCATTTTCATTTATCATTTGTGAGCCGGGTCTTTCTCTGTATATCTCGTCGGTGTGGAACTTTCACGCGCTTCAGATGTTGTCCAAACATCTTGAATGAAAGTCCGATGGAGATTGTTTCTTCCACTTTGCTTCCCCATGAACCAATGAATGCGGGGATCGAGTCAAGCTAGCGACTCGGTAATCAAAAACAGTAGCACACTATATGGGTTTTCACCCATATTTCTGACTTCTTTCTATTTTCTACCACCCTAGTGTGGGGGAGTTGCCCCCCGCTGTTTTTTTTTAAAATATAAATATATATATATATATATATATATATATATATATATATATATATATATATATATATATATAAAAATATATATATAATAATAATTTCAAATAATGGCCGTAGTATTTCCCTTTTACGTTCTATGTTTCGGCATAACCGCCGGTACTTTGAATATTGAGGGCAATATTCATTTCTAAGTGTGGGGGGGGAATTCTCACGAATTTTATCATGTATTATCCACCCATATCCCCCGTTTTGGCCCCAAAAAATTTGGAATAAGTGTTTTGCACTTACTCAACTTATGGTTATCAGTCCGCCATGTCTAATAAACAAAAGGATTGGCTAATCCAGGAGCAAACGGCTCTTGGTAAAGATATATCAAATCCGTTTACGGCTTGCAATTTGCCCAAAATTGTATGGTATTCAACTCACCATATCCTAAAAAGTGAAGAGTTGGCTAGCCCGCAAGTTTATGGCTTGTGGTAAAGGCAGTGGAAAAACCATAATTGGTATTCAGCTCACCAAAGATAATTCTGATAATTTATCTAATAGTTGGCTAGTCCAGACAAACGGATTCGGTAAAGACAAATCAAATCCGTTTGACTTATGATTTGCTCAAAATCATTTGGTTATCATTGTACCAAGGTTCTTACTTGAATCAAAACAATTGGCTACTCCAGAAGTGATGGCTTTTGGTAAAGAGTTTTTAAAATCCATTAAAGTTCTAAATCATTGCTAGGGACTAGCAATATCTTAGTGTGGGGGATTGATGAGTGTCTAAATACTCATCATTTTTATACAATCTAAACTGCAAATTCATCTGAAAACACTCAAAAATGCATCAAAATGATGAAAATATCACAAATCAGTGTTTTATGTGTTTTAAATGCAAAAATATCAAAATCAGATGAAAAACATATCAAGTTTGCAAAATTGGCAGTTCTAGTCCCCTAAGTTTCAAAAGTTGTCAGAAATAGTCCCTGAGCGCTTATTTCAAAAGAAAAGTCACCAAAGGTCCTTTTGAAATCATATGTTGTCATATTTAGTCTTTTGGTGAAATATGTCAAAAGTTTTGAGAAGTTACAAGTTTAGTCCCGGAGTTTCGAGTTGGAGTTTTGGTCCTTATATTTTTGAAGATTGGCAAAACCAACCCTTGGATTACATTTTCAGAAGTTACACGCGTGGTCCTCGGATTTTCAGTTTTGGCAAGATTGGTCCCTAACTACACATTTCATCCATTATAGATCCTTGGTCCAAGCTAATTATTCAAATCCATTTAATAAACCCAAGCCCAATCCATCTATACCTGGTCCAACCCGTTTACCCATCCAACCCGGTTAAATAAATAACACCACCCAGTCAAACAAACGCACCCTTTCCATGTCACACCCCCAAATTACCTGTTTTGCAGCGGAATGGAATTCCTGGGGATTGACTGTCATAGCATCACAATCACAGTTATATTGAACGACCTAAAGTGTCGTTTGGAAAATACATCGTTTGATTTAATAAAACAATCAGAGTTTACAAAGTAGGTCCCAAATGAAAATCAACTTGTGCGGAAATAAGTTTGTTACAAGCCAAACGATGTTTTAAAGTTTATAAAACCCAAGTGAGACGCGTCGTCACCACGACTCCATGATGTGTCCAAATGCATGCCATGAAGTGAATGCCTTAGATACCTGAGATAAAACATGCTAAAAGTGTCAACACAAAGGTTGAGTGAGTTCATAGAGTTTGTGTTGAAATGTAAAGCCTTTCAAAATCGTTTATGCAGCAAAGGCATTGTAAATCGTTGAAATGTAAAGACTATCAAAATCGATTATGTAGCAAAGGCATTGTAAATCCACTCAGTTCCAAGTCCCGCCCATACAAAACTTGCAACCTGTGTGTTCACAACCCACTGCCAGAATATGCATAGTTTATGTTCAAACAGAAATCGTCAAATGAATTCACAAAATAGTGCATGACTCAATGTATCGAAATCGTTTATGCAGCAAAGGCATTGTAAATCCACTCAGTTCCAAGTCCCGCCCATACAAAACTTGCAACCTGTGTGTTCACAACCCATTGCCGAAATGTATATATAGTTTATATTCAACCACACATCGTCAAATGAATTCACAATAGTACCTAACTCGACGTAAAACCATAGGTTTAATTAATTCGTTTGAACACAATCATCGTAGTGTGAGTTAAATTGTTTCACACTCATCGTTAAAAACAACATCGTATTTATTTCACTAAGTTCATGACACCAAAGCGTAAACATCGCACCAATAAAAATTGGTAATCATCGTTTCATCGCCGCCCTAATAGGTAATTTGCCAATTTACCTTAATGATTCAAATATAGTGCGCTCGATTTCCCCTAAATGGGTCAATAGGAGCGGGAGTGTTAATTCCAATAGGCCTATTCACTATACTCGCGCTCACCCGCAAGTGACTAATGGTTCATGATGTAGGGACTTCGAACATGGCAAATACTTAGTGAGAATAAAACATCGGATATAGCATACAGTTCAAAGTAGTTGTGTTCGATAAAAAAATGTAGCATGTATCTCCCCCAAGAGTTTGTAAAACAGTTAAAAGAGTAAAAGTGGGGCTATGAACTCACGGTAATTCATATAAGTTAAAGTACTTGTGAAAGTAAATGAAAACAGTTTGAGCATGTATCTCCCCCAAAAGTAGTATAAAAACAATTAAAAGTGGGGCTATGAAGACTCACCTGTTGCAATGATTTCGATGACAAAAGTGGATACACTGAAATATATCGTGAATCTCGAAAATGACCTATTATGAATGATATGATATGTCATGAGTGGCAATGTAATGTTATGCATGCATTTCGTATGTTATTTATACCATTTGCGAGTTTTGAAAATATTACTTATCGTCGAAAAATACTCGTTTGACGTCTTGACCAATCCAAAATCACTTTTCAAGTTTTTACGTCAAAATGTCATCCTACAATGGTTTTATAATGATTTACGGTGAAATTTCCACTTTTCGTCGTAAAACAATGTCGTCGGAAATTTTCATGAAATTAGCAAAAATGGCTTTGGAAAACTAGCCGTAAAACAGTGTACGTCGATCGTTAGATAACGAACTCGACGGTTTTGGAAAGTTTGTATCGATATCTAAAAGTTTCAGTTCAGGAGTTTTCGTCCAAAAGGTCTCGAACATAAAGATAATAAGGGTTAAAGATGGTGATTTTGGCTAATATGCTGGGTTAAAATGAGTTTCGGCCAAGTTTGAACATCCGTAAATAATTTACTACAACTCCGCTTTACAAACAGCTTGTCGTTTTGAAAAATATGGCCGGTGAACTTGATTTTACTAGAAGACATTTCGTTCCAAAAAGTTTCACAACCTCGCTAAAAACAGCCCTCAACATGGGCGCCATGAGCTACCGTAACACTTGTATCGTAAAAATAATATAGTTTTTCAGAAAAATAATAGTTACGGCACTTTTGTAAAAACGTGCATATATTTGTCGTTTCAAATCCGTTTTCTACGTATAATACGTCCTTAGCTTCGTATCGAAGTATACTAATATATTTTTGACAAGTCGAAATAATTTGCAAAGCTTAAGGCTCGTTTTTGACCCGAACAAACTAAAAATAGTATGCTGAAATTTTCAGAAAATGTATATATCGTCGTCAAACTTGAAAAATTCATAACTTCTTCGTTATAACTCCGTTTTACTCCGTTCAAGCGGCCACGGATTCGTTTTAAAGTATATTTTCTAAATATCTAGGCCAAAAATTCGTGCCTACTGTCGGATTTTCCAGAAAAACAAAATAAGGACAGAACACTTTTTATACTTATCGAAAATAGTTTTTCTCGTACTAAACCTATTCCAATCCCTTCAAATCAACTCCAAAGCTAATCTAATCCTACCATACACCTTCTTAGGGTGTCATGGGTTCCTAAACATCATCAAGACCAAAATATACCAAGGGAATAATTATAGGATGACTTTATATATATATAACTCTAAAAATCATGTAAAAATGGTATAAATCAACATAAGTCTTGCATGCTTGCTATGAAAATGATAAAATACATATGAAATGAAAGTGAAAGATATAAAATGAAAGAAATATGCTTACTAGCTAATATGATGAGGTGCAAAGAACCAAGGTTAACCTAAACACTCTAGGTTTTTATTTCAAAACCTTATAAAGAATGTTAACTAGATTGATAATTACTTGAACTTGAGAAAAATGATGATCCCTTGGTGATACCCCTATGTGGCCGGTTATGTGAAGAAGGAACAAAGAGGAGAGAAATTTTTAACTAACACTTGTGGAAATATGAAATGAATGAGAAAATGGTTAGTAAGACTTTATGTATAATGTTGTAAAAACATGTAATAAATAAACCATGCCTCATTAAATGAGTACCCTCCCCCTTGGTCGGCCAAGGGGGGAGGGACTAGATATTTTGTATTTTTTTTTTTTTTTTTATTTGTATAAACTTGTATATAATGTGTAAAGTTTATGTAATTTGTAAGAAATGTAAGTAAAGTGTAGATAATTATAACTTTTTGGTACAAGTAAGTTTTTAATAAGTCAAAATAGAATGTAATGAGATAATAAAAATTGTAAAAATACATTCCTTGTGAAATTCGAGTGATAAAATAATTATCGTATAATTTTTAAGAAACACGACGTAATAATTTAACTTTAACGATTTATGTACCAAATAAATTTGAAACACTAGGAAAACTAAAAATATAGTTTTTATAAACTAAATGTAAGTTTAAAAATACATCGGGATCATTTTTGAAAGTAACGGATTAAATATTTAAAATAATAACTCACGCGATAACGTTTATTAAATATAAAAATTACGCGTTGAATGGGAAATGAAATGTCATGAATGAACTAATGAGATGCAAATGATGTCAATGGAATGTAGACTAATCTTAGTCCATATGAAGTGTACGTGATGTTATGATCATGAATTCGCCGCTAAACCTCCAAGGTTACGCGAATTTGGAACAAGTAAACCAAGTTTACTATAAATGTTGAAATAATGAGACATGAATTGCATCGAGAAATGACCTGAAAGTACGGGTTGTCACATTCCATCTCTTTTTCTTCTCCCTCACCCACTGCCCTGAAATCACTCAACATACCACACCCCCAGCTCATCTCTCACTATCCTTGTCCCCTCCACCTCACCAACATCCAAAATGCATTTATTATTTTCCCCCCTTGCACTCAATCCCTTCCCCCAGTTGCATGTCACTTTCCCGCCAAAAATATCATCTATGGCCGAAATGACTAAAACAACTCATCCAATGGTCCAGGATTCAAGTGGGATTTGCTAAGAAGTCATGTGGGAAGACTTTTGTATAAAAAGAGATGAAAGAGAAGCATGAGAGGGGTAGTCTTGAGTTAGTTTTTTTTAGTTTTAGTTTTAGCTTTCTAAGTTTTAAAAACTCTGTTTTAGTTCCAGTTTAAGGTTCATTGTTAAATTACACGATTGTTAAAGTTGTCCTAGATGTAATTTCAGTTTTAATGTTGTAATCTTATTCGAATTAATACAAGTTCAGAGTTCAACTTAGATTGCATTTGGTAATTTTCATTTGGTCAGGGGTCAGTTGCTAATTCCTGTTAAGTATCACTCATTTAAGCTTATACAAGCTTAAGTGAGTTATTTGAGTCTTAGTTTCTTCTAATTGACTGCTTTTCTAAAAAGTCAAATAAAGTCAACATTAGTCAAAGGTTTGAGGTCAAAACAGCTTAATCTGATTTCTGAATTTCAGTTGTTACATGGTTAAGTTTTAAGTTTCATTGAAGTTTTTGAATTCAGTCTAAGTCAGCTGTCATCATGTTTTAGAAGTTAAAGTGCAATTTAGAAATTAAAGGGGTGTTTGGAATTGTTCTTATCTTTAGTTATAAATGATTTCTGTTTGTTCAATCTGAGTGTAATGAGTTTAAAATCTGTTTTTAGAACCTTAATAACCTTAGTTTTAAGTTTCCAAGTATAATTTTGAGATTTCAAGTGTTTTTACAAAACTGTCTTAACTATTCCAAAAGTAGTTTTTCTCAGTTTTAGTAAACAATTTTAATTCATTTTAACTTGTCATAAAAAATTTTAAAAAATAAAAATAAGAAGTCAACCAGCTTGTTTAACTGTGGTTAAGAGAAAAAAAAATTCACAAAAATGTTTTACTAGGGCTGCAGTGGGTTCAAAGTGGGTGGTTTGGGCACTTACTTGTTCTGTGCAGGGGTGATCAGTCCACATCCATGGTTCTTCTCAGCTTATTAATAAGCTGCAAACAGCTTGTTAATAGTGTCTATTGGGAGCAAAAGCAAGTGGACTAGGTGTGCTTCAAGTAGCTAGAAGCTCAGGTCCCAGCTCACTTTCTAGCTTATTTCAAATAAGCTCCAAAGTGAGCCTCTTTGGCCTGTTTGCTGCAGTCACATAGCAGCTAAGCATGTAACTTTTTGTTTCAAGTGCTTATTGGTATTGTTAGTTAGCTTAATTAGGTTTGTATTCTCTTATTAGTTTAATCAGCTTAGGTTTTAGTGTAGCTTCTGCTTATAAGTGCTTATTTTAGCTTGCTTATGCTTATTTCTATCCCTTTAGCTTTTTAGGATTCTCTAGTTCTGCTTACCAAGCCAACTGCTTATTCCCTTATTATCTTTAGCTTATTTAACTTGTATTTAGCTTATCTTACTTGGTCTTAGCTTATTCTTCTTTCTCTAAAACTGCTTTTCTGTGCTTATTTTTGTGCTTAAAACAGTTAAAAGGGTGTTTGTTTGTTCTGTCCAAATCAGTGGGTAATACCTGTTCAAACGACTTATTGATTGGTTTTCTAGAGTAAAGTTTTCACAAAAGTTGTTTATCTTGGTTACATTTTCAAGTTCCAAAAAGAAAAAGTTAAAAAAAAAATTGTTTCAAAAAGTGTGAGAGACCAGGGTCGAACCTGGGTCTCCACACTCAGAACCTTAATACCACACCATCACCAACTGCCCTTGGGACTTGTCTCACAAATATTTTGCACGATCTAATATAAAAGAGTCCCTAGGCAGTTTTAGCTTTTAGCACTTATTGGCTTATTTGTAGCTTATTCCTAAAAGCTCCACCAGATCTTTCAATTTTCCTAGGATCAGTAGCAAAAATAGTACTTTCTGGGATTTTTCTACATTTTTCTCAATTAGTTTACTATTTTTATCATTTAATTAGTGTTTAATAGTTTTTAATTCATAATAAATAATTTAAAAGTCAAAAAAATATAATTCTTTTTTCTAAAATTTTCTTTTATCATATAGTATGTAATAAAATTGTTTTACATTCAGTAGGACTTTTATTTCATAAATTTTACGTTTTTACTTGCGCACGCGTCGCGTATTTTTATACTTAACGTACGTTTTCATTTTAAGTCACGTTTTCAGATAATTTAAGTTTACGTTTTAATTAAAATAGTTTATTTAAGTTATTTTGTTTTATAAATCATAGAAAAACATCATTTTGCAAATAGTGATAGCGTTTATTTAATATAATTTATCTTTTTAATTTTCTTAATTTGCATTTAAGTCGCTGTAATTTATTAACTTTTTCTTTAGGTATAGTTATCCATCAAATCCTTACTGATCAAATCCTTAGTGATCATTCTATCATCTGATCAAGTTTACACACCATTGAGTCTCCGTGGGACTTAACGACCCGGGAATTCATTATATTCTCTGATCTTCATTGCATTAGTGTTTGAACTGTTTTAAGTTTCTTACAGTTAGCCATTCACAAGTGGCTAGCTTGTGTGTTATAGCTTGACGGTTTAGCACCAATCAAATTTTGGCGCCGCTGCCGGGGAGGCTTTAGCGTGTGTTAAACATTCTCAGATCCATACTTGCACATATACCATCCATTTGTAAACAGTTTTTTGTAAAGTTATCAAAAAAAAAAAAAAAAAAAAAAAAATCCAAAAATATCCATCCTTTATCCTCTAATCTGTTTAATTCTCCATTCCTTATCCTCTATAACCGTTTAATTCTTCATCTCTTATCCCTCTTATCCGTTTAATTCTTTATGTCATGGTTTTCGACATGTTCCTGGTGTGGAGGTCCATTTAACGGTGGAAATTGTCCGCGATGTACCAATGTGAGTTTCGGAGACAAGTTTGTCGGTAATCCCGATCCCATTTCAAATAATGAAACACCCGATTTTTCCTACCTACCTCCACAGCCCAAATACGAATCCTACTCATGTGAGTTTTGTGGGAATGATTCTCATTACGGTTTTGATTATCCACCACGGGTCCCGCTTGTCTATGAGCCAGAACCATGTTACAATCAGAACTTTGGAGAAAGTTATTTTCCCAATTATCTCTGTTGTGAGAATTGCGGGGGTCCTCATGCGACTTTTGAATGTCAACTGATGAATCAAAATTTTCACAATTCCAATTCTCCCGGTTTTGACAATTTCCAAACCCCACAGTATTCCATCATTCATCAATATCATCATGATAAAACTATTGGAGATTACTAGGCGAAGAGCGAGCGGTTAATCCTAGTACTCGGACTTAGAGCCTTCACAGCATTTCAATGATTACGAGGGTGTAATCTTCCACAAAGTTACGAGAAATACGCATTGAAAGCAACTACAAATGAAAGAATGGTATGTAAGCCGGCCGGATGAATATAAGAATCGATATGATGACGATGATGATGAGGATACTATTCAAATGAGGGAATATTATGAGGACGACGAGGAGAGTGCTATTCAATTGAACGATTTTCTTTCTCAACTCCCTGGTCTATTGCTATCACCTATCTTACCTATTATTGCTTCAAAGACTCTCTCACCATGGGGGATAAGCATCTCACACTATTGGAAGCGGATATCGTCTAATGTTGAGAACTTCGTCCCAATCCCAAGTGAGTGGAGGATATATCCGATAGTGATTGTGATTTGCCTTTTGTGATTCTCTGACATTTCGAGGTTACTTGGGGATTTTCTCAAATCCTCTTTTTGAATTTAATAATGACTACACTTTTGGGAAAGTAAATCCTCTTTTAGATGAAATGTCTAGGAAGTAGATCTGAGACCATCACGAAGTGGTGGAAATTGCTAGCTCTCGGAGACACCACTTGTCCCACCTCTGTATTCTAACTTATCTCTTCCATCATGTGATGACGATTCTATCCTCACTGATGAGATGTCTTTCGAATATCCCGTTGAGCCATCTGGCGGAAATTTTAATCAGGGATACTCGTTGGAAGAAAAATACACATGGATGAAAATTTTAATGAGATGTTTGAGCTTGAAGCGTACATCATCCGACCTTTCTTCCTTTTAGGTCACATACGGTAACTTCTCCATATCTTAACTCCGGGGAGTGAAGATACTATCTTTGACCCCGGCATTTTCATTTATCATTTGTGAGCCGGGTCTTTCTCTGTATATCTCGTCGGTGTGGAACTTTCACGTACTTCAATGTGTGTCCAAACATCTTGAATGAAAGTCCGATGGAGATTGTTTCTTCCACTTTGCTTCCCCATGAACCAATGAATGCGGGGATCGAGTCAAGCTAGCGACTCGGTAATCAAAAACAGTAGCACACTATATGGGTTTTCACCCATATTTCAGACTTCTTTCTATTTTCTACCACCCTAGTGTGGGAGTTGCCCCATTTTGTTTTTTAAAATATAAATATATATATATATATATATATATATATATATATATATATATATTTCAAATAATGGCCGTAGTATTTCCTTTTCGTTCTATGTTTTGGCATAACCGCAGGTACTTTGAATATTGAGGGCAATATTCATTTCTAAGTGTGGGGGGGAATTCTCACGCATTTTATCATGTATTATCCACCCATATCCCCGTTTGGCCCCAAAAATTTGGAATAAGTGTTTTACTTACTCAACTTATGGTTATCAGTCCATGCATGTCTAATAAACAAAAGTTGGCTAATCCAGAGCAACGGCTCTTGGTAAAGATATATCAAATCGTTCTGACTTGCAATTTGCCCAAAATTGTATGGTATTCAACTCACCATATCCTAAAAAGTGAAGAGTTGGCTAGCCTTCAAGTTTATGGCTTGTGGTAAAGCGATGGAAAAACCATAATTGGTATTGACTCACCAAAGATAATTCGATAATTTATCTAAGAGTTGGCTAGTCGAGCAAGCATTACGGTAAAGACAAATCAAATCCGTTCTGACTTATGATTTGCTCAAAATCATTTGGTTATCATTGTACCAAGGTTCTTACTTGAATCAAAACAATTGGCTACTCCAGAAGTGATGGCTTTTGGTAAAGAGTTTTAAAATCCATTAAAGTTTTCTCAAATCATTGCTAGGGACTAGCAATATCTTAGTATGGGGATTGATGAGTGTCTAAATACTCATCATTTTTATACAATCTAAACGCAAATTCATGCTAAACACTCAAAAATGCATCAAAATGATAAAAATATCACAAATCAGTGTTTTATGTGTTTTAAATGCAAAAATATCAAAATCAGATGAAAAACATATCAAGTTTGCAAAATTGGCAGTTCTAGTCCCCTAAGTTTCAAAAGTTGTCAGAAATAGTCCCTGAGCGCTTATTTCAAAAGAAAAGTCACCAAAGGTCCTTTTGAAATCATATGTTGTCATATTTAGTCCTTTGGTGAAATATGTCAAAAGTTTTGAGAAGTTACAAGTTTAGTCCCCGGAGTTTCAGGATTGGCAGTTTTGGTCCTTATATTTTTGAAGATTGGCAAAACCAACCCTTGGATTACATTTTTAGAAGTTACACGCGTGGTCCCTGGATTTTCAGTTTTGGCAAGATTGGTCCCTAACTACACATTTCATCCATTATAGATCCTTGGTCCAAGCTAATTATTCAAATCCATTTAATAAACCCAAGCCCAATCCATCTATACCTGGTCCAACCCGTTTACCCATCCAACCCGGTTAAATAATTAACACCACCCAGTCAAACAAACGCACCCTTTCCATCTCTTTTTCTCCCTCTTACCCATGCCTGAAATCACTCAACATACCACACCCCCAACTCATCTCTCACTATCCTTGTCCCCTCCACCTCACCAACATCCAAAATGCATTTATTATTTTCCCCCCTTGCACTCAATCCCTTCCCCCAGTTGCATGTCACTTTCCCGCCAAAAATATCATCTATGGCCAGAAATGACTCAACTCATCCAATGGTCCAGGATTCAAGTGGGATTTGCTAAGAAGTCATGTGGGAAGACTTTTGTATAAAAAGAGATGAAAGAGAAGCATGAGAGGGGTAGTCTTGAGTTGGTTTTTTTTAGTTTTAGTTTTAGCTTTCTAAGTTTTAAAAACTCTGTTTTAGTTCCAGTTTAAGGTTCATTGTTAAATTGCACGATTGTTAAAGTTGTCCTAGATGTAATTTCAGTTTTAATGTTGTAATCTTATTCGAATTAATACAAGTTCAGAGTTCAACTTAGATTGCATTTGGTAATTTTCATTTGGTCAGGGGTCAGTTGCTAATTCCTGTTAAGTATCACTCATTTAAGCTTATACAAGCTTAAGTGAGTTATTTGAGTCTTAGTTTCTTCTAATTGACTGCTTTTCTAAAAAGTCAAATAAAGTCAACATTAGTCAAAGGTTTGAGGTCAAAACAGGTTAATCTGATTTACGAATTTCAGTTGTTACATGGTTAAGTTTTAAGTTTCATCGAAGTTTTTGAATTCAGGTCTAAGTCACTGTCATCATGTTTTAGAAGTTAAAGTGCAATTTAGAAATTAAAGGGGTGTTTGGAATTGTTCTTATCTTTAGTTATAAATGATTTCTGTTTGTTCAATCTGAGTGTAATGAGTTTAAAATCTGTTTTTAGAACCTTAATAACCTTAGTTTTAAGTTTCCAAGTGTTAGCCTTAATAGTTTTTATTAGAAGTGATGGTCATTCACGTTTAGGAACTTTGTAACGTGTGTTAGATATCGTGATAGAATAGTCAACGGGCTCGTGGATTGGGCTAAGCTAATTGGGCATAAGTTATGTTAAGCTAGCCTTGTCTAGTTCGTGAAACCCAAGCCCAATCCAAGTCCATCTCAAGGCCCATGGCCAAGCCTTAGGGCATTATCTCTCTTACTATAAATTCCCCTCAAGTATGTCATTTGAGGGGTGTGCTTGAGTGTGTGTGTGTGTGTTTTCCTTTGAAGCAATATACATCTTATTGTTTTCATCTTTCTTCTCTCTACCTCTCTAAACATATACACGAATACACATCTTAAGTCACCATCTCTTATCTTAATCTTTCTCTTTATTTACGCATAACAGTTTGGGTTTAACGTGGTATTCTTGTGTTCATAACGTGGGTATTTGATAAGGTTGATATATCTTTGGTCCTAACAATTGGTATCAATCGCCTAACAATGGTTTAGGAGTGTTTGTGTTTGTTTTGAAGCTTGGTATTGTACGCGTAAAGGCTCACGTTTTTCATAGTTGTCAAGCTTAAAGCTTTAATTTTTGCACTTAAAAATTCAAGATTCTTGTGGTTTAAGGTTTATTTGGTGCTAAAGTTTCAGTTTTTTGCAAAAAGTTAGAAGCTTTACGTGTTTTTCTTCACTTTTGAACTCGTTTTTGGTTCTTTGGTCATTTCTACTCGTAACTTTTCTAAGCACTTTGGGTGAAAAAGGTTAACATTTTTGTGTTATTCAAGTGTTTTTAAGGCTATCTGTGCAAGAGAAATTGGTTGAATCACTGGAAATTTTTTACGAGTAAGTCAAAACCCTAGTTCTACTCGTAAGTAAGTCAACTACTCATAAGTTTTCTACTCGTAACTTTTTGGTGAAGAATCTTCGTGCTATAACTGCTACTCAGTGCTTCCCTCACTTGGATAAGTGTGTGGAACACTTCGACTTGTGGATATCTCTTACGCTGTGACAGTGTAAAGGATTTTTGGTTCTTAACCATAGTTTACGCATAAGCTAAAAGCTTACGAGTAACTCTACGCATAACTTCAAAATTACGCGTAAGGTTTACGAGTAACTTTTTGTCTACGCATAAGCTTAAGGTTACGCGTAAGATACTTTCTACGCATAAGGTTTCTACGCATAAGGTTTCTACGCTTAAGGTTTCTACGCATAAGGAATCCTACGCCTAAGCTTCCTACGCATAAGATCCTACGCCTAAGCCATCCTACTCGTAACTACATCCTACTCGTAACCATATCCTACTCGTAACTTCTTTGGTCTACGCCTAAGCTCTTTCTACGCCTAAGGTTAAAAAAAAAAAAAAAAAAAAAAAAAAAAAGAAGAGTTTTTTGGCGGGAAAACTTGAGTAAAATTTAATTTTTCGAGGAGACTAAACGCTCAATTTTTACGCGAGATTCAAATTTTGGTTTAACTGTGAAAATTTTGGTCAAAAATTCAAATTTTTGGGCCTAAATTCAAATTTTTCGGGTCAAATTTGGCGTCAAAATTGTCATAACTCAAATTTTTCATACGACCTTAGAATTGATTTTTATAGTGAATTTCAAATTTTGGGCGAAAATTTTTTAAGAACCAAGGTTACGAGTACGACTGTAAGAAAATACTGAGACTGATGAGGAAACCCGTGCTTATTTTGAAAAATTAATTAATAATTGTGGTATTGAAATCGAGAAAGTTAGTAAGGTCAATCGCGAAGTTAAGGCCGCGAATGTTAAATTGACCGCTGAGCTTGAGAGTTACAAGGAGAATGCAAAAGCCTTTGAATTTCAGAAAAACAAAGAATCAGAATTAGAAATTGGTTATCGAAATTTGGTTTTTAAAGAAAAAGAATTGCAAATCAAGTATAACACACTTGATGTGAATTCGAACTTGAAAATTAAATCTCTAAACAAGGAAATTTCTTATTTAAATAACCAACTTTCTAAACAAAAAGAAATGTTTTCTGATCTTGAAAAAGAGAAGAAGCAGTTGATAACTGATTTTTCAAAACGAGAAGATTCTCTTCTTGATGAAATTCTTGATAAAAATGAGAAAATAAAAACTTTGGAAAATTTGCTTCTTAAAACGGGTCATTCTGCTCAAACAATCAAGATGCTTTCTAATCAAGTAAATCCGCGTTTTCATACTAACAATAGAATGGCACTTGGTAACGACCCTTCTTCGTTCCTCAAGAAAGCTCTGAAATCTCAGAATGTGTTAAACAATGGAAAAGCTTTACATGAACCCATTATTGTTCGTGATTCTCTTGAAACGTTAGAACTATCTGAGGAGAGTAGATCAAAGATGAAACAAAAGAATCGGAAATCAAACCAATTGATTATAACAAATGGAACAAAATTAACGGAATTACTTTTGTCAATCAAAAAGAAAAGTCAAAGTTCTCCATCACACCAAATGTTTCAAACAAAGAGTCAACACCTGTTTCTAAATCTGTTTCAAAACCAGTCGTTGTCTCAAAATCTCTTTTGAACATTGAACAAATGTCTTCAAACAATCCTTTTAATACAAGTGATGCGAGAAGTATTTTAGACAATGTAAAAACTAGAATTGTGGATCTTCAAGACACTGTTAAAACTAAAACCACTATTACACCTAACAACTGGTTCTCTAGTTTTGACATCGAACAAAGAAAGTTTTTTGAAACTCAAATTTCCCCTCAGCTGGCTGGCATCAGTGCGAGGGTAATTCATTTCGAACAAGCGTTTTTGAAAGAAAAGCGGTGACTTTGTCAAGGACCATAAATCCCTGGTAAAGCAAGCTAATGAAAGTGTTGAACACATCAAAGTTTTGGAAAATTTGAATGATTCTCTCTTCGAAGATGTTCCGACTACTGATATTATGTCCATTATTTTGCAAACATATTCTGTTGAAGATCATGAAAGACTCTAGTCTGAGACCTCCGCAATTGTTTCAAAATATGAAAAAGCTCTTGAAAATCTTGAAAAAGAAAACGTGTCCTATTTTAACCAACTTGATCGAAAATCTGAGGAAGGCAAGTATGACAAACTGTCGTATGAGCGTGCCTACAAGGACATGAAAGAGCAAAATGATCTTTTGAGTGCTCAACTGGGAAGTCTAAAAGGAAAGGCTGTGGATACTAAGTTTGCAAAACCATTGACTGAGGAGAAAACAAATGTTCCCAAACCGGTTTTCAAACCAAAAATGTCTATTTCTCAGCCTCCTCCAATAGTCAATGAGAAAAATGATTTGTCAAAAACAGTCACTCCACAGGCCCTGCCCTTTAAAAAGAGAATTTTAAAAGTTTTTGAAAAAGAAAAAGCGGTTTTTGAAAAACCAAAAGTGATTACACCTGGCATTTCTAGGAATAGTACACGGAATGTGACCAAAAATCCAGTTAAAGAATCTGTCGGTTCTAACAACATGGTCAACAATCACTATCTAGAAGAAGCTAGGAAAAAGGCACAGACTCGAAAAGATGGAATTTTAGGTACAACATCTAGGGTGATGAATTCTACAAGATTTCAAGGCACTGCTAGTAGTAGTAAACCATTACCTAGGAACACTCTACAAAAGACTAGGGATTGGCTTGCATCTAAGAGTAGTTGCGCAAAAGAAAATGCTATGCCCTTAGAAAACATCACTAGGAATTCTAAGTCTTTTTCGAACAAGAATCAATTTCCAAAAGACTGTAGTGACAAAGTTAAAGCTGCTGTTTTAAACAAGAATATTGAATTTGTCTGTACTACATGTAAAAAATGTGTCTTTTCAGCTAATCATGATGCATGTGCCTTACAATATCTCAAGAAAGATAATTCTCGTGTCGAGGCACAATCCACTAAGACACCAAATAGAAACAAACCCGGTGACAAGATGAACATCAAAAGGAAACCTAATAGGTGGATCTCTTCAGGACGTAGTTTTTCTAAAAAGAGTCTTCATTTGCTGCATCGATAAGAAAACAACTCCTAGATCTTACCTTAGGTGGAAACCCACGGGAAAAGTTTTCAGCACAATAGGTCTTAGATGGATTCCCACAGGAAAGATTTTTGATACTTGCTCCAACACAATTAATAGTGAAAATCATCGGGATCGAGGAAGTAGAAACCACTACACAACCGTTGATAGTGATCTCCCCTCACGTGAGGAAACATATACTTCTAACACTGTTATTTGTGAAAATTCTTCTTCTGTGGATGCAGGTTCTTGTAAAAGTGTTGAAGGTTCATATACCCCATGTGGTAAAGAAGAACTTTATGCCAATTTCGCATGTGGAAATCCTTTTCTAGTTCCACTCTTAACTCCACTTTTACATGACATGACTTAATCTTCTTTCTTCAAATCTTCTATGTAAATATTTTTAAAAAACCAAATACAAAATTTGAAAAACCATCAAAAGCAAAATACAAAAATAGAAAACTTTCAAAAATACAAAAACATTATAAAATTTCTCAAAATCCAAAAATATTCTTCACGACATGTCTCTCGTATAATCGATATTCTGTACGTTTCTAGAAATGTCATTCAACAATGATACGGGTATGTACAGATGCTTGAGCGTGAGTTCTTAAATGTTTTTCAAAACATGTCGTTTCTCAAAATTTCTTCAACAATGGCTTTCGTATACTTCAGTACAAAACCCGGACTTCAAAATAATGGCTTCTGGACACATCAGTTCAGGACCCGAGCTTCAAAGAAAGGAAAGTGCTTATCAAAATCAAAGGTTTTTAAATATTTTTTCAAGCACTATTCCTAAAAACATAATGGCTTGTAAGTATTTCAGCTTGCAACCCGATCTTTAAAGAAAGGAAAGTGCTACGCAAAATCGATTTTCATAAATATCGAGCACTTATCCTAAATCAAATGAAGATATTTCTTCTCTCAAATATCTTCAAAAGATTTTCAAAATCTTCTTCACATCTTGCGTACCATTGATTCGAAAGTTTTCAAAAAGATTTTTCAAAATCTCTCACACTTGGTACCAAGATAACTCCCTCTAAACCCTTAATTGATTCTAAATTTTCTGTATGAAAAATATGCTTTCGTTAAGGGGGAGTATAAAACCAAAATTGTTCCAAAATTCATGCTAAATCAGTTTCTCTCCAAATGCTTTTCGAAAAACATATCTTTTAATCATTTTGTTTCAAAAACATCATAGATATGCTATTTTTGAGGGGGAGAGACGTGATTAAAAGGTGATCAAAAATGTTTAATGATCGTTGTTTGAATCTCAAAAGAGCTCGACTCAGTCGTAACCAATGAATTGACGAGGAATCATGTACCATCTCGAGAAACTTTCTATGGACTTGACCAGGACGGGTAATAATTTCAAGCTAGTTCTCTAGTGATGTAAACGTGTCTCGAATCGGTCTAGTTCATTTAAAGTCGATCAATTCAAAAAAGTGCGAACTCTACCCTCAATGTGCAGATTTAAGTTAAAACAATATAAGCACATGTGAAGGGGGAGTGTTTCTGAAAATATAAAACTCTCGAAGTATTCCAAACATGTTTTTCTATCAAAAACACTCTGAGAGGTTTTTCAAGAAAAATGGTTTTATGGCAACAATAGGACAGTCATGGAGTTATAAGGTGACTAAGGATAGGAAATTCGTCCTATGATCCGCCAGAGCCGGAGGGATCTACCCAAGGACAATACCCATAGTTAGTATTAGAAGTCCTTAGGAATGATTGAAAAAAGGAGTAATGTGAGAAAGGAGAAAGAAGGGGTTGAAGAATTAAAAATAAATGTAAAAGAAAGGGTGAAAAGAAATAGCCCTCCATATTCAACCTTAGGGCAGAGACCGGGTTCAATTCATGCTACTCTGGTTGTCACTAGATGACACTGGTATTGAAGACAAAGACGTCATGGACCCAGTGACGCACTGCACCTAACCTTCTAGCCACTCAATTCCTCTTAAAAGGATTTGTTTCATTCTCACTGGGAACCCTGCATAATCTATCGGCTTCCTCTTAGAGATTGTTGATATTGAAGAAGGAGACCCTCTCCCTAGTCTCCGCTCAGGAAAACCAAAATGCACTATTGAGTCTAGAGCCACGAGATTCATCAAAAGATCTCATAGGAACACTTGACATGACATCGCTTGTTGTTCATCAATAAGGGCACAAGTGATATATTATAGAGTCCTACGCAGATCTTAGCAATCTGCCAGAACATTTATGAGAAGTTTCACGTTTGTGATCTTCAGTGATTGAATGGAAACTCCTGCCAGGGTCAACATCAAACACCCGACAGCAGTCACTTCGGTAATTCTCCGTGGATTACGCTTAGTGTGTCTCAAACGGTCTATAGTCGTGGGGTGATGCTTCGGTGTACCTCAGCGACTCATCTAAACTGTAGATGTACTTTGGTATATCGCGTTATCTCACTTGTGGGACTCCAGTTCAGGAACGGCCTTTGTGAGAATTAGAGATGTTTTCACACTATGCTGTTAACACCCTCGAAATTCAAACTTGTAAGTGCCTGAATCCGCTTATTACTAACTGTTTTTATGTTTTCTTCTTATGGAAGCTCCGGAGCGGATGGTTCGTGCAGACTCGCCACATGCTCATACCAACAACACATGAAAGTTCTCATCTAAATCAAAGGAAACTCAAAGTTAAAGATGATTCTTCGTCTATGTCAAAGAATCTACAAAGTGTAAAGACTCGAGAACTTCATCATTGAAAACTCAAAGTCAAATAGAAGTGTAGCATGGCAGGTGGCGTGGAGACACCTAACCAACGAAGTTGACAAACGGCAGACAACCACATTAACTGATCACAAAGCATGAAGGAACAAAGAATCAAGACTATTCTATATCTACTCACAAAGTTCAAGCTCAAAAAGATTTAAGACCTATTCAAGTGGAGCATCTTTTGAATGACCACCCCTTAGGGGGAGATTGTTAGCCTTAATAGTTTTTATTAGAAGTGATGGTCATTCACGTTTAGGAACTTTGTAACGTGTGTTAGATATCGTGATAGAATAGTCAACGGGCTCGTGGATTGGGCTAAGCTAATTGGGCATAAGTTATGTTAAGCTAGCCTTGTCTAGTTCGTGAAACCCAAGCCCAATCCAAGTCCATCTCAAGGCCCATGGCCAAGCCTTAGGGCATTATCTCTCTTACTATAAATACCCCTCAAGTACGTCATTTGAGGGGTGTGCTTGAGTGTGTGTGTGTGTGTTTTCCTTTGAAGCAATATACATCTTATTGTTTTCATCTTTCTTCTCTCTACCTCTCTAAACATATACACGAATACACATCTTAAGTCACCATCTCTTATCTTAATCTTTCTCTTTATTTACGCATAACAGTTTGGGTTTAACGTGGTATTCTTGTGTTCATAACGTGGGTATTTGATAAGGTTGATATATCTTTGGTCCTAACACCAAGTATAATTTTGAGATTTCAAGTGTTTTTACAAAACTGTCTTAACTATTCCAAAAGTAGTTTTTCTCAGTTTTAGTAAACAATTTTAATTCATTTTAACTTGTCATAAAAAATTTTAAAAAATAAAAATAAGAAGTCAACCAGCTTGTTTAACTGTGGTTAAAGAAAAAAAATTCACAAAAATGTTTTACTAGGGAATGCAGTGGGTTCAAAGTGGGTGGTTTGGGCACTTACTTGTTCTGTGCGGGGTGATCAGTCACATCCATGGTTCTTCTCAGCTTATTAATAAGTGCAAAACAGCTTGTTAATAGTGTCTATTGGGAGCAAAAGCAAGTGGACTAGGTGTGCTTCAAGTAGCTAGAAGCTCAGGTCCCAGCTCACTTTCTAGCTTATTTCAAATAAGCTCCAAAGTGAGCCTCTTTGGCCTGTTTGCTGCAGTCACATAGCAGCTAAGCATGTAACTTTTTGTTTCAAGTGCTTATTGGTATTGTTAGTTAGCTTAATTAGGTTTGTATTCTCTTATTAGTTTAATCAGCTTAGGTTTTAGTGTAGCTTCTGCTTATAAGTGCTTATTTTAGCTTGCTTATGCTTATTTCTATCCCTTTAGCTTTTTAGGATTCTCTAGTTCTGCTTACCAAGCCAACTGCTTATTCCCTTATTATCTTTAGCTTATTTAACTTGTATTTAGCTTATCTTACTTGGTCTTAGCTTATTCTTCTTTCTCTAAAACTGCTTTTCTGTGCTTATTTTTGTGCTTAAAACAGTTAAAAGGGTGTTTGTTTGTTCATCCCATCAGTGGGTAATAAGCTGTTCAAACACTTATTGATTGGTTTTTAGAGTAAAGTTTTCACAAAAGTTGTTTATCTTGGTTACATTTTCAAGTTCCAAAAAGAAAAAGTTAAAAAAAAATGTTTCAAAAAAGTGTGAGAGACCGGGTCGAACACTGGGTCTCACACCGAACCTTAACTCCCACACCATCACCAACTGCCCTTGGGACTTGTCTCACAAATATTTTGCACGATCTAATATAAAAGAGTCCCTAGGCAGTTTTAGCTTTTAGCACTTATTGGCTTATTTGTAGCTTATTCCTAAAAGCTCCACCAGATCTTTCAATTTTCCTAGGATCAGTAGCAAAAATAGTATTTCTCGGGATTTTTCTACATTTTTCTCAATTAGTTTATTATTTTTTTATCATTTAATTAGTGTTTAATAGTTTTTAATTCATAATAAATAATTTAAAAGTCAAAAAAATATAATTCTTTTTTCTAAAATTTTCTTTTATCATATAGTACGTAAGAAAATTGTTTTTACATTCGTAGGACTTTTATTTCATAAATTTTACGTTTTTACTTGCGCACTCGCGTAATTTTTATACTTAACGTACGTTTTCATTTTAAGTCACGTTTTCAGATAATTTAAGTTTACGTTTTAATTAAAATAGTTTATTTAAGTTATTTTGTTTTATGAATCATAGAAAAACATCATTTTGCAAATAGTGATAGCGTTTATTTAATATAATTTAGCTTTTTAATTTTCTTAATTTGTATTTAAGTCGCTGTAATTTATTAACTTTTTCTTTAGGTATAGTTATCCATCAAATCCTTACTGATCAAATCCTTAGTGATCATTATATCATCTGATCAAGTTTACACACCATTGAGTCTCCGTGGGACTTAACGACCCGGGAATTCATTATATTCCTCTGATCTTAATTGCATTAGTGTTTGAACTGTTTTAAGTTTCTTACGGTTAGCCATTCACAAGTGGCTAGCTTGTGTGAGATAACTTGACGGTTTTGCACCAATCAATAGCTTTGGCAACTGCAAAGGAGTGGATCAATCAGACATAAATAATGCTTTTCTTCATGGTTACATTGATGAAGAAATTTACATGGTTCCACCAGAAGGCTATAAGAAGGTTGGTCCTAATCAGGTATGCAAACTTAAAAAATCCCTCTATGGCCTCAAACAAGCTTCTAGGTAATGGAACTATGAGTTGACTAAGTTTTTAGTCAGTTTGGGATATGTGCAGTCTAAACATGACTATTCATTATTTGTCAAAAATAAGAATGGACAGTTTACTGCAGCTTTGGTTTATGTTGATGATATGTTGATCATTTGTAACTGTCGTGATGAAATCAAGTTTCTTAAGCATTCTCTTGATCAACAGTTCACTATTAAGGATCTTGGTCTAGCAAAATATTTCTTGGGAATTGAATTATGCTGAACTCATGCTGGCACTTATTTGAATCAAAGAATGTATATACTGGATCTTCTTACTGATGTTGGTCTAACAGCTGCTAAACCAAAGGAATTTCCTTTTCCCACTCAACTTAAATTATCACTCAATAAGGGTACACCTCTAAAGGATCCAGGGTCATACAGAAGGTTGATTGGAAGACTCCTGTACTTAACCATGACTAGACCAGACATTTTAGATGCTGTCCAACACTTGAGTCAGTTTGTTTCTGCTCCCAAAGATGTACATATGCAGGCTGCTCTACATCTCCTAAAATACTTAAAAGGGACAGTGTCTAAAGGATTGTTCTATCCTGTTCAACCACACCTCAAATTAACTGGTTTTTCAGATGTTGATTGGGCTTCATGTATCATGACTAGAAGGTCACTTACTGGCTATTGCATTTTCATGGGACACTCTCTAGTATCTTGGAAAACAAAGAAGCAAGCTACTGTTTCCAGATCATCCACTGAAGATGAGTATAGAAGTATGGTTGCAACCACATGTGAACTTTTATGGCTAACTTACCTACTGAAAGACCTACACATACCAGTTCACTATCCTATTACTCTCTTTTGTGACAACAAGTCAGCCCAACAAATAGCTGCCAATCCATGTTATCATGACATGACCAAACATTTGGATATTGACTGCCATTTCACAAGGGACAAAGTTCAAGATGGTTTCTTGCAAACTGCATACATTCCTACTTCCTCTCAGTTAGCAGATGTTATGACAAAGGCTTTGGGCAAAGTTCAACACAATTTTCTTATCAACAAGTTGGGTCTTTCAGAGCCTCCAACTTGAGGGGGGGGGGATGTAGAAGTATATACACTAGTTTTATCTTCTTTTGACAAGTTGTAAATATTAGAGGGTTAGATTTCTAACATTTTGTAATTCTGTTAGTAGCAGTTACTAGGCGGGCTATCCTTTAAATACCTTGTAATCCTTCATTTCACAATAACGAAATACAGAGTTTTCTCTCAATTCTATTATTCTATACTAATTGATGTTCTAATATCATCCACCTTAGAGTAGGCGTTTTTTTATTGATATTGTATTGCTAACCTTATCTATCAGTAAAGCATTAGTATGTTCGTGAAAAGCATTAATATTTTGGTTTTTTTCATCCTTTTTGACGAAGGATTGAGTTAACGTTGTGATACTACTATTGTTCCTACTGACAGATGGATCAACTGATATGGAACCACTATTCTCCCTATATGAGAGATCCATTGGCATCTTACTCGTATCCTACATGTTATAAGGCTCGCTCATTGACATAAAAATGGTATCCCCCCTTATTGAAAGTGTCAGGCACTGATATCACGCCGTCATTTCCTCTGTCAAAAGTGAGCCCTGGTGTTACCAACTCATCATCAGCCTCGCTATAAGAATCTTCTGTGGAATATGGATGTGCATGTATGTCCCGAAGATACAGCGATAAAATCTTAAGCATCCTTGACTTGATTGACTTTGACTTTCCTGATCCCACCATAGCTAATACCTGATCTTGATTCTACTAGCGGATGAGATATGGATAGTCCAAATGTGGAATGAATCACAAATGAATCAGCAATAACCTTTCTTCCCATAACCATATTCTCTACGCCAATTGATGGAAGGCTCCTATCACCAAAGCTGGTGGTGCTTGGTGTTTCACTGTCAAAGAGCCTTTCCGTAAACTGGCCTGCTGCAGAGTTAAACTACAAGAATTTCCACAATAAATGTTTGAGTTTAGAAGTGCGGTGTATGGATTGGGGTGTGGAATTTCAACTGCCTGTTTTTTGCTTGGAGATAGTTCTGCATCAGCACCATCTGTGAACCACTGAGAGAACGTTTGTAGTCACTTCGCCATGAATTATTATGGGTTATTTCACCTTCAACATTTTCCAAATAGACAATGAGTAATATCAGTATAATTCCATTCAAAATTTTCCAAATAGGGTTTAACAACTCTCAGTCAGCAGACACTGCATCATGACAAAAATACAACTAACTAACTAGAAGAGCATTTGACAACTAAGTAAAGTCCTAAGAAAAATTGATGCTTCAGTGAATGCGCATCGCATCATGATGAAATGCCAGCATTGGTGTTTGTTGATTAACTTTTGTCCAATTAAAGAGTGCTTTGGCGAACCAAATGCCCATAACTCATTTTAATGACAAAAGGGTCCACCAGAAATTAAGTTGGTAATATAATGATTTACTTACCATAATGTGGTTTGTAAACAAGTCTAGATGGGAGACTTAACTAAATATAGACTATATTATGTTTTATAATCTTTAGGAGTTGATCCCTATCTAAACTCTCTAAAAATATGTCCGTAATGTTGGAAATGTATATATTTACAAACATGTGAATGTCCGGATTCGAACTCGTGACCACGGGATTGCACACATTAGCGAATGAGAATTAAAGTTAATAATTAATGTTTATGTTTACGATTAATTATTGCACATTAAGTCCGGTTAACGATCGTTAAGTATTTAACGGAAAAATGACTAACGACCGTTAAATGAAAAGAGAAAGGACTAGAAATGGAAAACTTGGAAAAGTTATGGATTTCCTTTGGGCTTATCTACATGGCCGGCCATATGGGGCTTTCCAAGGCCTAATCCCTAACTTGTTCCCAAAGTTTACCTACTAGTATATAAAGAGGGTTAGGTTCTAGGGTTTCATACACTTGTGCATTGAATTAACCCTAGATCTCTCCTCTCCTCTCTCTAGTCTAATATTCGGCCGAACACCCCAATAGTAAGGGAGTTTGGTTTCGTTTTTCTTAAACGAGGACTTGTGTTAGATCTAGCAGTCGCTTGATTCGTTTGGTTAATTCGTGTGTACAAGAACGTGGTTGTAAGACATTATTCTTACACTAATAAGTACTTCTTTGTTTTGCTTTGCTCGAGGGTTGTTTTGCTTTGCTCGAGGGATTTGACATTCGCAAGAGGTACGTTACGCATACTTTCAGTTAATTAATTTATTTGTTATGATCTTTAGTCTTCCGCTGTGTACTCTTGATGTCTATAAGTTTATTGTATGTTTTATTTATTATAAACTCAACACGTAATACACACATCAATAATACAATTCCATAACCATTGCTAGAGGATTATGGTAGAAGATCAAACCTCCACTGGATCTTTTTTATCACATGAATGTATTCTATGGTGTTCACGTGCATCTCTCGAAAGGTTTACTTTACATTTATGTTTAAGTGTTTATATTATGTTTAACATGATTATTGGGATCAATATGAACACATGGTATCTTTAGATCACCGTGTTTTAAAGCTTACTAGTTGATCATTTTGTGATAAACATGACCATATAGCTTTTAGCTGGATTTTTTGCATTTCTTGTATACCAAGCAAATGAACTAGATCTCGCCTATGAAACAGATTAGAGAAGAGTTTAAATTGTTAAGATGGTCCATTTTGTTGCATTCTGAATACTTACAAGAGTTTATAACTTGCACTCACCTTTACCCAACGTATGCAAAGGAAAAAAAATGTATTTTTCAATTGTGTGCAGCAACTTTCTCTGTAAGCAACCATCTATAGCAGGTAAAATGATGATGTGCCTTGAAACATTCGTGCCATGTCACCATTTTGCTTGCTACACAGTGTTAAACTAGATACATGGATACAAATTCGAAAGCTTGTTACATACAACTGGGAAAAATAACTGTTTTTTTTCTTACATGCAATGACAAAATAGTGAAAGTTATATTGTCGTTTGATTAACCCTTTTTTGTGCGTAAATTTTAGTTTTATTGAGTCTCTTATTTAGAAAGCTGTGTGAATTTATACAAAGCGATTGGGAGTAGGGAGTTCTAGTCAACGTAGAAATATGGTATGTTCAGCTCTTGCTAGTTTCAAGTTTGTTTTGTTTGCTCCTGGTCGTGCTGAGTTAATTACTTGGGTCTCCTTTTTTCTTATTTTACTTTTTTTTAATGTCTTTATGAATTACGATGGTTTATGCTTTACCGTATATATTGGGTTAATTCCAATCTGTTAGAAATAAGTTAGTTAAGTATATTTGTGAAAGGATATACATGTTGGTTAAGAGGTTCGAATGAACCATCACAACCTTCACAAAAATTCCTTTTCATTATCTATAAATAGGAATACTTGTAAACATTTAAAGTTGATGCCAGATTAATCAAAACACTTGTATTTCATAGTTACAATTCATTTTTCGGTTTCTTGGTATGTTGTGACTAAAGTTGGATCATAAATCCATCGAAAAGGGCTAACAATTGGTATTAGAGCAGGTTTGGTTGTTAACCAAATTATCATATACCAGAAATACAAATCTTTCATTCCTGTTTTGAATAAAAAAAAACGTATCAATTTTCTTTCGGCCATTTTTTTGCAAAATTCATTGAACACACAATCAGAAACATCATATTCGTGTGTTTCAAACAATTTTATCAAGAGAATCCAATTTTCTATCACCAAGGGATCAATCACTTTGTGATTAGATCAACCGGCATAAAAAAAGGTTTCATCTTGTGTTTTGCAAATTCTGTTTCAAGAACATCAAACCGAAAAAATAAAAAATAAAAATAAAAATAAAAATCCATAACCCAGAATCATCATAATCATCAGAAGTTAGGCACGGTTACAAAATCCAAAACCGAAATTCAAAACAGAAATCCATATCGATCGGATAACATAAGTCATCATCAAGGGGCAGTAATCGAATCAATAAAACAAGGAAACGAACACACCTGTTTTTCGAAGAATCAAGACTCGCACCCTTAATCGAATCATCAACTGATTCAAGTTATCCATAGAGGCTCAGATCTTAAACGGTTTCAGAAGATCCTCAAATTGCGAAACTCTAATTTCGCACAACAATCAAAGGGATTCCACTGGTTCAAGAAGAACGCACAACCACAGAGAAGAGACGGTTAAAATGGCCATACAATCGGCGGTTAACCACCACAAGAAGGCAAGAAGACACATTAATCTCAAGAAGAGACATGCTTGTCTCCAAAGGAGGAGAGAGGCGCAACAGTTATAGCATCATCAGGACCCAAACAAAAGATATCGGGTTATATTAACCCAACAGGTTCCAAAAAAATATTCAACACCCTCCACTTTATTTTTATTATTTTTTTTATATAATATATATTAGTATTGATATATATTGTGTAGATTTTTAGAAAAATTACTTCCTTTAGATTTAAGTTAGTACTTTTCGGGCTTTTAAAAAATATAATAACCTAGTGATTACACTACTTATTATATTAAAGGGATAATTTAAGAAGTAATTAACCTTCGGTTATTCAACTTAGAATATAAAATCTCCAATGATAGTTTGGAAAAAAAAATAATAAAAAAATAAAAAACTAGTCCTCCCTATAAGTTATAGATAGCTTGTAAGGCACAAAACAAAGGAGCTCGCCAGAAAAGAAATTTCGAGACACTTAGTGTTAGATATTTCATTTGGAGATTTATACAATATCCTAGAGATATGACAAAAGAAAGTGGAGATAATACAAAGAAAGAAGTAAGTACTACTAGTACACCTCAATTCTAATGTCCGATGCTAAAACCCTCGAATTACTCATTATGGGCAATTCGAATGCAAATCATTCTCGAAGAGAATGGTTTATGGGAAATGATAGAGCCACTAGAGACAACTCAAGCTGACAACAAGAAAGATAAGATTGTAATCCCATTCCTTTACCAAGCTTTACCCGAAGAACAATTGCTTCAAATAACAAAGCACAAAACCGCGAAAGCCATATGGGATGCTTTGAAGACTAGACACATTGGCGAACAAATAGTTCAACAAGCAAGATTACAAACACTCAAATCCGACTTTGAGATGTTACATGTGAAGGAAGACGAGACAATCACACCTTCACCGGAAAAATAACAACACTAGTAAACAAAGCTGCTAGTCTAGGGCACACAATTGAAGATCAAACAATAGTATGAAAGCTATTAAATGTTGTACCCGATAGTAGGGGTGAGCATCGGTCCCGGACCGGACCGGACCTCCAAGACCGAGGACCGAATTAGCCAAAAAGCCTAGACCGAGGACCGGACCGAATGTGGTCGGTCCGGTTTGGTCCGGTCCGGTCTCGGTCAGTCCGGTCCAACAAGGCCAAAATAGTCGGTTTAGGTCCGGCCGGACCGGACAGACCGACTTGACCGAGGACCCAAAATCCTAGACCGAGACTTGGACCGAATGTGGTCGGTCCGGTGGAATTCGGTCCGTCCTTTCGGTCGTTTGCTCACCCCTACCCGATAGGTATCTGCAAATAGTTGCATCAATAGAGCAATATTCTGATCTAAGTAAAATGACAATGGAAGAAGCAATTGGAAGTCTCAAGACATACGAGGAAAGAATTAAGTACAAGAAAGGTAAACAAGTGGACAATCAAGAGAGACTGATGTTCACAGGACATGAAAACAGAGGAAAGTATTTTAGAGGACGTGGACGTGGAAAACATAGATTTTCACAAGGAAATAACCACGAGAAATTTAAGGAAGAGAGGAAAGATGGAGAAACCTCTCATAGAAACTTCAATGGAAGCAACTTCAAGAAATCAAGCTATGATACTAGCAAATTACAATGTTTCAAATGTAAGAAGATAGGGAATATTGCACCTAACTATCCTCAAGGGACAAAGGCAAATGAGCAATCTAATCTTGTTGAAGAAGACTTAAAACCAACCCTATTAATAGCAATACTAGAAGACTTAGATGAAGGGAAACAAGTAAAAGAAGTTGAAGAACAAAATGTCTCACTACATGAAGAAGATGTAGGGTATAAATAGAAAAATATGAATAGTCTATGGTACTTAGACAATGCAGCTAGCAACCATATGATTGGAGTGAGAGAACACTTCAAGGAGTTAGATGAGAAGGTCAGTGGAAAAGTAAGATTTGGAGATGGTTCACACATAGAGATCAAAGGAAAAGGTTCAATTTTAATAGAATGTGATGACGAGAAGCAAATAATTATATCATACGTATATTACATTCCTAGCTTGAAAAGCAACTTATTGAGCCTTGGACAATTTACTGAAATTGGTTGTAAGGTAGTAATGGAAGACGACAAATTACGACTTTATGACATGGATAACAAAATCTTCATGAAAGTTACGAGACAAAGAAACCAACTATATGAAGCAAGTCTGAGGATAGGCACACCTGTCTGCCTACTAGCAAATTTAAAGGATAATACATGGTTATAGCATGCGAGACTAGAATATCTCAACTTCGAGTCACTAAGATCAATGGCTCAAAGGGATTTAGTTTATGGAATACCTTCCATTAAACATATAACACAAATCTGTGATGTTTGTTTAATTGGAAAACATAGTAGAACGCCATTTCCTAAAAGAGCAAGAGCTAGATCAACTTCACCTTTAGATTTAGTATATGGAGATTTATATGGACCAATCTCACCACTGACACCTTCTAGAAAAAATACATATTCTTGTTAGTAGATGATTACTCAAGATATACGTGAGTGTATTTCTTAAGTATGAAAGATCAGGCATTTGATACTTTCAAAGAATACAAGAAGATGATAGAAAATGAGTTAAGGACAACATTGAAGATGTTAAGAACTGATCGTGGAGGAGAATTCACATTGAATGAATTCACACAATATTGTAAAGAAAATGGTATAGCACGACAACTTACCGCACCTTACTCATCGCAACAAAATGGAGTAGTTAAAAGAAGAAATAGGACAATTATGTCTACAACAAGATGTATGATGAAATCAACGAACATGCCACAAAACTTTTGGGTTGAAGCTGTTAGACACGCCATATACATCTTAAATAGTGTTCCTACAAAAGCATTAGAAGACATTACTCCATATGAAGTAATTAAACGAAGAAAGCCAAACTTAGAGAAGCTGAGAGTTTTTGGCTGCATAGCATATGCAAAGGTACCATTACAACATTTGACGAAGCTAGATGATAGAAGTAGTAGAATGGTATGCTTAGGAAATGAACTAGGATCAAAAGCTTATCGTTTATTTGATCCAATAACACAAAAGATATGTGTTAGTAGAAATGTGAAGTTTAAGGAGAATGAAACATGGGATTGGAAGGAATACATGAGTAAGCACATTAACGACGAACCCGAATGGAATAACTTCAAAATAGAAAATCTTGAAGCCACAAATGAACATCATGATCAAGGAACTCAACCAACTGAAGATGACAATGAATTCCCTAACAATGATGATGATGGTTATGCATCACCGACAACAAGCTCTCCTTCACATTCTCAAACACCTTACACACCATCAACAAGCTCATTACAAGTAAATTCTCAAGTTACACCCATTACCTCAATCTATCAAAGTGATAGTGGTTCAATCTCAACCACAAATTCACATTCACACTTTGATCATACGTCGTTGAGAGGTTATAGAACATTAAATGACTTATACGAGAACATCGAGGAATTATTATTGGCTGAAGATGAACCCAAGAACTACAAGGAAGCATCAAGCAATCAAAAATGGATTGAAACAATGAAGGTCGAGATAGATTCCATCAATAGGAACAACACATGGGAATTAACCACTCTACCCAAAGGACATAAAGCAATTGGTTTAAAATGGATTATTAAGACTAAGAAAGATGCTAATGGAGATATAATCAAGCATAAAGCAAGATTAGTAGCAAAAGGTTTAATACAAGAGCATAGCATAGACTTTGAAGAAGTATTCACACCTGTAGCAAGAATGGAAACTATCCGATTACTACTCGCTATAGCAGCTAACAATAAATGGGAAGTACATCACCTCGACGTAAAATATGCATTTCTACAAGGAGAATTAAAAGAAGAAGTGTACGTTACACAACCCAAAGGATTTATGAAGAGAGAACATAATGAGAAAGTCTATAGACTTATAAAAGCTTTGTACGGACTAAGACAAGCACCACGTGCATGGAACATAAAGTTAGACAACACCTTGAAGTAATTAGATTTCAAGAAATGCGCACTAGAACAAGCTATCTACACGAAGACATCAAAAGACTTAATACTACTAATAGGAGTTTATGTAGATGATCTAATCATCACTGGTACACCAAAGAAGGAGATAGACAAGTTTAAAGCTCAAATGGAAGAAAAATTCAAAACGAGTGACCTAGGATTATTAGCTTACTATCTATGAGTAGAAATCACACAAATGGGGTTGTGACATTTCGATAAAGCAATCTGCCTATGCAAGCAAGATCATAAAGGAAGTTGGTGTGATAGACTGCAACGATACGCTATACCTATAGGGACCCCGGCAACAAGACTGACAAAGCAACTGAAGAATAATGGTCAACTCAACTGAATATCGAAGTTTAATGATTGTGTGTAAAACTAAAGCGGGGGGGGGGGTTTGAATAGTTTTACCAATTTAAAACTTCCTTTTAAAATATTTAGATCAACTTATGTTAATCTATTTAGATATGTATGTTGGATGTTGATAGATAGATATATAAAAGTGTAATCAAAGATAAATAGTAAAAGTGTAAAACTAGGGATCCATGGGACGCTCCTCTTTGCCCATGGTTATTTTTGTTATGGGTCATGGGTCATGGGTTGTTCCATGGGTATTTTATTAGATACAATGTACCTAATGGGTGTAATGCACCTAATCAAATGGGTATGGGTCAATACCATGGGTTGTAGTTTTTACCCATTTATAATACATACTAGTTATGTATATATTTGCCCAATATGTAAACACTAGTTGTTGTACATATGTATTACTAAATCATAAAATCAATTATACTTGTTTTAGTGTTTTATGTGAAAACGTAAGTGTGTTCAAAACTATTGGCTCAAAACCATTTACGTATTTTATTTGTTTCGTTAAAATGATTTTACGTTTGTTATCGACAAAACATTAGAAGATCGTAAAATATAAATAAACGTTTTACGGCTTATTTGTATTAACAATCTCCCCCTTTTTGTTGATAACAAAACATACAAGTATTTAAGGAAAAACTAAAATTCTTAAAAGTTCGAGAATTGGAGTTTTTACTTCTTATCCCCTTTTGTCGAAAACAAAAAGAGCGTCGACAAAGAAACTAACACATTGTTTTAAGGAAACGTGTGTGTAAAAGAAAAAAAAACATGTAAAAAGAGCAAAGTGACGGGATTGGTTCGAGTCTTAACCCCCCTTGATGGAGTCCATCACTTGTGAAGGGCTTCAAGTAATAAAAATAGAAGCTAATGTATTGCACTATGTTACAAATGGTTTCGTCCTTATGATGGAAATGCTCCCCTTTGAAGATTGCAACTTTGCAATGGGGTGTCATGAAGTGTAATCCAAATAGGATTATGTTGCAAATGGTTTTGCAATGTATGGTTTGACACAAAGCTCCCCCTAGCTTAGGTGTTGTAAAAAATCTTCATTGTGCATTTGAAAATCTACAAAAAGAAAGATTAGAAAAAAGGTATTGTGCATAATTTACTGCAAATAAGACCAAGTTAGTAAAATTTTGTTCTCTGTACATGGATCCCAGGTTTCCTCTTTTGTGGGATCCGTCTTGGCAAGATCCAGGGCTCCTTTTGTCTGGGGTGACAGATTATTCAACAAAGGTGAAATATACCAATAATGCTAATATAAGAGTGAGATATTATACAAACAACAACCATATACTCAAAGCAATATGGCAAATAGTTATCATTCAAAAAACAAAGAGATAATCAAGAAATCTCTTAAAACTAGAGAATGATTTAGCCAGACATTTTCTAAACTAATAAGTTACTAAAGTAAAATGCAACAAAGGGCTTGAGTTATAAGGATAGTAGGGACTTGTTGATTCGGTCAATCTTTCAAGAAGATGATGAACATGAAATGCAAACTCATTTCAGTACTTCGAAGTAAGTTCTTGGTAATTAGACAATAGAGCAATTATTGTCTTGATGTGGACCGGAGGAAAATGATGGTTTGGGAGGCTCTATGAATGATGGTGGGGATTCATTAAAGAAGTAGGTGAAAGGTATAAAGACCTAGGGTGGTGGTTAATGGATATTCATGAATATGATCAAGTCCTTGGGGTTCCTTGTTTCCATTGTTAGGAATTAGAAATTCAGGTATTAAAGAGTCGGTCACCTCAAGTATATGTAATCGTTAGAAAGCTCGTAGTCATAGTTATTTTATGTTAAGTAGTATTTTTGTTAAGTAACACGTGGAGACGGACGGGTCTTTACCCACTGTATGCCTGATCCACAGCCCGTTGTGTGGCGTTTTATGTAAGACTATAAATACCCTCTACCTCCCAAGGTAGAGAGTTGGAGCTCATAATAATATTTTCTTTCTCTCACTATAGTTCCCAACTCTCTTCCTTTCTCTCACTAGAACTCTCTCTCTCTAACATTCTTATACGCCTACTTTGATCATGGTTTGAGTGTTTGTGAAATCCAATATCAACAATTGGTATCAAGAGCCATGGTTTGATCACTCATCTTTCATGCTCTTTGTTTGGTGGATTTCATAAGGTTTTTGGAGTATTAAGGGTTTAGGAGAGTTTGATTCATTTGGACAAATTTTAGTGTTAAAGTTTGAATTTTGCTTGTACTTTTGTGTTTAGGATCATCATATGTGTTTATGTTTTGAATTGGAAGCCTTAAATCATTGTGGTTTGGTTGTTTTGGATTGATAAAGTGGTTATTTTTGAAAAAAAGGACTGAGCGAGTTGTGTCTCGGACTTGTGTTTCTTCAAAGCGAGTTGCTTTGTTATTTAAAGCGAGTTGGTACATGCGACTTAGCTGTTTAGCGAGTTGATATTTATGCTTCTTGGGTTCTAAGCGATTTTGTTTTAAGCGACTTGAGATCTAAGCGACTTGCTACTTAGCGAGTTGTACCGTTAGCGAGTTAACTTAAGCGACTTAGTGTTCAAGCGAGTTGATTGTGTTGCGAGTTGAGACTAAAGAGAGTTGGCTATTTAGCGACTTGATTAATTAAGCGAGTGGAGTGTGTTGTGTTGAAGTGACTGCTTATGCGAGTTGTGTGTTTAGCGACTTGTTCATTTAGACTTTTTTCTTCTTCGTGTTACGTTCTTACGGTTGTTCTTTTGGGTTAGTAAAATCCCGTGAAAGAATCAATTTCCCGGTTTAATCAAAGAATTGCAAAATCCCGTAGAGCTTGAAACATGTCTACAATCGTTCCTACTATCATCTCCACTGTTGCCGAGGATGTTCAAGCAGCTGGTTCAGATATCGTCCACCCATGTTGACAGAACAGACTACGATTCTTGGGCTCAACGAATCAGATTGTTCTGCCTTGGAAAGGAAAATGGTGTCAACATTCTCAAATCCATTGATGAAGGACCGTATCGAGTTGAGACGACTAGAGATGTACTTGATACTGCTGAAGATGGAACTCTGATCTACGGAATGGACAGACCAAAGATGTATGATGAGCTTGATGATAAGGAGAAAAAGAGATTCGATGCTGATATCAGGGCTTCTAAAATTGTTCTTCAAGGTCTTCCTAAAGACATCTACAAGCTGATCAATCACAACACCGAAGAAAAGGCAGTATGGGATAATGTCAAGATGCTTCTCTCAGGTTCAGAATTAACTATGGAAGACAGAGAATCACAACTCTATGACGAATTTGAACACTTCAAGATGAAACCAGATGAGAGTGTCTATGAGTACTATGTGAGATTTCATAAGTTGGTGAATGACATGAGGAACATCAGAATGACAATGCCTAACATTCAGCTGAACTCAAAATTTGTGAACAACATGAATCCCGAATGGCACAAGTTTGTCACCTCTGTGAAGCTCACTAAAGGATTGAAGAATACAAACTATGAGCAACTCTATGCCTTCCTCCTTCAGAATGAGAGACATGCTATGTTTAAAAAATTGGTTCTTAATCAGTTCAAAACCAACCAGGGAGAGACAAGCTCGTCTAATGACTCAACTGCCTTCTACTCAAACATCGGAATCCATACTTATGGGAAATGGTAATCACAAACTAATTCCTGATCCTATGTTCAAACAAGCTGATGCTGATGCACACGTGGGTAATTTCATTAATCAACTAGCTCTTCTGATTAGTCAAAACATGAATTCTCTCCCACAAACCAATAACAACCTCAGAACAGCATCTAACCCACACAATCAAGCTACTGTTAAAGATTGGAGGATCGTGGTGCAACCAGTTCAGGAAAGACAGTATGATCAGGGAAGAGGTGGAGCTGGTAGAGGTTATGTTGGTAATCAGAATCGAGGAAGGAATGGTAATCCAGGTCAATCTAAGCTGATCAAATGTTATAATTGTGGTGGTGAGGGACACATTGCAAGGAACTGCACATCTCCAAAACGTCCACAGAATGCTGATTACTTCAGAGATAAGATGCTGCTTGTGCAAGCTCAGGATAATGGTGCTGCTTTGGATGAAGAGGAATTGTTGTTTCTAGCTGAGGGCAATGCAGCCTATTCAGGAGATAGGTCACAATCATCAGAATGCCTTTCAAGTCGCTGATTGTGATGCATACGACTCTGATGTGGATGATGGACCTACTGCACACACAATCTTTATGGCTAGCATTTCTCCAATGGTTTCTCCCAAGGTCTCCTCTTCACCACAAGCTGGCCCATCCAAAGACACACTCATCTCAGAGGTACTAAAACTATACGATGATGCTGATGTGCAAAAGATGCATGACAAAGTACTATCAACTGAAACTTTTGTATCAAATATTGAAAATATGGGTAATATCAATGTTGTCCCATATGATCAATATGTGAAACAAAGTGAAAGTGAAGTTGTACCAAGTGATGCATCTCTTGCAGTCAACAATGACTATATTTTTGATGAATACACTGCCTGTGCCCCTGATGAGTCTGTAATATCTGAATTAAATGCCTATAAAGAACGTGTTGCTATTTATGAACAACGTGCTAAATTTGAGTTGACCACTCGTGAGCAGGAAATGGATGACCAAGTGCGTACAATTATTAGAAAAAGTAATTTTCGAGAAGAAGTATTAAAACAAGAGTTAAATTCCTTGCAAGAAAAGCCTTCTAAAACTGCTAAGCAAAAACAAGAACTTCAAGAAAATGTGAAAATGCTTAAGCAAGAATTTAATGCAAAGGAATCAAAACTCTTGAAAGATTTTTCTAATCTGAAAACTTTGAAAAACAAACTTGAAAACAAGTTGTACATACAAGGGAACACCATTCAGACTGCTCACATGATCACTAAGCATAGGGTCCTAAGCGATAAGCATAGCATTCCCTTGTTAAGGAACCAAATCCAGAGGTCATTAAAAGGGCTAGAAATGCTCATAAGGTTCTTAATGATGGCAATGAAATCCTTAAACCTAGACGAAAACCTAGTTGCGTTGAGTGCACTGAGGAAGATAAGAAATCAGATGAAGTCACTAGGGAAAAGATGAACAAGAAATTAGATGATCCTAAATGTAGAGAGAAGAAAATAAAGATCACACCCCATGGTTACAAGAAGGAAAACGATTTCTTGAACATGTTTAAACCTCAGACATTGTTGACTCCTGAACAAGTTTTCTGGAAAATGGATTTAGATAAGCAGAAAGCTGAAAATATTGTTGAAACAAACCCTCCTCTTTGGAAAATGCCTAGAGCGACTGTGTATCCTCCTAATACACCAATGCATCTTGTTCCTAGAACAATTGCCACTAAAAGCAAGACCTTAATTAGCCAATATGTTATACTTCAACTATTTGTTGATTTTGAGAAAACTTGCAAGAAAAGGATCACACCCACTGGTATTACGGAAGGAGAAAGGGGTTTTGAGCAAATGAAAGAATGTTATTTAACTGAGGTCATGCTTTCTTTAAACTTCTAAAAGATCACTTTGAGAGTCTTAAAAGGGGATAGAAACTGATATTAAGGGAATGGAAAAGGAATTTGATGCAATGATAGTTGAAGTTAGTGACTATGAGCGAGCACTAAAATATAATGAGAGTGAGAGGAAGAACTTGCATACACTAAATGAGAACCTGATTTCTGAATGTATTACTCAGGATGTGTTTTTCACTGCTACAAATTGTTCCATTAATGCTTCCAAATTTCATGAATTATCGGTTGCACTGAAAGTCTCCCATGATCGTGTCATTGAGCTTGAAAAAACTAATTCTGAACTAAACGAGAAAATTGAACTGGATGATCACGACAATTTGGTTAAACATTTTTCTAAACTGGAAGTTGAGCATTTAATTTACAACTAAAATATCAACATCTTAAAGAAAATGTCAAAACTTCAAATATCAAGACATCCTCAGATGCTCCAGAGTTTGATGACGTTTTTCAAATTAACAAACGTGATGAACAGATTCAAGCTCAGTGCAACACGATCAGAAAGTTGAAAGCCCAAATCTCTCAATTAAAGGGTCAAACGAACAATATGACAGGCTCCCCAATGCCTCCTCCTTTAGATTCTCAGAATTCTCAAACTTTTCATCTTCAAAACTTTGTTGATGCCTTACAAAAGGAAAACGAGAGTTTTCTAGAAGAAAATGAAAAAGTTAAACGACATTTTAAAGAGTTATATGATTCAATAAAAGTCACCCGTGACCAAAACAACGAAAAAAATAACGTCTTTACAAAAGGAAATTGAGAATCTGAGAAGTCAGGGAAATGGGAAACTGCCACTTGTTTTCAATAAGAATGTTGTCTCAAAGTCACCCTTAGACTGCAAATACACTGTGACAGTTAAATATATTCCTCCTCATCTTAGGAATAATGAACATGCTTTTCATGAATACTGTGCTCACCTTAAGGATAGTCTAGAATGTCTCGTGAGATTGTCGAAGAGGATTTCATTAACAAACCTCTTGATAGTGAAATTAGGTTTGCTTGCCTCCAGGCCAAACGATCTCAAGAGTTGCTAGAATGTGTAATTGCAACATGTCCCAAATCCTTAACCTTAGGTGCAAAAGGCAAAGCTGTGATGCCTTGTTCTATGCCTAGTTCTGAGCCTTCAAACAATTCTAGGCCCAGTTTAAGAAGTATACATCAATGTGTCGTCTAGTAATACAGATCCTTGCACGTCCAGTTCAGGAATGCAAAAAGTAGATCAACCAACTAATGTTCCCATAATTCCTTACAGGAGAAGTCAATGACATTAAAGCGAGCAGGTCAAAGTCTCAAGACAATACAAGGAATGATAGGACCTCGCAAGCTAAAAATGTGCATTGGAAGAAAGTAGAAGACCAACCTAGGATCTTTAAGCTTGTGTTGAATAAAACGAATCGTGTTGATTCTAGTATTAGCCTTAGGCGTACTGTAATTAATTCGAATTCTGATACTATTTGCAAACCTTGTAATGATGTCTGCTTGAATTCTGTTGCTAATCATGAATGTGGGGTGAATGCTTTGTCTAATGCTGTCAAATGCCCAGTTAAAATTGTTAATGCTAATAATCGTGCAAATAAGGCAAAAAGGCAAAAACGAAAGATTGTTAGAAAACAGTGGAAACCCACAGGAAGAACTTTTATAAAGATAGGTTATTATTGGATACCTTTTGTCCATAAGAATAATCAGTTGTTCTCCAAACTGCTAAGATTATGCCCACTAGAAAATGGATGCCTACTGGTAGAACTATTCCCTTAAGAAGTAACATACTTTGAATAGGTCAAATACAGACACCAGCATTGCATCTATTCCCAATGATTCCATTGCTTCTACTTCTGATATGGATGTTTCTATTTCTGATGTGGGTGTTCCAATTACTGTTACTAACCAAGTGGAACCCATTCTTGCATGGGGATCCCAATTATCCAGTTATCCATTCTTGTCTGTGTTCAACTGCAGATCGTTCTAATCGTTCTGTGGTACCTGGACTCAGGCTGTTCCAAGCATAGGACTGGAGAGGCGGGTCGCGGCTCATGAACTTCGTGAGCAAATTCATCGGGACTGTTAGATTCGGTAATGATCATTTCGGTGCAATTATGGGTTATGGTGATTATGTTGTTGGTGATAGTGTTATCTCTAGAGTATACTATGTGGAAGGTCTTGGTCATAATCTGTTCTCTGTCGGTCAATTCTGTGACTCTGATCTAGAAGTAGCCTTCAGAAAACATACTTGTTTTGTTAGAGAACTTGATGGTAAGGAACTTTTAAGAGGAACTCGTGGTTCAAATCTTTACACCATCTCTATAGAAGATATGATGAAGTCTTCTCCAATTTGCTTGCTGTCAAAGGCTTCAAAAACAAAGTCATGGTTATGGCATCGACGTCTCAATCACTTGAACTTCGGCACCATCAATGATCTCTCCAGAAAGGACTTAGTTGTAGGTTTACCTCGACTAAAGTATGAAAAGGATCATCTTTGTTCAGCATGTCAATTGGGAAAAAGCAAGAAGTATGCCCATAACCAAACCTACTAACTTGTCACAGAAGTTCTTCATACAATTCATATGGATTTATGTGGACCAATGAGAGTGCAGAATATCTTTGGGAAGAAATATGTGTTAGTTGTAGTTGATGATTACTCTAGATTCACCTGGGTCAAGTTCTTAAGGACAAAGGATGAAACTCCCGATATCATCATCAAACTCATCAAACAGCTGCAGGTTCGACTTAACAAAATCCGTCAATTATCCGGACAGACAATGGAACTGAGTTTGTTAACAAACAACTTAGTGAATTTTATGTAAGCATTGGAATCAGCATCAAAGAAGTGTTCCACGAACTCCTCAACAGAACGGTGTAGTTGAAAGGCGAAATCGAACTCTTGTAGAAGCCGCTAGAAAAATGCTGATTTACTCAAAAGTTCCAATGTTTCTCTGGGCTGAAGCTATTGCCACTGCATGCTACACACAAAATCGTTCCCTGATTCACACTGTTCATGGAAAACACCATATGAACTTGTCCACCACAGAAAACCTAATCTCTCTTTCCTTCGTGTGTTTGGAGCATTGTGCTATCCAACTAATGAGGGTCAAGACTTAGGCAAACTTAGAGCTAAAGCAGACATTGGAGTATTGTAGGGTATGCACCAAACAAAAAGGGATACCGAATCTACAACAAAGAACCCGAAACATCATGGAAACAATTCACGTTACGTTTGATGAGCTGAACGGTCAAACGGCTCCTGAACAATTCAGTTCTGGACCCGCACTTCAAAACAGTCCAATTGGTTCATCCCTGTTCCAAACTCTTCTCAAGAAACTCCATATGTACCTCCATCTGAAGATGATTTAAAGAAAATGTTTGATCCTATGTTTGATGAACTTTATGATCCGAGTACTAATGAGGTGTTGATCCATACAACAGAGGCTGCCATATCCAGGAATGAAGTCAATCCCTCAGTCTCAATATCTTTAAGTCAAGAAGCACCTGCTGCTGATCCTTCAGTCTCATCAACAAATCATCATTCTTCAAATGTACATCATGGAAATGTTTTTGGCTTCAATGATGAAGTTAATCCCTTTGCTACTCCGAAGATGCTCGTTTGAAACATATTTGCTCCTGAATCTTCATCAGAATCCATCTTCTAAGGAGACATAAACGCTGCTACTTCAGTCCACTCAACAACTACCACATGAACACCTCAGAAAATGGACTCACGATCATCCATTAGACAACATCATTGGAAATCCCTCTCGTCCAGTATCCACACGGAAACAACTTGCACCCGATGCCTTATGGTGCTTCTTCAACTCCGTACTCTCTAAGATCGAACCAAAAGATGTTAAAACCGCCATGAATGAAGATGGCTGGTTCAATGCTATGCAAGATGAAATTCATGAGTTCGATCGACTAGATGTATGGGAGTTAGTACCTGCTCCAGATTGTGCTATGATTATTGCTCTAAAATGGATCTTCAAAGTGAAACTTGATGAGCATGGTGATGTGTTGAAGAACAAGGCTTGATTAGTTGCTAAAAGATACCGTCAAGAGGAGGTATTGACTTGAAGAATATTTTGCTCCAGTTGCTCGAACGAGGCAATCGAATCTTTTGGCTAATGCTGCTAGTAAGAACATGGTAGTCTATCAGATGGATGTGAAGACGGCATTTCTGAACGGAGACCTTAAAGAAGTCGTCTACGTCCGCCAACCTGAAGGATTTGTAAATCAAGAGCATCCTACTCACGTTTATCGTTTGAAGAAGGCCCTCTACGGTTTAAAGCAAGCTCCAAGGGCATGGTATGATACACTGTCAAAGTTTCTTCTATCTAACGGATTTAGCAAAGGAGCAGTTGATCCAACATTGTTCACCAGGAAGTCAGGCAAACATTTAATTCATGTTCAAATTTATGTTGATGATATTATTTTGCCTCGACTGACCCAATGGAATGTGATCGTTTTCTAATGAAATGAGTTCAAAATTTCAAATGTCAATGATGGGACAAATGTCATTTTCTTGGGATTACAAATTTCACAAAGTCCCGGAGGCATCTTTATAAATCAATCTAAATATGCACAGAATCTTAAAGAAATTTGGATTTGATTCAAGTGACCCTGTTGACACCCCATGATTGATCGAACCAAACTAGATGAGGACCACTCAGGAATCATGATTGACCAAACAAAATATCGAAGTATGATTGGATCCCTGATGTACCTCACAGCCAGTAGACCCGACATCTTGTTCTCTGTTTGCATGTGTGCTAGATACCAGGCTAAGCCTACTAAAAAGCACCTTGAAGCTGTTAAACGGGTCTTTCGGTATCTCCAAGGAACCATCAATATGGGACTATGGTACCGAAAGACACCGGTATGTCACTAACGGCTATGCGATGCTGATCATGCAGGTTGTCAAGATACACGTCGAAGTACGTCTGGAGGTGCTCAGTTTTGGGGTGATAAGCTAGTGAGCTGGTCGTTCAAAGAAGCAAATGAGTACTTCTATTTCCTCTACAGAGGCTGAATACATAGCCATGTCATCTTGTTGTGCTCAAATCTTATGGATGAGATCTCAATTATCTGACTATGGCTTGAATTCAACAAAATCCCTCTGTACTGTGATAATAAAGTGCTATTGCTCTCTCATGCAACAACGTTCAACACTCAAGAGCAAAGCATATCGACATTCGACATCATTTCATCAGGGAACAAGTGGAAAAGGTGTGGTGGAACTCTATTTTGTGAGGTTTGAATATCAGTTAGCAGACATCTTCACCAAAGCTCTTCCAAGAGAACGCTTTGAGTTTATTCTTCCACGACTGGGCATGAAAAGCCTTCAACCAGAAACACTCAAACGTCTTCAGGAGGAAGACGAGGAGTAAAGGTCTATCTTCATCTATCTCTTGTATATATCTATTGTAAAAACAAAATACAAAATTATAAAACCTTCAAAATTCCATAAAATTATCTAAAAATCCTTTTGTGCTGTCATTTCAAAGAAATGACACGGGACTTTAGATGTTGTTCGAATTGTGCTTAAAAAACAAAAAAAAAAAAAAAAAAAAAAAAAAGAGGGAAGAAAATAATAGTTTTTGTCATTTTCGGCAAAGTAACCGCTTTTCAAAGAAAGAACAGAGCAATGCTTTTCATGTTTTCAAGATTTGAGATTTGTTTGAACGTTCATCAAAACTTTTATCAACCAAATTCCATGCTCTGATTCTATAAACATTTATCTGCTGAAAACTAACTGCTTTGAAAAATAACTCAGTCTCTATTTTTGATAATCATCTGGACTTATTTGTCAAAATATCAATCTCTCAATCAACAACCTATGTCATTGATTGAGGGGGAGAATGATTTCAATTAAATTAAAAAGTTATTTGGCATTCAATTGTTTTCAAAAGATATTCATGCATGTTTTATCAATGGAGTTTAAAGTTTTAAAATCCGATCCTTATCAGTTAAAACGCTTTAATAATCAAGTCACAATTCTCCTTAAAAGCTTTCAAAATCAATTTAAATCTATAAGAGATCACAAATCTCAAATGATTTGATAATTGTGATCGGGGGAGAATGTGTGATTTAAATTGGATTTAAACTGATAATTCGGTAAATGGTTTTATAAGGATGTACATGCTATCCTGCCCACATGTGACAAACGATTTCAAATTTTCCATGCACATGTTGTGGGGGAGCATCTATCTTAAACCTATGATTTGAAACGTGATCACTTATCTCAATGTGCAGGTTTCCTCTAGTATGTGCAAAACTCTTTTCAAATCTCGAGGCACATATTAAGGGGGAGCAAAATCATGAAAACTCATCCCTTCCCAAAATGCTTTATCTACTTGATTTGATTAGGGAAGTGATGTGATATCTTTTAGAAATGGTAATCAAAGAAGTAATTTCTTCCTCTTGCCTCCGTGTGCAAAACGATTTCAAACATTTGATACACATGTTGAGGGGGAGCCTTATTCTTAAAAATATCAAAACAATTCAGGTACAAATGCTTTGATAAAATATCATAAGTATCTGGATTGATTTTCAAATGATTTTCAATTGGTTCCTATGGCAGATGAACAATACCAAAAGACCGACCAACTTTACATTATGTATGGTGATATAAGGACGATAAGGTTAGGAATATGTTCCCATGATCCTTGAGCAGGAGGATCTACCCAGGACTATCCACTAGTTAGTGTAGAGTTCTTAGGTATGATGATAAAAGGAGAAAAAAAAGATATGGGAAGAGTCTTGGTGAGGCTGAGCTAGTCTTTGGAATAAACCCAACAAGGTTCTTGCTATGAAGTCTCGGTAAGCACTGAAGGGGTTGAAGAATTAAAAAAAAAATTGAATGAGAAAAGGGTGAAAACAAATAGCCCTCCATTTATTCAACCTTAGAGCGGCAGGGTTCAATTCATATGCTACTGATGGTAACATCGGTTTGAAGACAAGGCGTCATGGACCCGTGGCCTTGCACTTCAACTTCCCAAACCACTCAAGTTCCTCTTAAAGGACTTGTTTCATTCTCAGGGAACAGACATTATCTATCGACTTTCTCTTAGAGATTGTTGATATTGAAGAAGGATACCCTCTCCTAGTCTCAGATAGGATCCAAATATGCACAAATTGAGTCTAGTGCCACGAGATCATCAATAAATCTCATTAGGACACTTTCAATGAAGACTCTCTGTTTCACACAATGTGGAAAGAGATTATATCTTGAGTCCTATGCATTATCCTTGTGGTATTGCGGAACATCCGAGTGATGTGTTTACATATTCATTGTGAAGATGGAAAGCCTTCTAGAGCCAACATCTAACAAGCTCCTGGTAGGTGGCATGTGAGATCTATTATACAGATCAACCATGTGACAACTGAACAGAAACAATGGGGCGATTCAATCTTTTGAATCAATCCTGGTTCAGGTTATGGATTGGCGGATACCTTTGAAAAACCGGTCTTTGTGCTTTAAAACTCCTTTCATTAGCACGTCGTGTACTAATTTTCAAATCAAAGGTGTTTTATGATTGATAATTGATTTTCATTAAAACCTTCGTTATATTGCAAAAACAATTTCTATTGAGCAATACATGATTGTTTCTCAAATCTCTTTTCATCAATCGATGGGCGTAAATTATTTGGTTCACTCACTCCGTGTTGTCTTCTTTGAGGCGTTCGGTTTGAGAAACGGCTAAAGCGGTACGAAACCTGTAAGAAATTCTTGAATTATACGATCCGGAGTGTACTTATCTTGATCAGCGAGGAAGTGGGCGTGTACCTCAATTCATCGAAAGTGATCAAAGACACTTTCGCGCTTTTAGCTAATGCTGTCTTATGCGAGGTACGGCGTTCGCGGTGATCGAGAATAAGCGGTCAATCCATAAGCCGCATGCTCACACAACACATTCATCTCAAAAGAAATCATGATTAGTGCATCAATGACTCGATATTTTCTCCATACTGCTACCTTTTGTACCCAATATCATGAATCAACTAAAGCTTCGCTACTCGATGAGAAGATATCATGATCCAGAATGTGAGCATGTCGGTCCAAATGTCACAACATCATATAATACCAACACCACAAGGAAGAGTTTGAGATTTAATGTGGTGATGATCTCAATCTTGGCTCAAAATTATTATCCGTGGATCATTAAAAGACCTCCACTTGGATTAACCAAACATGCAATGAGTGGAATCAATGACTACAAGCTTCGGAGCAAAGTACTACATCAAGAATGCAAGAACAATTGTTAATGTAATATCTGTTTGTATTCAATGTCATTTTAGTATATGTTTGAGTGACCTCCCAGGGGAGATTGTTAGGAATTAGAAATTCCAGGTATTAAAGAGTCAGTCACCTCAAATATATGTAATCATTAAGCTTCGTAGTCATAGTTATTTTATGTTAAGTAGTATTTAGTTAAGTAACACGTGGAGGGCGGGACGGTCTTTACCATTGTATGCACGATCCATGACCCGTTGTGTGGCGTTTATGTAAGACTATAAATACTCTCTACCTCCCAAGGTAGAGAGTTGGAGCTCATAATAATATTTTCTTTCTCTCTCTATAGTTCCCAACTCTCTTCCTTTCTCTCACTAGAACTCTCTCTCTCTAACATTCTTATATACTTTGATCATGGTTTAGAGTGTTTGTGAAATCAATATCCATCACCATGATGGACTAATTAGTGTTATGAGTGGTTCCCTATTTAACGAAAGTTGGTGAGTTAGGAGGTTCTCTCAGTGAGTGAATGCTCTAGGAATAGAGATTTGGGTGAGGAATAGGTTAGTTGAATGAGTGTAATCCATGATCAGGAATGAGGGTTTAGGCGGTTTGCTAGAGCTAGCTATGTTTGGTTTTGAACTAGATGACCTTTTCTAGCCCAAAGTTTGATGCTAATTCTTGCGTTTCTCGCAATTGTTGATGGGTTTGTTGAGGTGGGATTCTAGCATTATTATCTCTACCACGGAGATGATTGGTGGATGAAATCTCATGAATCATGTGACCCTTTCTTTTGGATGAGCCTTTGGTTGAAGAGTTATTGCTAAGTGCTTTGGTGCGTGGTGATTTTCTAACCACTGATTTTTGTGAGCTATGTGAGAGTGATGATTTAACCTTAAGAGTGTTTGGTTTATAAAGGATAATTTTGAATTAGGGGATTAAATTCTTGGCCATTAAAGAGTTAAGCATGCACTTAGGATATTGATCAGCTCTAGGAAGATATTAAATGGTAACTAAAAGTGGTTAGAAAACCAAAAGGTGACTTAACTTTGAAGAGGGAAGTTGATTAAAGCTTTCCATGAAACACGGATCCCAGGATCCTCTCACGAGGATGGAAGTAAATGCAATTCTTGATGAAATGATTATGATTTTTGCAATGTCTAGTACCTATGTATCTTGAGGTTTTGACTTTATTTTGATGTCATGAGAGGTGGATGTCTTAAATGCTCAACCATAAGAGGTGAGGGTGCTTAATGATGGTTTTGGGTAGAAAATTGGACTTTAGATAGTCTAACTAAGTGTTTGAGAAGAGTATTATTTGATTTGAGATGGAAGAGTGGTGGTAATTAGTCTTAGAAGTTAGATGGCCCAAGAAAAATTTAATAAAATATTAAAAATAAGGAAAAATGAAAAACTAGTTTCAAGCTTATTTTTGAGTTAATGATGACTAAAATCAATTTGCTAAAATTGATGGATATATCAAACTAAGTGTTATGAGATGTGAAAAATAAAGTGTGAGCATTGGAGCGGAAATATGGTGAGTTTTGATGAGTTGATAAATTAAAAACATTTTGAAATAGATCCTAAATAAGCTATGGGTGAGTGTGAAGCTTTAAAATGTTTGAGGAATACTTTGTTGGGTCTAAAGTCTTATGTGTGTCTAATGTGAGTGATCTTAGTGGTACATTTTTATGTAGGGAGGTATGTATTGCTCATGTGGTCACGGATCCCACGTTCCCTTTTGGGAGGATACGGCTAGATTATATTGTTGGGATCCGCCTCACTGCAGATCACAAGGCTTTCGAGAAAATGTGCAATTTTGCACTCTTAGCAAAATGATTCTCATTTGTTTCTCAAAGACTAAATGCAAGACACATCAAGTATAATGCATAGCAAATGTGGGGAACTAAAGGTACCTAAAGATGGTGGCGGCGACTACTTGAAGAAGTCGTGAAATCTCATCCTACAGCGTTCCTAAGTTAAGATTGTTCAATGCCAAGTTATGGCAATAGCTACATCCTACACTACATAAGTATTTGTTTAGATGTTACAACCCATTGTTTCAAATTGTTTTCCCAAATTAAGGTCCTATGACATTACCTTAGTTCTACACCACTTCCCGTCTTCACTTTCTCCTCACTCTTTTCACACCATCTCTACTTCTTTTTCTTCAAGAAGTTGGCGAAACACTTGAAGATTTCCTTGGTTTGTTGCCAATTCGGGTGATCGCTAGGAGCGTCAGAAATTGGTTGATGTAATCCAGGGTCGGATCAGTATTCAGAGTGGGTTGCTACTTCACTTCTCTTTTGCCTCTCCTTTCATCAGGAATGGTGGGTGGGTGAGGCCTTTTATTCCACGAAACCTTGTTGTTCTACCCTCGGTCAATGACACCATAACTTTGTTGCAAAAGCTATGATCATAGGATTGCGGAGAAGGATCTAATGCAAAGATAAATTTTGCAAGACGGGTTAGGAGCATTCGTCTGGAAGCACCATTTTGTCCATGCTTTTAACACTTGCCATTCTCTTAATCATGTAGTAAGCAAGGTTGAAGCGAGTCTCGGTCACTAGGCAATATATCATGAAACTTAGGCATACGTTGGGGTGATCCTTGTTTCCTACTAGGCACACAACATTCTCCCTCCCACAACCCCATTTCCTATACAATCATGCATTTGAGCTCCATTTGGAAAGGATCCTATAGATCACTTCGAATTCCTAAGTGACCTCGATGGGGATGCTCTTGGCATGAACATGGTGTCCGTCGGTCTTTAACAGTCAAGTCAAATCACACAAACCGGCACTTGTGAATGGTGGCCGTAACAGAACTTAAACGCCTAAAACACAAATACAATTAAGATCGGAGGAATATAGTGTATTCCCGGGTCGTTAAGTCCACGGAGGAGGATGAATTGGTGTTAAAACAACTTCAGATGATAGAATGATCACTAATGATAAATGATCGGTAAGGTTTTGAATGGATAATTACCTAAAGGAAAGATTTACAAATTCTGGCTGACTTAAATGCAAATTAAAAAAAATTAAAAAGTTAAAATATATTAAATAAACGCTATCACTATTTTCTGGTCGATGAACGTTTAAAACCTAAAGCGTCGTTTAATTAAAAACTACGTAATTTAGAAATAAACGTGAGTTTTAAAGAAATAAAAGACCTACAAATATGAAAATGATATTTTACAATCCTAATAATAAAAGAAAATTATTAGAAAAAGAAAATTATTTTTTTTAAAACTATTTATTTAATTATTATTAATTAAAAACTATTTATTAAGTATTTAAAATGCACTAAAATACAAGAAAATACAAAATTAACCTAAAAAAATGAAATTATAACTTAGAAAAGTCTAAAATATGATAAAACTTATTTTAAAACTAAATATATATTTTTTAGACTTTTTATGTATTTATTATTAATTTTAAAACTATTTAAAACTAATTAAAATGCTAAAAAATACTTTTTAAACTAAGAAAATTATGGAAAAATACTTTTTATGACTTTTATATTTATCTTAATCTATAAAAATTGAAAACATATTTTTTAAAGCTTTTTCTGATTTATTAGTATTAAAAGATATTTAAAAGGATTAAAACTATTTAAAATAAAGAAAAATAGCAAAACGGTGTAGGAAAAATATGAAAATTCAGGAAAATACTAAAATATTATTCTAAGTCTAAGAAAAATATAAAAACATATGCTTATGTGGAGGAAAATAAGGCTACATTGCAGCTGCTTATGTAATGATCCAAATAAGCTATAAGCTACCACAGTACCCAATGAACACGAAGCTAAATCTGCTATATTAAACCTATCTTAACCATTTATTTACTGATAGATCACTAAAGAAGCTTAAATTAGTTTTGAGCTTATTGGCTTTTTAAGCAAAGCAGTGATTAGGGGCACCTTAAGCTATTGCATAAGCTAAACAAGTAAGCTAAATGGAAAAACAGATAAAGGGAATAAAAGTAGACCTGGCCTACTATACTTGGACCAAAAATCAGCTTATCACAAGCTTGATTGAAGCTTTGTAGCGGTACAATTTGTGCATAAAACTCAGTGTGCCTGGGGCATTCTTGAAATTTTTAGCTTATTGAGCTTGAAAATGTAAAACAAAACTTGATATATCTAAACTAGACCTACTGAACTTGGAAAATACAAAACATCACTTGATTTAAACCTTAGATGAATCCATGAAACATCAAGAAAGATTTGCTAAACGACTTTTTCATTTTGACTTTTTAAGGCGCTTTTTGTAAAGTTGACTAATATGAGATTTGAGCTTATGATTCTTACTAATAGTGATGTTTAATGATAAAATGGATAAAAAACAAGCTAGCTTAACTACTTTTAATCCTTTATGCAAGATATGGGTGAGTTCAAAGCAGTTATGAAAATGAGACAAGATTCAAAGTAAGTTTGACTTTCTGAGTTCTAGAGTACAAATAAGTAATTGAATTGGCTCTAATATTCATAAAAGTGACTAAAGCAACTAATTATATCTCTTGAGAAGCTTTAAAATTCCAAGCACTAGCTTATACCAAACACTAGTTATTAAGACTAGAAATGCAATATAACAATAAGATTCTTACAACTAATCTAAAACTATCATTAAAAGCAGATCTAAAACAGTTTAACAACTAAATTATGCAGACACTAGAACTAATTTTAATAACCTTTGGCCAAAACAAATTTGATAGTTATGAGAACTTTGAATAGTACTTCTGTTAGTCAGCTACAATAAATGCTAACACATGATTAATAAGCCATTATCCCACTTATATCAACCCAAATAAAGCTGATTCCAACCCATTCCAGTTCTTGCATCACCAATCAAATCCCACAGTTGACTATTATTGACCAAGAGTATTTTAAGTGTAAAAACTGAATAAGTGAGTTTCTAAGTAAATGATAAGCTAAAGTAAGCTTATTAAAGATTATATAAGAACTTGTACAAGCTTATTATCCCTTTTCAACTTATAAGCACATATGTATAAACTTGTAAATTGCATATAATAATTCGAACTTGGAAATTTAAATTGATTATTTAAAAAGTTTTATATTACACTAAAATAAGATTACAACACTCTTTAAACCTTAAACATAAACTATAAAACTTGAATTAAAAAAAATGACATAAACTAGAACTAAACTATCCTACTTGTTTTTCTCTCTACTTTGTTCTTTGTATTTATTGATCTCCTTTTTGTCTGTCGACCTCTGGTCAAATCCCACCTCTTTCCACTCTCCATTTCATCTTAATCGTACATGGCAATTTGGCGGAAAAAGTGATGGAGTTGGTTTTTCATTAATTGAGATGGTGAGTGGGCTTGCAAGGTGAAGGGGGCATGGTGATGTGGTAGATATGTGCCTGGAAAGGAGACATTGAGGTGGGGTAGCGGTGGAGTAGATTGAGTGGTAACAGTGGATTTGGGAGAAGATGAACAGTTTGTAGCGGGTTTTAATTTTAAAACACTGGGTCGGGTTGTGTATAACTGGATTTGGGCTTGAGATTGTTGGGCCAGCTGGGTTAATAAAACCAAGGGTCCGTTTGGTATAGCTAGTTCACAAGGACCATTTTTTGTAATTTGAGCAAAGTTAAAGGTTAAACTTGCCACCTTTCCAAACATCCTTCCAAGGGCTAAACCTGCCAATAATATAAACACAAGGACCATAGTTGATAATTATTTCATTTTTAAACTTAAAAGGACCTTAATTGTCATTTTTGGATTTTGAGGGACTAAAGTGTAATTTCCCAAAAGTTTATCATAAGGACCATTCTTGTCATTTATAAATAGTACAAGGTTTAATATTTGATAATTTTCACTTTTTAAATTAACCAAGGACTATTTTTGACAATTTTCAAAGTTAAAGGACTAAAGTTGTCATTTTGTGATTTTAAACTTTAAAGGTTTATTTTGACAACTTTTGAATCCTATGGACCTTAAATGACATTTTACAAGTTTTGAATTACCGGGGACTAAATTTGACAATTTTTGAAACTTGGGGACTAAAACGCCAATTATGCAAACTTAATCGTTTTTCACGGATTTTGATGTTTTGCATTTAAAACACATAAAACACTTGTTTATGATATTTTTCATCATTTTGATGCATTTTGAGTGTTTTCGGATGTTTTTGCAGTCTAGATAATACAAAATGATGAGTATTTGACACTCATCATCCCCCTAAGATATTGCTAGTCCTAGCAATGATTTATGAAAAGTTAATGGATTTTATCTCTTTACCAAAAGCCATTACTGAGGTAGCCAATTGTTTTAGTTCAAGTAAGAACTTTGGTACAATGATAACCAAATGATTTTGAGCAAATCATAAGCTATAAACGGGGTTGATTTGTCTTTACTTAGAAGCGTTTGCTCGGACTAGCCAACTCTTAGATAAATTATCAATATTATCTTTGGTGAGTCGATTACCAATTATAGTTTTTCAACTGCCTTTCTCAAGCCATAAAACTTGCTTTGTAGAACTCTTCACTAGTTAAAGATATGGTGGTTTAACACCATACAATTTTGGGCAAATTGCTTGGCTGAAGTAACGGATTGAGATATCTTTACCAAGAGCCGTTTGCTCTTGGATTAGCCAATCCTTATGTGGGTTAGACATGGTGGACTGATAACCAAGATGAGTAAGTGTAAAACACTTACTCCAAAAAAAAATTTGGCCAAAACGGGGGAATTGGTATAATTATATGATAAAATTCGTGAGAATTCCCCCCCATACTTAGAAATGAATATTGCCTTCAATATTCAAAGTAAGCGGTTATGCCGAAACCTAGAAACGTAAAGGAAATGCTACGGCCATTATTTAGAAAGGATTTTTTTTTGAAAACATGTGGGGCAACCCACACTAGGGTAGAAAATAGAAAGAAGTCGAAAATATGGGTGAAAACCCATATGGCGTGTCTGTTTTTAGGAAGTCGCTAGCTTGACTCGATCCCGAATTAATTTGTTCATGGGGAAGCAAGTGGAAGAGACAATCTCCATCGGACTTTCATTCAAGATGTTTGTATAAATATTTGAAGCACGGAAAAGTTCCACACAGATGAGATATACATAGAACCTAGGCTTACAAATGATAAATGAAAATGAGAGTCAAAGATATGCATTCTAGAAGGAGTGAAGAACGAGGAGAAACTTCTGGAGGATAAGTGAAAAGAGAAAGAAAGTCATGATAAAGATCATGATTAACTCATCATCACTCACAGGAGAATTCATGGTAGCATGAATTTCATCTTTTAAGCTCAATTGGTCTAGACATATCCCGGGTGTGTCTAGATCAAAGTAGAAGTTATCATACTCTGGTGGAGATATGATATGAGTGAGTTCACGGGGAGAACTCCTCAAGGAGAATGATTCATATTCATGATTGATTTGACTGAGTTCACTGGGGAACTCCTCAAAAGTGAATGATTCATAATCAGGGAGAGAATTATGAGAATGAGAAGTGGTAATACCACTAATCTTCTCTCCCGTATGATCAAAATGGAACGTTTGCAAATTCGGAATAGAATCATCGAACAAAAGTTCACTATCCTCAAAGGGGATAGGATATGAAGTAGGCTTTTCATTAAAAGCCTCGATTCTAGAAATGAGAAGATTAATATTCAATAATGTAAGGCGAGCCGTGTGGATTATTCTTCATCATTCTCTTCTCTAAGTGGCAGCTTCGAAGGTAATTCCCTACATAACTTATGTCTCCACAAGATAAAGAATAGTCCTCATCAATGAGAACATCTCAACATGATTACTTTGGAAGAGAGGTAGGGATATCACACAAATGCTCGAAGTTCCTGTGACTCTCGGGATTGGGACAAGTCCTGACACTAGACTTTATGAATTACGTCCGATTCCTTTTCTGAACAGTGTCAGAAACTCATCCCCCATGTTCGAGAGTGAGTGTGAACCTGGGGTGTATAATAGCAGGTGGAGTTGAGAGGCGGACTAGCGTTATGGATTCTACAAGTTCCATTATTTCTACTGCTAGTGATTGGTCATATTCTTTTCTCCTGCATTTCCACGGATGGAATCTCAATGCGATGAACTTGATGAATAAAATTGTAGAATATCAAGGGTATCTTCATCATCATCGTCATCAGGAATGAAATGGAATTGAGAACTAGATTTGAATGCTTTTTGTAGTTTAATTGATTCCCTAACAGTGTTTTCAATGGCAATCAAATCTAATTTAGCGACCGTTCTCGGCTAACAATTCTTCCATGGATTTCTCATGTGACATAGCCGACTCCTCCTCAAGTTCTTTTAATAACTCAAGACTCTTCGTAGAAGGTCATTCGTAGTTTCATGAGGAGTTGCTTGAATCATTTGGTATTGTGGAGGTTGGTCTTGAAACGAATAATCGTAATTGTTACAAGAATTGATTCCCTGTTTGACAATCCGAGCTAGAATGGACCTCTACATACTACAACAGTAAAACGATGTGGGTTGTGAGTCGTATGTGCTGGAGTCATAATTGTTATCGAGAACTTGCTCATAGACAAGCGTGTTTCCCGATTGACAATGAATGGAATGTGAACCATCCCAGTACTCACAATGTATTGTTGAGTCTCACATGGTAACTGATGGAATAATCAGTTGTGTTATGGTGGAATAGGGATCTTGGTTATAGACAGACCCGTTTCGATTCCCACCGGCTACTACAAGCTGGGCAATTGCCACCATTATAATGACCACCACACCATTGACAACCAAGAGGGTGAGGATAAGACATAGAAAGAATCAAATGGTTCTAGAGGGTAAGAAATGAAGAATCAAAAGGGTAAGAGGGTAAAGAGGAATATTTTTGGTATTTTTGAAACACATGTTATAAAAAACAAAGAATGAAAATATTTTTGGGTTTGTTAACACTTTAGGAAAAGTGTTAATGAACTTTTTGATTTTGAAAATTGTTTACAAAAGGTGGGTATATGTGCAAGAATGGATCGGAAATTCTTAAAACACGCTTACAACCTCCGGCAGCGGCCAAAATTTGATCGGTGCTAAACAGTCAGTCAAATCACACAAACCGCTTGTGAATGGTGACCGTAACGGACTTAAAAGCGCTAAAACAAAATACAATTAAGATCAGAGGATATAGTGTATTCCGGGTGGTTAAGTCCCACGGAGGATGAATTGGTGTTAAAACAACTTGGATGATAAGAATGATCACTAAGGATAGTGATCAGGTAAGGTTTCAATGGATAATTACCTAAGGAAAGATTTACAAATTCAGCGACTTAAATGAAAATTAAAAGAGATTAAAAAATTAAAATATATTAAATAGCTATCACTATATTTTTACAGATCGATGAACGCGTTTAAAACCTAAAACGTACGTTTAATTAAAAACTACACGAATAAAAACAAAATAAAGCATGAGTTTTAAAGAAATAAAAGACCTACAAATATGAAAATGATATTTTTACAATCCTAATAATAAAAGAAAATTATTAGAAAAAGAAAATTATTTTTAAAACTATTTATTTAATTATTATTAATTAAAAACTATTTATTAAGTATTTAAAATGCACTAAAATACAAGAAAATACAAAATTAACCTAAAAAAATGAAATTATAACTTAGAAAAGTCTAAAATATGATAAAACTTATTTTAAAACTAAATATATATTTTTTAGACTTTTTATGTATTTATTATTAATTTTAAAACTATTTAAAACTAATTAAAATGCTAAAAAAATACTTTTTAAACTAAGAAAATTATGGAAAAATACTTTTTATGACTTTTATATTTATCTTAATCTATAAAAATTGAAAACATATTTTTTAAAGCTTTTTTTATTAATTATTAAAAGATATTTAAAAGGATTAAAACTATTTAAAATAAAGAAAAATAGCAAACTGTGTAGGAAAAATATGAAAATTCAGGAAAATACTAAAATATTATTCTAAGTCTAAGAAAAATATAAAACATATATGCTTATGTGGAGGAAATAAGGCTACAGGTGCAACTGCTAATAATAGCAATCCAAAATAAGCTATAAGCTACCACAGAGTACCAGTGAACAGAAGCTAAATACTGCTATATTAAACCTATCTTAACCATTTAACAGTACTATAGATCACTAAAGAAGCTTAAATTATTTTTGAGCTTATTGGCTTTTTGCAAACAGTGATTGATTAGGGGGCACCTTTAAGCTATTGCATAAGCTAAACAAGTAAGCTAAATGGAAAAACAGATAAAGGGAATAAAAGTAGACCTACTATACTTGGACCAAAATCAGCTTATCACAAGCTTGATTGACTTGTAAGCGGTGCAATTTATGCCTCACACTCGGTGTGCACGGGGCATTGAGGCATTCTTGTAGTGATTTTTAGCTTATTGGAGCTTGAGAAATGTAAAACAAAACTTGATATATCTAAACTAGACCTACTGAACTTGGAAAATACAAAACATCACTTGATTTAAACCTTAGATGAATCCATGAAACATCAAGAAAGATTTGCTAAAACTGACTTTTTTCATTTTTGACTTTTAAGGCGCTTTTGTAAAGTTGACTAATATGAGATTTGAGCTTATGATTCTTACTAATAGTGATGTTTAATGATAAAATGGATCAAAAACAAGCTAGCTTAACTACTTTTAATCCTTTATGCAAGATATGGGTGAGTGATTCAAACAGTTATGAAAATGAGACAAGATTCAAAGTAAGTTTGACTTTCTGAGTTCTAGAGTACAAATAAGTAATTGAATTGGCTCTAATATGCATAAAAGTGACTAAAGCAACTAATTATATCTACTGAGAAGCTTTAAAATTCCAAGCACTAGCTTATACCAAACACTAGTTATTAAGACTAGAAATGCAATATAACAATAAGATTCTTACAGCTAATCTAAAACTATCATTAAAACAGATCTAAAAACAGTTTAACAACTAAATTATGCAGACACTAGAACTAATTTTAATAACCTTTGGCCAAAACAAATTTGATAGTTATGAGAACTTAAGTGAATAGTACTTACAATAGTCCAGCTACAATAGCTGCTAACACATGATTAATAAGCCATTATCCCACTTATATCAACCCAAATAAACTGATTCCAACCCAGTTCCAGTTCTGCATCACCAATCAAATCCACGTTGACTATTATTGACCAAGAGTATTTTAAGTGTAAATAATAGTGAGTTTCTAAGTAAATGATAAGCTAAAGTAAGCTTATTAAAGATTATATAAGAACTTGTACAAGCTTATTATCCCTTTTCAACTTATAAGCACATATGTATAAACTTGTAAATTGCATAACAATAATTCGAACATGGAAATTTAAATTGATTATTTAAAAAGTTTTATATTACACTAAAATAAGATTACAACACTCTTTAAACCTTAAACATAAACTATAAAACTTGAATTAAAAAAAATGACATAAACTAGAACTAAACTATCCTACTTGTTTTTCTCTCTACTTTGTTCTTTGTATTTATTGATCTCCTTTTGTCTCTTGTCGACCTCTGTCAAATCCACACCTCTTTCCACTCTCCATTTCATCTTAATGCATACACATGGCAATTTGGCGGGAAAAAGTCATGGAGTTGGTTTTTTCATTAATTGAGATGGTGAGTGGGCTTGCAAGGTGGAGGGGGCATGGTGATGTGGTAGATATGTGGCTGAAGGAGACAGTGAGGTGGGGTAGCAGTGGAGTAGATTGAGTGGTAACAGGTGGATTTGGGAGAAGATGAACAGTGCGCGCGGGTTTTAATTTTAAAACACTGGGTCGGGTTGTGTATAACTGGATTTGGGCTTGAGATTGTTGGGCCAGCTGGGTTAATAAAACCAAGGGTCCGTTTGGTATAGCTAGTTCACAAGGACCATTTTTTGTAATTTGAGCAAAGTTAAAGGTTAAACTTGCCACCTTTCCAAACATCCTTCCAAGGGCTAAACCTGCCAATAATATAAACACAAGGACCATAGTTGATAATTATTTCATTTTTAAACTTAAAAGGACCTTAATTGTCATTTTTGGATTTTGAGGGACTAAAAGTGTAATTTCCCAAAAGTTTATCATAAGGACCATTCTTGTCATTTATAAATAGTACAAGGTTTAATATTTGATAATTTTCACTTTTTAAATTAACCAAGGACTATTTTTGACAATTTTCAAAGTTAAAGGACTAAAGTTGTCATTTTGTGATTTTAAACTTTAAAGGTTTATTTTGACAACTTTTGAATCCTATGGACCTTAAATGACATTTTACAAGTTTTTGAATTACCAGGGACTAAATTTGACAATTTTTAAAACTTGGGGGACTAAAGCTATTATGCAAACTTAATACGTTTTCACCGATTTTGATGTTTTTGCATTTAAAACACATAAAACACTTGTTTATGATATTTTCATCATTTTGATGCATTTTTGAGTGTTTTCAGATGTTTTTGCAGTCTAGATAATACAAAAATGATGAGTATTTAGACACTCATCAGTGTCCCTCACCGTGGTTGCTTCCGGGATTAACATGTGGTACATTTCATGATGATCAACCATAGTGTGTATCTCTTCCAAAGGCCATTCATTGGAAAACATGCAAACACCTTGATATGGAACTCCTACTATTCTTCCAAACTCCACAAGCGAAAGGGTGTACTCATGCTCATTTATGATGAAGACAATCGAGATGGACCCATCATCATTTCTAACTATCCTCATTGTCTTGTAGAATTCGAGTACGAAAACCGGGCAAATTTGTTCATTTATGTCCAATAAACAATCAAAGCCAATGGTCCCAAAAACTTGTCTCATCGGTTGTTAGCAAGAAATGATAGTTCTACTACTCGACCTTCGCGGAAAAAGTCTATTTTCGAGCATTTTAAAAGCTTTTCTATCTTCTTGGCTAAGTCCATCTTTTCTATGGTACATTGGTATGTAATGAGCGGTATCTTGATAGTCTTGTTGTCGGTTACTTGGCATGATTGTTCCTAAACAACCACAATGTGGTGTTAATTGTGAATAGTAACCTAAAGGGTTTGATTACAATTTTGCTCAAATCATTTTTATTGAATTCAAGAAATGAGTTTAATTTGTATTAACAATGTTAATTATTTGATTTGGATTATCTTAGAAACAATGTGGGTACAAATTATGATAAACTCATTTGAACCCAACTTCTAAAAATGAAGAAATTGTAATCCTAGAAATCAAGGAATTAAATTAACAATGCAGTGAAGATTATACTTACACAGAGATTGCTATGCTGAAGGAAATGATCAAATTGCTCCAGTGAACGATTGGGTTTTGTTCGTGAGTCTTGGAAGGAAAGTGATTGTAAGACATCCACAGTGATCATTACTAACTTATGTTGTCTTCTGTTGTACGGATCCCACGGATCCCTCTCATTAGGGATCCGGCTAGTTCAAGCTCAAGATCGGCTTGACAAAGCAAAATCGCTTTAAGCATTCCTTGATAACTTTGGTTTGGGAGTTTAAAAGCTTACAGAGTTTGATGTTCTTCTAACTTGTGATTTGAGTTTTGACGGTTTAATACTAATTCTATTTGACGTGGTTCCCTTTTTAAGAATTAGTCACAATTCTTGGGAGGTTTATCAAAGATTATTGTAAAATCTCATTTTATCATAATATAAAGAAATATCATGAATATTCATTGACATAGATGAAGTGTCAATAATCCCTTTATGATGAATAATGATTGAGGCTATCGAATAACCAAGATATCATTATTACAAATTAGTAGTGTAGTCTATACAAATCAATCGAAGAATACTATTCTTGATGATGGCTTTAATGTAGATAACTACTTAAAGAAACACTAATGAGATTAATTATACAACTAGGATTTTAACAACAATAAAACAAATGTAAATTATTAACGATCATACATTTGCTAAATATTCTTCTTAAGGAAAGAAGTATTTAGAGGAAATGCTGTGATCTTCTTGGAATCTCCGATCCATGTGTGAGAAAGAACAATGCTAAACATTCTTTTCCGAAAAAATATTTAGATAATTTCTTCATGATCTTCTTGGTATGCCCAAATCCAAGTATGGAGAATTCTTAATAAGGAAAGTATTAGAACATTCTATCATTGTCTAACAATAAACACTATAATGATTTTTAAAACATGACTTGAAAAATCCTTCTTTGTAATTTTCAAACATACACGATCGATCAAGTTTTTAAAGTACAACATACTCTAAGAAACTTGGTAACAAAGCTCTGATGCCAATTGTGGAAGACTAGAAGGGGGGGGGGGGGTTGAATAGTTTTACCAATTTAAAACTTCCTTTTAAAATATTTAGATCAACTTATGTTAATCTATTTAGATGTGTATGTTGGACGTTGATAGATAGATATATAAAAGTGTAATGAAAGATAAAGAGTAAGAAGCACATAACTACGACATGAGTATTTATAGTGGTTCGGCTACAAGGACACCTTCCTTGCCTTACTCCACTCAAGAGTCACCTACTCGAGAGTTCGTAATCACTACACGACACCAAATCCCTATGGCGGAGAAGCCTTCACAGCGTCGCTACTCTTTTGGTACTAGGCTAACCAAGGGTTCTTTACACCAAGGTGAACCACACCTACCACAACGTTAGCCTACCCTTTATCGGTACTAGGCTAAGTACCGAGTTCCATTACAATGGAGGAACTACCACCCAACACTACACAACACCTAATCCCAAAGGAGACCCACTCCTTATTACAACACCATCAAGGATATCAACATCCTTGGAAACAAACTATCACTAAGTGTATAACGATGCACCTCATCGATTATACTACCTAGGCATTCTTCACTAATGCCACTTGATTTGATTCCTAGGCATCCTTCACCAATGCCTTTGACACAGCGCTTGGCAACTTTGACTAATACCTTCGTCTTGACACTTTTAGCATTCTTCACTAATGCTTTTGACACGGACGTTAAGCACCTTTCACTAATGCTTTCGTCTTGACTCTTTCGGCATCCTTCACTAATGCCTTCAACACAACACATCTACGGGGGAAGAAAGAACTATCAACAAGAGAACCTCAATAGTCTTGATGATGACGAAGCATGGCAACTCATGGACTTGAGCTTGCTCGACTTCAAGAAGTGGTGATATCGCCTTTAAGAGGAACCTAGAGAATCACACAAAACAAAAGACAAACTACATAGAAAGATCCCTTAGGATCAGTGGTTAGAGAGTTACAATACTTGGGGAAAGTATGTGTGAGAGTCGCAAAAAAAAAGGAAGAAATGGCTCACTATTTATAGAGGAGAAATGCTTACTGTTCCACGGATCCCTCCCTCAAGGGATCCGTCTAGTGTAAAACTAGGGATCCGTGGGACGCTCTTCTTTGCCCATGGGTATTTTGGTTATGGGTCATGGGTTATGGGTTGATCCATGGGTATTTTATTAGATACAATGTACCTAATGGGTGCAATGCACCTAGTCAAATGGGTATGGGTCAATACCATGGGTTGTAGTTTTTACCCATTTATAATACATACTAGTTATGTATATATTTTCCCAATATGTAAACACTAGTTGTTGTACATATGTATTACTTAAATCATAAAATCACTTATACTTGTTTTAGTGTTTTATGTGAAAACGTAAGTGTGTTAGAAAACTATTGGCTCAAACCATTTACGTATTTTATTTGTTTCGTTAAAATGATTTTACGTTTATTATCGACAAAACATTAGAAGATCGTAAAATATAAATAAACATTTTTACGGCTTATTTTTATTAACAGGATGTTTAAGATATCTGCTTCACACAAGACCCGACTTAAGTTACTCTGTTGGATTACTTAGTCGTTTCATGCAAGAACCAAAAGAGCAACATATGAAAGCTATAAAGCAAGTACTACGCTATGTAAAAGGAACAAAGGATTATGGAATCACCTACAAGCATAATGGAGGAAACAAGATACAAGGATTTAGTGACAGTAGTTATGGAGTCAACACTCAAGAAGGAAAAGGAACTACTGTGAATCACCAATTAACTGGAGCACACAAAAACAAGCCACTGTAGCACTATCATCATGCGAATCTGAATTCATCGCAGCAACAGCAGCAACAACACAAGCATTATGGTTAAAAAAAAACTGCTAAGCAAGCTTACACGCTCAAAGGAAGAAAAAGTTACAATAATGGTTGATAACAAATCTGCTATAGCACTGATGAAGAACCCCGTATTTCATGGAAGAAGTAAACATATTGATACAAAGTACCACTTCATAAGAGAGTGCGTTGAAAGAGAAGACATACAAGTTGAATTCGTAAGTAGAGAATATCAAAAGGCTGACATACTCACAAAAGCATTACCGAAGATCAAGTTCATAATAATGAGACAACTTATTGGACTTAAAGATCTAAAACAAGGCGATTGTGATTAAGGGGGTGAATATTTGGTTAATCTCAATATGTTAGAAATAAGTTGGTTAAGTTAGTTATATGACAGTTATTTGTGAAAGGATATACCTATTGGTTAAGAGGTTCGAATGAACCATCACAACCTTTCACAAAAATGCCTTTTCATTATCTATAAATAGGAAGACTTGTAAACATTTAAAGTTAATGAGAGATTAATCAAAATACTTGTATTTCATAGTTACTATTCATTTTTCTGTTTCTTGGTATATTGTGACTAAAGTTAGATCATAGATCCATCGAAAAGGGCCAACAGTACATAGAAAGATTCACTTTGGATGTCTATGGTTTGTATTTGAGTTGAAAAAACTAGATATGTTTCAGGCGAAACGTGCCCTTGCCGAATGGAAATGTAAGTAGGATTCATGAGACCATCACAGAAGAAACAGAACAGCATATGTATATTCATATCGACTTCATAATTTGTATCCAGTGATATGTTTATCTAGCACTTTTGAGCATTAGAAGGATCCTGCTGTAATTTTGTGTCCAAGTTAACTTTATGTCTTTGGAGTCATATTATACCTTTTTATAATGGGATGTCCCAATTCAACTTTCCCACTAGGATCAATAATTTCTATAATGGGATGTCCCAATTCATGGCAAAGGTTCCTTACCCGTATAATCAAAAAAAGTGTTCACTGTAAAAAATAAATAAAAATAAATGGTGACAAGTATGATACTTTTTTAAAAAGATTTGCCCTTAATAATACTTCCACTTTTCAAAAATAAATAGTTAACTCGATCTAATAAATTACCGAAACTCCTAGACAAAATAATCAGCTTAATACCATTTACAAAATTTATTTGCGGTATCTATCTCATTCTTCTTGCAAATCACTTATAAGCTGCAACTCAATTTTCCCTTTATCACATTAATGGTGCAGATAAAGAAGTTGGATCACTTGAGGGTTAGACTCGAACACATTAACTTGGCTACTGATGATTTCTTCATGGATGCATCCCAAAAGGATAGCTTATGAATAGTAAACTTTGGTTCATGATTGTATATATTGTTAATGTTAATGTTGATAATTATTCTTAATTACCAGTGTCTCCAATAGTCATCGCAATTTTATAAAAACGATGTTTGTTACTCTACTATGTTCCATTGCATACAAAAAGACTGAAAGAGGGTGTATCGAAGGGACACCTTACGGGCATCGATCAATACCAGCAACTAAAATAAACAGTAACAGAAATTGATAGTTTACATAGATGCTAATGCAAAAGCTAACAATTCCAAAAGGCAATGAAAAGTTAACAAAACTGTGAAAATAAATTACCACCTGAACTTATTTTCCGGCAGGAGTTATTTCCCCTTGTTCCATAGCTTCTGATGTTGCTGACACTCCACTAGTAACCCCAGCCTTCATACCATCATAAGAAGCATGCAATCCAATGAATAAATAGTAAACAAGCAACAAACCGGTCCAACCCAAAAACCTCAGAAAAGATGCACCATCAATCGAACCCATAATAAAAACGTTAATACCAACACTAGCCGATGGTAACCATGGGACCAACGGCACACCCCACAGCTTCGGCTTCCTTGCTTGCTTCACCATCAACTGAAGACCAAATGTTGCCAAAAACCAAACACCACCCGTAATCGCATACCAAACCCAAAACTTCACATCTAATAACCAAAGTATCGATAGTCCAATAGCTGATAAGATGATCGAACATAGTAACAAGATCAGTTTATTTCTGTCTTGAACTGATGTTTCTCCTGTTGCATAGTATCGTCTCACTAGCAACCCAATAGCCACTAGTGAGAAAATGAAGAGCGTTGAAATTGAAAGAAGGTTAGCTAAAATGTCGAGGCTTGTAAAGAATGCGACTAGACAATTTGCTGCGGTCATGATGATGGTAGCATTCATTGGTGTTCCACGGTTTTTATGAATCCCAGCAAGAATGGGTGGTGCCAAGTGGGTTCTAGCAATATGAGTGAAATAACGAGCTTGACCGATAATAATAGCTAACAGAACCGCAGTCATACCCATTAACGCACCTAATGCGACTATATACTTAGCCCAATTCATTCCTGCAGCTTGGAACGCGATTGTGAAGGGTGCATCTCGGTCGATTTGGCCAAATGGTTGCATTAAGCATAATACAGTTGCTAAAACTGAATAAATCGTAATGACAGTCATCATGGAACCAACTAGACCAATCGGTATATCACGAGCCGGATTCTTGGTTTCTTCACCTAAGGTGGCCACCCCATCAAACCCAACATATGCAAAGAAAAGAACAGATGAAGCCTTTAAAACGCCCCGAACCCCGAAAGGGGCAAAAGGTGTAAAATTGGCTGTATTCGCTTTTGTAGCCCCTGCCACGATCATAAAAACCATCAATGTCATGTAAAGTATGGTTGTGATTGAATTGAACTTTGATGATCCTTTCACACTCAAAGAAGCAAGAACACAAATTAATATTGAAACACCAACTGCTATCGGATCTAAGTGGTTAAATCCGTCTGCTAAAGATGTAGTAACATTTATACGGAAATCGTTAGGATCATGGTTGCATAGCGTTGCAAAATATGAAGTCCATGAACGAGCCACACTAGCTCCAGCTACAACGTATTCAAACAGAATGTTTCCAGCAGCAATATAAGCTACAAAATCACCAAGCTCGACCCTTAGGTAAGCAAATGAGCCACCAGCAACCGGAAGTTCAACAGAAAATTCAGTATAGCAAAGCACAGAGAGCAAAGCAGCAAAGCCCGATATCAGATAAGACAACAGAACAGCAGGGCCTGCAAAATCCCGGGCTGCTTCTCCACTAAGAACAAAAACACCAGCACCCATCACAGCTCCAATACCAAACCAAATGAGATCGAACCAGTTAAGGGTCTTTTTCATCTCATTCTGGCTTCGGGCAAGCATATCATGGAGCTCAAGTTGTTCCGACGATCGGGCAAGAACCCGGTCTTTTAGACGTGTTTTGGTTTCTAGTAAGGCCTTACCGTAGTTTGACCAGCTTTGGAATGACTCTTCTGGTAAGAAATCATCTTTTACTAATCCACAAGATCTTTTTTTCCGATTAGTAATGTTGCTACCTTGAACATTACTACCATCTTCACTAAAACTCACCATACCAGTTTGTCCTGTTATCTGTTTCAGAAGCCTAGAAATAATACAAGGAAGTTAAATTAGTTGTGATGAAATCTAGTTTTATGAGATCAAATTGTTCCTAAAACTAATGAAAAAAAATGAGTTAATTTCAACATCTACATCCACCGTACTTCCGGTTGTATTCTGTTCTAGTCATTGTCCTCAACTAAGATCCCTTTTAAGGTTATGAAAAGTGTTCCATTTTACTCATTTTTAATAAACAAATGACCATAATACCCCTAAGGCGGTTATACTTACAATCACATAGGTGAAATATTATTTAGGGGTATTAAAGTCATATTTGTTTTCAAAAATCATCAAAACGGAACATTAATTTGGAAAATGATATCACACTGTCATTACTGCAATTACTACAACTGAACAAACAAAATTATGTTGCTATTTTCTGAACTATACCAATTCAAATCACAAATTACAGCTAAACAATGGTGGCTTATAGGACAACAATAGTTTGCAGCCCCTCACATTATTTTGATCATCATTACAACTGTACGTAGTCAAGTTATTTCACCTTGGTTACTTCAAGTATTCACGTTAGCCCGATAGTCTTCATCCATTTCTCCATTTTCAACCTGCCCTCAAGTGCTCATTTTTAGTTTCTAGTTTCAGAGTTTATCGATAGCAAATTAGCAATTAGTCTCAATCTCATATGTGAGAGGTAACAACTTTTGTGTTTGTTATCAAGTCATTGTTGTCTAGGATGTCAACTTGCATCCTTCAATTGTATCATCTTTTGGATCCCTTGTGATTCATTTCTAATACAACAATTTTTGCAAAAAAAAGAAAAAAAAAAATAAAAAAAAAGCTAAACAGATGCGTTATACAAACTAGGTTTTAAGAACACACTACTACAACCTAATTCAATCTGCAAACGCCGTTTGTAACTCATAACATTTTTATTAAAAAAAAACTGAGACAGATATAAAACAAATATTGATAACGTATACTAAACATTCTATACTCTGCACATGTAGTTAAACTATTTAAGCATAAAACAATACGTAGTATTAAACATTCACATATATTATATTATAAAATGATTAAATAAGTACATCACCATCACATGTCTGATTTCGAAACATAAAATATTATATATATACTCATTTGTCAATGACCTATGGAACCGTGCATCCTGAACTAATATTATATAAATCACTTGACCTATGGAAACGTGCCCGCTGAGTAAAAAAACAATCCATGCCGGGTCATGTGTTTTTGGTTGGGCCTGATTTTTTGCAGATGATGGGGCTCCTTTCAGCCCAAGAATGATCCAGTAACAATTTCATATAGTTATCAGTTCATTGTGCCGACTTTAATTTGGGATAAAGTCGAATGCCAAAACACGTGTCTTCAAATACGCATACCACCTGGGATTTGACCCCTTAATACCTATCAGTTCGTCAAATCCAAATGATGAAGATGATGAAGTCCGCTGCAATTATACTTGATCAAAATAGAAGTTTTAGGGTTTCAGTTGTGTTTTTTTTTGCCAGTAGATTTCCTTTCTTTATGGTTGATTCATGTTCAGTTATACTTAACTGGAACACTCAGTAAGGTATGTAAATTTAATATTGGTTTTCTTGATTATTATATATTTATATGTATTATAAGGTTGGTTTTGAAATTTATCGACTGGACGAAGTAAGGATAAAGTATAACGGAGGTATGTAGTTTTTTAAGGTAAAGCCATAATTTTGAAGCTAGGATTTGCGTAGTGAGGCAACAAAGTGTTTAGGAGTGTTTTTTTTTCTTTACTTTCTTTTTCTTCTTCCTGTTGTTCATCATATTACTTTTTTGTTTTTGCAGGTATCTTTGTATGTAGCTCAAGTCATTTTGGAAGAATGAACACAATGAAGAGATAGTTTTTGTCAACAGTAAGGTATCAAACACCCATAAATTATACTTTGATAATTGATTTTTAGATCTGTTAATAACTGATGGTAAGGTAACAATTCAATGGTCTTTCGTGTTTGTATACTTTACTTTTGTTGGTTTTTTTCTAATTGATGTTCGTTTTGGAGCTTGAGACTTCAATTATAAGTGAAGTTGGTATAGATTTCGTATTATTGTGTTTTCATTGTTAAAACATATTCTCTAACTTTATTAGTTTTTTAGATACTAATGAGTATTCAATGTATTTTCTGGTCTTCTAGATTGTAAGTGCATTCTGGATTATGGAGCTTTTGTCGATTCGACAAACAATTTGATCACTTTCCCGTGGTGAGCACAAATTTTTTTTATTTGCAATAACTTGACTCACTCCATGTTTCTAGATGATACAATACCGTTTCTTTCTACAGAATGTAGATGATACAATACTCTATGTGGGAACATCAAGTAATCCACCGCTTGCACTACGGCGTAAGTGACTTCTCTATGCACTTTTATGAGTACAATATACATGTTCAAAGACTCCTTCATTTAGCTAGGAACATTGTAAATAAAAAAAAATAATCGTAGCCACTTTATGAGTTGCTTTTCAGTGTAGTGTACATCTCCCGTTATTCGGCCGCATCATTAAAAACCAAATGTCCATCAATGTCAGTGTAGCTTAGCTGCAAAAATGTATGGCCCATGTGAGGTCAGTACTTATCAAATACCTTGGCTTATTTTTGGCACAGGCACAACAGAGTCGCATCCACGAGATATGCCATCAGGTATGTTATCACTGATCAATTACTTTTTTTAGAACAACAATTTTTAACACCCCTACGTCAAAGGCCTTGGGTTGATCAAGTATTCTTATCAAATAAGATACGGACAAAAATTGAGAACGACGCTTCAATTTACTGAGTGGATATTTTAGTTTTAGTTATGTACAAATTAAATTATTAGGGTTCTTTCGAACTGAATGGGATTCAATTAATCGTGGTATGTGACACTGGCTGCAGGAAATGCTCAGGTGCGCTGAGGACATGCCTGGTGTGTAGCAAATAATGGACCATCATAAGCGTCAATTTAGTCGCCTCTTGATTGTGTGTATCACGTTAGTAAGGTCATCAAGTTGAAGGTATAATTAAATCTTAACCTATTAATTTTTCAGGTTATTAATTGGTGGATGAACTTGATATTGCTAATTTTATTTCATCCTTTGAATGGTTTACTTCATAAATTTATTGGATTATGTTGTTGTCAATAAAGAGGCTGCTGGATTATGGACCAGTCGTGTTAGATTTTGGGACTAGAGTCACCCGCAGAGACATGGGAGGTTGTTCCATTCCTGTGCAATGTCAGACTGGGTGTTACGGTCCCATGCCCGGGGTTTAGAATTGTCATATTGGGTCAGCCCTCTTTGCCCAAACACAAGAACTAATTCAACAATGGGCGTCACTGCCACAAGGTAAGATGACATTAATATTTTGTTACACATTTTCACCATCCAGCTTCTCACTGTTGTTTCTTATTTTCGTTGATGTCGCAAATATACTTGCAGATGTATCCGACCTGAATGTGTGTGACAACAGACAGGAGATCTGGTATGTATGCTGGTCTCAAAGTCGTCGCGAAATGCACGCGGTATTTCATAACATTATGTACACTAACTGCCAAATTTTATTAGTAATTAGTTTATGTTACGGTCACTGTAGCCAATTGTCAATCCGGAGGAGCCATGATAATTGTGGTTGTAGCCGAATTCTGCTGTATATTTTTTTTATTTATATTGTAATGTTTTGTTTAGTTATATATGATATAGTTTTTTGTTCCGTATGGATTTTCTAGTATGAAATGAGGATTGATTTTAAGGTTTATTTATTGGTGCGAATGTAATGCTTATGATGACATATATTATCGTAGCAATAATAAAATAGATTGCTGTTAGACTACAAAATTTTTGGGAATTGTTTTATTAGATCACCAACACACTTTGGTATGACAAGGTACTTACTACGTTTGTTTAATTGACTTCAACCAATTAACACAATCACGATTAGAATAGAATCTGAAACTAAACATTTGTTTACGAGCCCTTTGCATCATTTCGTAACACTTCAAAATTTAACGATTTTCTTGATTTACTATATGTAATGAAAAAATGAGGGAACTTATTCACTGTTATCCCTTCATTCTAACAACCATATAATTTATCAAGGGCAATAATTCATATTGAAGAATATGAATTATTGAATTACATCCATAAACTGATAAAAGCATTGCTTAAACTTTTAATACGTTATTATGCCCTTGAAATACATTTATCCCTGTATACAACAAAATTCTTTTGAGCACAATGTTTTGACAAACAAATGGAGATGGATCTGTATAAGCCTTCATTGTGTCACTATCCTTTGTCCCTTTCATTAGCTTCTTAAAATCTTCTTTTGGCAATTAAACTGTTACTACAATTTTCAAGTATGAAATCCAAAAACAAAGCGACAAGTAGGCGACAACATTCTACGTTTCCCGTTAGTGGCTTAGATAGCAGTTCACGCCGGTGTAAACAACCTGTGGATGAAACTTCGTCCATGGTGGCCGTCCATGAACCGAATGTGTATACTCCTGTTGGAATTTTTGACACAACAACCACTTCAACTGCCGTTATTTAAAGCGCACCCTTCCTGATCCCGTTCAATTATCCGCATTTAACGTATGCAAGAAGGTCAGAACAGATGGCTTAGTAGCTTTCGGATCTTCTGGTAAGTGATTCAATGCCTACTAGCCAGGCTTCTAATTTGAACTGGACTTACTAACCATAACATTTGTTATTACATGCAGGTAGCAATGTCGGCACAAATGTTAACGTAGATATGTCATCTTCCTCAGGTCAATAACAACAGGTAAATCACGGTCTCTTTTATGTCAATTATCAATGACAATTGATTCTCACCTACGGTGTGGGCCTTATATACTCCATTATCAGGACCATCAATCAACAAATGCTCCTGGAAATTGCTGTATCGTAAACATGGCAAAAACAATGGGTGGACGTTGCCCTGCCACAAAGTTACGTCGCTGGCGTAAAGTTTTGGTGGCTCCCACAAGGAAATGCTAGGTGACATGCTATACGTGGCATGTAAAAAAGATTTGTTGCTAAAAAACAAATGTGCACAGGTTAGTTTAAAGGTTGATTCGGAGCGCCGTACCGGCCTATCGAAATGAAACATTTTCGCTAATATTGACATCCTCGCATTATTCCCTGTAATATATAAATATATGCATCATCACTAATGAGGTTTCACATATCAGCAGCTCTTAAACGGTAACAATTAGTAGTCATAATACGAGACCTCAATCGCTGAAAGCTATTCCTGTGACTGGTAACATTCTCGAAAAAGGGCGTACATCAGCCACCTTATTCGCAGGTTAGACTTTTATTGCATTTCGTTATATCACCATCGGCGATTGTTGGTAATGTGGTAACAAGTGCTTCATTTTGCAACAGGTTCACATACACGATATGGACCAACCGTGTTGGATAATGCCAAATCTGGTGGAAGAGGTGGTTCATGGTGTACTAGGTGGTTCAGCAGCGGCGGTGTGAGTCTTGGGCAACGTGGATTCATGACGTTAAGTGAATGGAAAAAGATCCTCCTCATGAAGGAGAAAAGTAAGTTCCTGACGGCTCCCCTGAATGGAGTTTTACTAATTGTAATGACAAGACTGCAATACATGGGACTGCACATATTTTTTGAATGTACAAATCGATTTTTTGAAGATTTAGTATCATTTATTTTGAAAATGAACATGCATATAACTAAACCTGGTACGAGTATAAAAAATTGCAACATGAATTATTAACTTAGTACTAATCAGTTTAAGAATGCTTCCATAGGACTATCGGAACTATTCAATTTATAATTACATGTTAAACTAGGAGTAGAGGTGACAAAGTGATAGGTAGAAAAGGTTGGGTAATGAGTCAAAACGGGCAACATTTGTGCATCATGCAGGCTGAAAGAAAATGGGCGTCATCCACCGCATCAGTGAACTGTGAGAACTTGAAGACCCAACCAAAAAAAGATTGGACCGCAGAGATATTAACCTCTATAATCTTGAGTTACTTTACTCACTATCCATAAAATATTATAAATTACAATAACTGAAAGTAACAAAATGTAGCTTTAACAGTGGCAACACCGTAAGGTTTACTCTCTGGAATGAAATGGTGAGAAAATTTAACATGGAAGCGTATGCAAACATAGAGAAGCCTGCAGTTATGCCGGTCAGTTCATGGATTGTATTGTTGACTTGAGTGCAGTTCCTTCCTCTTCAGAATGTGTTCTTAGTAGAGAAGCTTTGCGGCCTTAGATCATTGAGCTCAAGGCCACACGCCGTGAGTCTTATCTTTTTTCCCCTTTGGTCCGTGCCTTTCTCAACGACGATGACCATGCGGGTAATGGACCAAATCAGGTTAACAGGATCTGCCGACAACTTTTGTCCTCTCTTTTACAAATTTAAATATCTTAGTAAGATCAGGCTAACAGGTTTGTGTATCATTGTCATTCTATTTAGGCAATTAATTCCAAGTACCACCTTCATTTATTCATGATTTTATTCATTATTCATTCATTATTGTAGCCTTTTTCTTCACACTTTGTATATCGTACGCTTATATATTGTTATATATTGCTTGATGTTGAAAGTTTAGTCTAATTATAAAAAAGGCTAATTTGTGAATCACAAAATTTGATATAAAAAACCACCACCTAAAAACGACTACAGCTTAAAAATGTTAGTGAAACGCCCCGCCGCATCGCGGCGGGCTTCATGCTCGTTTACATCAAACATGCATGTATCAACACCATATATACAGTCATAAAATAAAATAAACCTAGGATTTAACGACAAAGATTTTGTAATATAATAAACAAAACAAAGGTTGTGTTCGTATATTAAAGCATGAATAAATGTGTACGGTACGTACCTAATATATGTTGACGGAATACAGAAAAGAGTTGGTCGGCAGTAAAAATGAGATAAAAGGTGTAACTGAAGAGATATATAATGAATGAATGATGGTAGAGTTACAGTGAACCGGTTAATAGTGGAATATAGTTTTACTAGTTTTACGTTTTTCTTTATCAATAGTTAAATATATGCTAACATGTTGTTAATAATCTAATCTAATATAAAATGGCAAGAAAAATAAATAAATAAAAGCTTTCATTTATAAAAGATGGTAAAAAAAAACTTTGAAAGTGTCTTATATTTTCTTACTTTGTACGCTTTAAACCGTAACGAAACAAGTAACCCACGTTAGTCATCGCGACTCGTGTGTTTAGTCTGTGGCCTAACTCGATACCGAGAATTAATGAGTATGTGTGTAAGGTAATTGCGAAGATTTAAAGTATAAAGAGAAAAAATGTATTGAATGGGTGAGGTTATTCATACGGTGGCTATAATTTTAGATGTACCCCCCTTATTTTTTTTGTTTTTTTTATTTTATTTTATTTATTTATTTATTTATTTTTATAATTTGTTTATATCAAAAAGCTATAAACCTGAAAATGCGGAACAGTAAATATAAAGTTTAATAAGTCAAACGTTTAAAACTGTTAGAAATACGGAACAAAAACAGACAAAAAAATGTGTTGTACTGAAAAAAATGGGGGACAAAGGGAATATTCCCTGTGATGTGACCCACTAGGGTATTAATAGTATGTCCCGTATTGAATACTTCGTTTTAAATGCCCAATCACTAGGTTTGTTGGGTCTATTTGTATTTTTGTCTCCGTTTAACGTAATGTATTACCCTAGTATAGTTGTATTACTTGTCGAGCCAGTAATGACAGCTCATGTCATACGTTAGATGATTCGGCAGTTAATACAAGTAAGATCCCGTGCAGGTCCCTAATCACTTTGTATGTGAAGTCTGCTATTAGCTAATGGGTAATAGAGTATTCCTTTCGTTGGTCCATGACAATCTTCTTTCAAGAGATGTCACTGCTTTCGAAGCTAAGTAGAGCTTCGTTTCTACTTAGGTAATTCGGAAGAGACACTTTTAACAACGAATTGAAAGTCATATATGTTGTTGAGCCACTGATTCGGTTCACTTTTATTATTCGTGAATCAGATTTGATACGCTGTAAATACTCACTTTTTATGTATCTATCTATGTGTCTATGCTAATAAACCACACTTTTCTCCTTTCTTCATAATTTTTTTCCAAATTAATTAATCTAAGCTTATTATTGCAACACACATGTCCTCTATAGTTTGAATTCTCAGTTTTGAAGTTCCCCGTTTTGTATTTTACAGAAAGTTGTGTTGTGCAAGAATTTGACAAAAATAGTATTCCATTAATGCACATATAATGCAATATTTATTGGCTTTTACACCAAATCGTTTCAAGATTTTTGTGATTATAGAATGTATTATACAATATTATAATTATTTTGTTTCCTTAACTTTTGTATTTTGAAATTTGATTGAATATGATAGACTCATAGTTGCTATATGTTCTTCCCTATAGTCACATTCTTCATATCATATTGTTATGTCATTCATTTGCTTATTTTCTGATCTAGTTATCAAGATTTTCCTTTTTACAAATCTCAAAAATTAAATATTGTGAAGATTTTGACGAACCTCGATAATAGAACCGATTTGTGGATGTGGTCAGGTTGGGGTATCCAATTACTATTCGTTGTGTGATATTTCACTCTAACGCGCGCATATATATATATATATATATATATGGTAAAGTTAAAATAAAAAGACAAATATTCGTAAGAAGAATAAAAAGATTTTTTTTTCTAAAAATTTCTCCAAAAATTCCAAAATTTTTTACAAGATCGGGTATGTTGGTGCATAAAACTTTTGTGAAAACATTTTTTATAATTTTGAGTTTTGATACGTTTTTTTTAATGCACAAAAAACGAATTTTGATGTGCAAAAAAATTTTGATGCACAAATTTTTAACTTGTTTTAGTTAGATGCGCAATGTTATTTTGATGAAAAAAGTCAAAAGAAGTTAGGTGCAAAAGCCAATTTTTGATGCACAAAAAGACGACTTAATGCACAAACGTATTTTTTCATAATTTTTTTTCTGAAAAAATATCCGCCTTTAGAAAAAATTCCTTCACAACTTTTTCATGTACCAATACCCGATCTTGTGGAATTTTTTTGAATTTTTTCAAGAACTTTTTTTGAAAAAAAAAATCTTTTTATCTTTTTATGGATATTTGTCTTTTTATTTGATCTTTATCATATATATATATATATATATATATATATATATATATATATATATATATATATATATATATATATATATATATATATATATATATATATATATATATATATATATATATATATATATATATATATATATATATATATATATATATATATATATATATATATATATATATATATATGGGAGGGTTAATGTGAGATCAAGCTTAAAGTTGTAAAAATAAGATCAAATCTAAAAAACCACTAAAACATTTATAAATAACAATTTTAGCAATCATACACAAAAAAAATTATATTTTAATACAAATTAACATTTTAGCAACTAATAATCAAATGATACATGAGTTTGGATTAGTGATACACCTGATATACATTACACTAATAAATATTCCAAAACCTGATACACATACAAAAACCTGATACACATTAAACTTCTAATCAAAGTGTATCACCTAGGTTTCGTAAATTTTAAAAAGAAATCTATCGAAACTTTAACAATTTTAGTTGTAGTAAATAAAAAATTATTTTTATTGTAAGGAGAGTATCTCTTGTCAAATTTTAGTTCGATCTCATTTTAACAACTTTAAGTATGATCTTATTTGATCTAGATTATATATATATATATATATATTTATATATATATATATATACATAGCAGGTACCGCGCGTTGCATGTGCGGGCACCATACATTTAAAATATTCAGCGAATGTTTTTTAGAACTATATTTGACAATACAATAGATATACAGACGACGATACTTTTAGTTTTTAAACCTGTTATGCAATAACAAAAATTTTCATATAAAAATTGTAGATTATCCACGTGAAGTGGTGACAATAATGAGTTGTTAGTAGGCATATTGTAAAGGATTGAGATAAAAGTAGTTGATAATAGCCCGTAGTCATAACTTATCATTAAATAATAACACTATAGCGACTTTAAAAAATCACTTACATTATACTAAGAAAATTTAGTTCTCAAAAATAATGTTTGTTAAATTTGTCGCACATAGATGGATGATACAAGTAAAAGATTACTTATAAAGATAAAGTAAAAATAAATATTCAATAAATCATGTGGGTTACTTTAAAAAGTATAATTATTAATATTCAAATTTATATATATATATATATATATATATATATATATATATATATATATATATATATATATATATATATATATATATATATATAATTAGCACTTAGCACTTTGCATCCTTTGCTTTGAAAAAATCGTCCGATTTTTATAAAACAAAGTTTTAGTTGTTACGGTAAGTTTTATTAAAAAAAAAAAAAAATCCAAAAAGCGCATATGTTGATTCTCGAGGCACTCTTGCGATTTAATAATATTTTTTGAACATTGTATTTTATATGCATTTTTAAACTCTAATGATTTAACAATACCGTTTTCGGATGACTTTTATGGGCTAGCCGAACCGGTGGTGACTCCGGTCTCACCGGTTGAACCGTTGGCCCAGTCCGTTTTTAAAACCATATACCATGAGCTTGTTTACATATAAATTGCATGAAGATTTGTGTGTTTTATTAGTTTGTACAATATGTATAATAACATGTATTTTTCATATTTGGGGTGTTTTAAAAATAACATTTATTAGGTATTTATTGTTATGGACGTTTTTTTCTTATATTAAATTACTTTGTATTTTTTTATTATTTTTTTAAAAAATATGTTTAAAAAAGTGCTTTAAAGTGTTGCAACAAATGCTATTATAGATGTACTTATTAAAATTTGCCATTATTAGCAAGTGTTGAATCTTAATTTTTTAAGCCTTACTTTTTAGGAATGTCCCAAATGCTTTATAATATAGTATAGATATGTGTAAATGTGAATAATCATATAATTAGGACTTTGCACATTTGCATCCTTTGCTTTGAAAAAATCGTCCGATTTTTATAAAACAAAGTTTTTAGTTTTTACGGTAAGTTTTATTAAAAAAAAATTCCAAAAAGTGCATATGTTGACTCCCGAGGCACTCTTGCGATTTAAAAATATTTTTTGAACATTGTATTTTATATGCATTTTTAAACTCTAATGATTTAACAATATCGTTTTCGGACGACTTTTATGGGCTAGCCGAACCGGTAGTGACTCCGGTTCCCGGTTGAACCCGTTGGCCCAGTCCGTTTTTTAAAACCATATGTACCATGAGCTTGTTTACATATAAATTGCATGAAGATTTGTGTGTTTTATTAGTTTGTACAATATGTATAATAACATTTATTTTTCATATTTGGGGTGTTTTAAAAATAACATTTATTAGTTATTTATTGTTATGGACATTTTTTTTTCTTATATTAAATTACTTTGTATTTTTTTATTATTTTTTTAAAAAACATGTTTTAAAGAAGTGCTTTAAAGTGTTGCAACAAATGCTATTATAGATGTATTTATTAAAATTTGCCATTATTAGCAAGTGTTGAATCTTAATTTTTTAAGCCTTCCTTTTTAGGAATGTCCCAAATGCTTTATAATATAGTATAGATATGTGTAAATGTGTATAATCATATAATTAGGACTTTGCACATTTGCATCCTTTGATTTTGAAAAAATCGTCCGATTTTTATAAAACAAAGTTTTTAGCTTTTAAGGTAAGTTTTATTAAAAAAAAATTCCAAAAAGCGCATATGCTGATTGTCGAGGCACTCTTGCGATTTAATAATATTTTTTGAACATTGTATTTTATATGCATTTTTAAACTCTAATGATTTAACAATATCGTTTTCGGACGACTTTTATGGGCTAGCCGAACCGGTGGTGACTCCGGTTCCCGGTTGAACCCGTTGGCCCAATCCGTTTTTTAGAACATATGTACCATGAGCTTGTTTACATATAAATTGCATGAACATTTATGTGTTTTATTAGTTTGTACAATATGTATAATAACATATATTTTTCATATTTGGGGTGTTTTAAAAATTACATTTATTAGGTATTTATTGTTATGGACGTTTTTTTTCTTATATTAAATTACTTTGTATTTTCTTATTATTTTTTTTAAACATGTTTAAAAAAAGTGCTTTAAAGTGTTGCAACAAATGCTATTATAGATGTACTTATTAAAATTTGCCATTATTAGCAAGTGTTGAATCTTAATTTTTTAAGCCTTACTTTTTAGGAATGTCCCAAATGCTTTATAATATAGTATAGATATGTGTAAATGTGTATAATCATATAATTAGGACTTTGCACATTTGCATCCTTTGCTTGGAAAAAATCGTCAGATTTTTATAAAACAAAGTTTTTAGTTTTTACGGTAAGTTTTATTACAAAAAATTTCCAAAAAGCATATGTTGACTCCCGAGGCACTCTTGCGATTTAAAAATATTTTTTGAACATTGTATTTTATATGCATTTTTAAACTCTAATGATTTAACAATATCGTTTTCGGACAACTTTTATGGGCTAGCCGAACCGGTGGTGACTCCGGTTCCCGGTTGAACCCGTTGGCCCAGTCCGTTTTTTAAAACCATATGTACCATGAGCTTGTTTACATATAAATTGCATGAAGATTTGTGTGTTTTATTAGTTTGTACAATATGTATAATAACATGTATTTTTCATAATTGGGGTGTTTTAAAAATAACATTTATTAGTTATTTATTGTTATGGACGTTTTTTTTTTCTTATATTAAATTACTTTGTATTTTTTTATTATTTTTTAAAAAAACATGTTTTAAAAAAGTGCTTTAAAGTGTTGCAACAAATGCTATTATAGATGTATTTATTAAAATTTGCCATTATTAGCAAGTGTTGAATCTTAATTTTTTAAGCCTTCCTTTTTAGGAATGTCCCAAATGCTTTATAATATAGTATAGATATGTGTAAATGTGTATAATCATATCATTAGGACTTTGCACATTTGCATCCTTTGCTTTGAAAAAATCGTCCGATTTTTATAAAACAAAGTTTTTAGTTTTTACGGTAAGTTTTATTAAAAAAAAAATTCCAAAAAGCGCATATGTTGATTCTCGAGGCACTCTTGCGATTTAATAATATTTTTTGAACATTGTATTTTAATATGCATTTTTAAACTTTATTGATTTAACAATATCGTTTTCGGACGACTTTTATGGGCTAGCCGAACCGGTGGTGACTCCGGTTCCCGGTTGAACCCGTTGGCCCGGTCCGTTTTTTAAAACCATATGTACCACCATGAGCTTGTTTACATATAAATTGCATGAAGATTTGTGTGTTTTGTTAGTTTGTACAATACGTATAATAACATGTATTTTTCATATTTGGGGTGTTTTAAAAATAACATTTATTATGTATTTATTGTTATGGACGTTTTTTTTCTTATATTAAATTACTTTGTATTTTTTTATTATTTTTTTAAAAAACATGTTTAAAAAAAGTGCTTTAAAGTGTTGCAACAAATGCTATTATAGATGTACTTATTAAAATTTGCCATTATTAGCAAGTGTTGAATCTTAATTTTTTAAGCCTTCCTTTTTAGGGATGTCCCAAATGTTTGATAATATAGTATAGATATGTGTAAATGTGTATAATCGTATAATTAGGACTTTGCACATTTGCATCCTTTGCTTTGAAAAAATCGTCCGATTTTTATAAAACAAAGTTTTTAGTTTTTACGGTAAGTTTTATTAAAAAAAATTCAAAAGGCGCATATGTTGATTCTCGAGGCACTCTTGCGATTTAATAATATTTTTTGAACATTGTATTTTAATATGCATTTTTAAACTCTATTGATTTAACAATATCGTTTTCGGACGACTTTTATGGGCTAGCCGAACCGGTGGTGACTCCGGTTCCCGGTTGATCCCGTTGGCCCGGTCCGTTTTTTAAAACCATATGTACCATGAGCTTGTTTACATATAAATTGCATGAATATTTGTGTGTTTTATTAGTTTGTACAATATGTATAATAACATGTATTTTTCATATTTGGGTTGTTTTAAAAATAATATTTATTAGGTATTTATTTTTATGGACGTTTTTTTTTCTTATATTAAATTACTTTGTATTTTTTTTTATCAGTTTTTTAAAAAACATGTTTAAAAAAAGTGCTTTAAAGTGTTGCAACAAATGCTATTATAGATGTACTTATTAAAATTTGCCATTATTAGCAAGTGTTGAATATTTATTTTTTAAGCCTTCCTTTTTAGGAATGTCCCATATGCTTTATAATATAGTATAGATATGTGTAAATGTGTATAATCATATAATTAGGACTTTGCACATTTGCTTCCTTTGCTTTGAAAAAATCGTCCGATTTTTTTAAAACAAAGTTTTTAGTTTTTACGGTAAGTTTTTTTTTTAAAAAAATTCCAAAAAAGCGCATATGTTGATTCTCGAGGCACTCTTGCGATTTAATAATATTTTTTGAACATTGTATTTTAATATGCATTTTTAAACTCTATTGATTTAACAATATCGTTTTCGGACGACTTTTATGGGCTAGCCTAACCGATAGTGACTTTGGTTCCCGGTTGAACCCGTTGGCCCGGTCCGTTTTTTAAAACCATATGTACCATGAGCTTGTTTACATATAAATTGCATTAAGATTTGTGTGTTTTATTAGTTTGTACAATATGTATAATAACATGTATTTTTCATATTTGGGGTGTTTTAAAAATAACATTTATTAGGTATTTATTGTTATGAACGTTTTTTTTCTTATATTAAATTACTTTGAATTTTTTTTATTATTTTTTTAAAAAACATGTTTAAAAAAAGTGCTTTAAAGTGTTGCAACAAATGCTATTATAGATGTACTTATTAAAATTTGCCATTATTAGCAAGTGTTGAATCTTAATTTTTTAAGCATTCTTTTTTAGGAATGTCCCAAATGTTTGATAATATAGTATAGATATGTGTAAATGTGTATAATCATATAATTAGGAATTTGCACATTTGCATCATTTGCTTTGAAAAAATCCCCCGATTTTTATAAAACAAAGTTTTTAGTTTTTACGGTAAGTTTTATTAAAAAAAAAATCCAAAAGACGCATATGTTGATTCTCGAGGCACTCTTGCGATTTAATAATATTTTTTGAACATTGTATTTTAATATGCATTTTTAAACTCTATTGATTTAACAATATCGTTTTCGGACTACTTTTATGGGCTAGCCGAACCGGTGGTGACTCCGGTTCCCGGTTGAACCCGTTGGCCCTGTCCGTTTTTTAAAACCATATGTACCATGAGCTTGTTTACATATAAATTGCATGAAGATTTGTGTGTTTTATTAGTTTGTACAATATGTATAATAACATGTATTTTTCATATTAGGGGTGTTTTAAAAATAACATTTATTAGGTATTTATTGTTATGGACGTTTTTTTTCTTATATTAACTTACTTTGTATTTTTTAAAACATGTTTAAAAAAAGTGCTTTAAAGTGTTGCAACAAATGCTATTATAGATGTACTTATTAAAATTTGCCATTATTAGCAAGTGTTGAATCTTAATTTTTTAAGCCTTCCTTTTTAGGAATGTCCCAAATGCTTTATAATATAGTATAGATATGTGTAAATGTGTATAATCATATAATTAGGACTTTACACATTTGCATCATTTGCTTTGAAAAAATCGTCCGATTTTTATAAAACAAAGTTTTTAGTTTTTACTGTAAGTTTTATTAAAAAACAACTTCCAAAAAGCGCATATGTTGATTCTCGAGGCACTCTTGCGATTTAATAATATTTTTTGAACATTGTATTTTAATATGCATTTTTAATCTCTATTGATTTAACAATATCGTTTTCGGACGACTTTTATGGGCTAGCCGAACCGGTGGTGACTTCGGTTCCCGGTTGAACCCGTTGGCCGGTCCTTTTTAAAACCATATGTACCATGAGCTTGTTTACATATAAATTGCATGAATATTTGTGTGTTTTATTAGTTTGTACAATATGTATAATAACATGTATTTTTCATATTAGGGTGTTTTAAAAATAACATTTATTAGGTATTTATTGTTATGGACGTTTTTTTTTCTTATATTAAATTACTTTGTATTTTTTTATTATTTTTTTAAAAAACATGTTTAAAAAAAGTGCTTTAAAGTGTTGCAACAAATGCTATTATAGATGTACTTATTAAAATTTTCCATTATTAGCAAGTGTTGAATCTTAATTTTTTAAGCCTTCCTTTTTAGGAATGTCCCAAATGCTTTATAATATAGTATAGATATATATATATAGTGTGAGGTTATCTTAAAAACTAAATAAATTGCGAGAACTGCGAGAACTTTTAAGGACCAATCAGATTTTAGATAATTAGTTACCTTTTTAATTTTATTAACCAATTTTTGGAGGGGTACGTTTGGTAGTTTCTATTATACAAAATTAACTCCTTTATTTTTGGAAGTTGTTATATGTATCACGAATCACGATCAACACCCATAATAAACTCCTAACCTAAAACAATTTCTTATTATCACCAAACACAATCAACACCAGTTAATTATCATTTTCATCATTAAAAAAACACAAAGAATTCCTCACGTGAATACAATGTTCTAAATCAGTCTGAAATTTAAGTTGAAACAACCGAAACACCAACGCAAACACATACGCCTGATGTTATTCAATCTGGAAACATTGATGTGAATATCGAATATGATAAACATGCATCACTACAAAATAAAAGACTTTTTGTGACTGATATCTATAGGGACTGATAATGCAATTGTAAGTAAAGATGGTGCTTAAAAGTTATTAAAAAGAAAACTTAAGTTATTTGAGAGGAAATGAACACACTTTCATCTTCATCTCCGATCATCTTCACCTATCATTCACCACTTCATTTCCTCTCAAATACTCTCATCTCCGATCATCTTCACCTATTATATCACCGTCTCCGATCATCTTCACATGTCATATCACCGTCACCGGTTCTCACCGTCTCCGGTCATCTTCACTGATTATCTCACCGTCGCGGAACATCACGCCGTCACAACTCACGGCGGTTACGGAAATGGCGGCGACTTGGTCAATCACCTTATGCGCGTTCACTCGGATCTATCTGTCATTATGAATCAGGTATATTATTATGTAAGTTAGGGTTTGGATTTATGTATTTTGAAATTAGGGCACGTATTGTATTTGTTATGTATGACTATCATTTCGTATCAATTGATTACAGTTTATTAAATATTATACGTGACACAGACGGACGAATTTTTCACTATTAATCGGTTACGTAAACGTGCGCTTGAGGTAATGCAGACAAGGTGTTTGTGTAAATGCCTAACTGAAAATGTCTGAATTTCTAGCTTTCTATTATCCGTCTTTAATTTTGGTGAAAAGTAGTCTTTTTAGCTCATTTTTAGGAAGCATGATATGAGATTACTAAAGTTTTGGCATGAGTGTTATTGGAGTGTATTTAAATATGGAGCTAATATATGATATTACGTTGTTTTGAATTGTTATTTTTATCAATAGAAATAGAGAAATAGTAGCATCTTCATATAGCATTCATGAAAACGGAAGTTTGAGTACATAGTTATGTTGTGTATTTATTTAATAAATAGGGTGGTGATGCGAGGATGTTGATCGATCTTCCCATTAACGTAGTAGTTATCCAGTTCTATAGCGACGATATTCACGTAAAGTTGACCCTTTCCTTTCTTATATAGATAACATCTCTATCCCTAGTTGTTTCTGGATAGTTCCCCTTAAGCATGTAGGTCTTAGGAATTCGTTGTGGAAAAGATATACTAGTCTTAATTTAAAAAAAAATAAAAATAAAAAATAATAATAAATAAATAAATTTATTCCCTCAGGTTATAATAGGAATCCACCTCCATTTATATGTTTGTGTCTTGAAAGAAGTTGTATATCAGAATCTAACATTAAGGGGCGTTTGGGATTGTTTATCAAAACTGCTTATGCTTTTGAAATAAGCAATGTAGATAATAAGACTTAACAGAATGCAATGGAGTGTTCGAAAATTCTGCTAATTTAACAATTTTCTAGGTAATATCATCAGAACAGGATACTGCTTTCTCAACCCTCAAATAAGCATAATCATAAGTAGTTTGCTTTAATCCAGACACTGAAATACTTATTTGTGTCATCAGAACGCAACAAGCAGATAACGAAGTGTTAAGAAGCAATTCCAAACACCCCTAACATATATGTGATACCCACAAAATAACTGGAAAAATCCATTGAATTTGTGAAATGAATTCGGAGCCTGTATTCCTCTGAATTTGTTTCAGGTGATGGAATGGGTTATAAGGGAAAGGCCCTACATGCCAAAGGAACTCGATTACTCATATCTATTGGAATTCACCGCTAAGCTTCATGGGATATCACAAGGTGAGAAGTTCTTTTCTCATATCCCATTGGAGTTCCAAGATGCATTACTCTACAACAATCTTGTGATCGCTTGTTTAGATAAAGGCATGATTACAGTTTAAACCCCTTTTTAGTATCAATTGATTACAGTTTTTCACTAGTTTTGATAACTTGCAAATTAAGCTTAACTACTTGAGAATACTTGCTTAAATTAATTAGGATGGACGTCGAGTTCATGTGATTGAAGGGACTTGACCGAACCTGATAAAACTGTTGGTGAACTTCTTCAACCAGGAGGTTATCTGAAACTAATTGAGTTGGGTCTTGAGGGTAAGATTTTACTTTGTTACCTTACGCCTAATTATGCAACTTCTGAAACCTTAAATTTACAAATGTCTTATTGTTGAGATATTGCAGATTGTGTGGATGGAATTGAGGCTCAACAGGTATTTGGATATGCCATTTATATGGATGGTAAAAACACTAAACTTTCTTATCCGTTGGAAGAATTCGACTCTGATATCTCTGGAAGAAGCTTTCACAATGGGTGTTTTATTCAGCGGATGAGGGAGAAAGCTGCAACTCTTCCAAAGTATGCTTTCTTTACCCTCAATACATACAAGTAACATTATTCATACTCATATCAGTCTACTGATAAAAACCTTTTTTGAATCTTTTTGTTATCAGTGTTAAACTTTAACAAGGGACTGTAACTTCATTACTTGAAAAAAACGGAACAGTCCAAGGAGTGTGTTACAAAACCAAGGATGGGGAAGTGACAACTGCATACGCACCTCTCACCATTGTTTGTAATGGTTGCTTTCAAATCTACGTCGCGCCCTCTGCAAGCCTAAGGTAATTTCATTTCAAAGTCTTTTTCTTCTTGAACTTCAGTGTATTTGAACGATCTGCAGTTTATTTGAACTTCAAATTTTATAATGCTGATTGCTTGATAGTGGTTGAATTAAGACTGAGAAGAGATAATGTAGAGTATTACTGTCTGATTAAATTGGCTTTAGTTCAAGGTTATAATGTCTAATGGTAATCTGTCAATATGTCACTATCTAAAACTAAGCTAGCGACGATGTAAAATTTTGGGCACCTGTAAAACGGGCTTGACAATGCTTCTAGTGAACGTATCACTTCCTGTATTTTCTATTTGTATAACTTTTGTCGGTTGTAGAAGAGATGTCACGGTGTTTCTAGTGAAATTAGCACTTCCTGGTTTTTTTATCTGAATAAACTAATTCATGTTTGCAGCTGATGTGTGAATCTGTTACTAAAATTGCTCTGTTTTGACACTCATTTACCAGGATTTTTTCCGTGGGCTAGCTGTGTGGTTATTGGTATGTTTATTTTTGAAGACTGCTCGTGAGGTTACTCGTGTTGTTTATCTGTACCATGATTCTTGGTGGTTGTCTGCTGTCTATTTAATAGCTTCACTCTTAATGTGGGCTTACTCTGCCATAATCTTTCTATCAGGCATCGCTTTGTTCAATTTGGTTGGCTATTTACAAGTGAATACTTATGTGTAAACTGGTTATCTTGATTAACGTCTCATATATAGCTACCACATTTCAGGAAATGACAACAGCATACAGGTGATTATTGCCTCATATAGGGTAAGCAAGAAGCAGCACAAGTTTAGAAGAACTGAAGATGGATGACTATGATGCCGAGGATGATGGTATATCATTAACTTAAGACTCGTGTTCTTTGTTTGGATGTGTGTTTTAAAGTAATCTAATTGTGACTTACATAATTGGTATGTTTTATACCAATTAGTATATGGTTCGAACTCGTGATTCATTTTTCGTTTATTGACATCAGCTATTGACTTATTTGGTTCAGGGATTGCGGACACTTTCTACCCAAGCAATGCATTGGACCCTTATATGAAGAATCAAGATTTGGTTGGAATATATGCATCTCAGCTTGCACGCCACGGTTACATTGATCTGTTTGTTCATATGATGGAGTTACGGCTGAATGGCAAGTGAATCTTTGGGGAATTATTGCTTTATTTTGATCTCTTGATCTTCAGTTCAATCTTTTAGCTACTATTTCATGATTAGTTGTTAACATTGCCTTGTTGAAACTCTCTAGTGAGGACTAACCTCAATGATTATACTAATAGTAATCTTAAGTTCTTCATATGAGAGTTTATCATCTTTGTTTGTTCCCTGTCACAACTTGTAATGCTTGTATTTCATGCATTTGTGTTTGCAGTGTTCATATTAGTTATAAGATCTTTCTTTCTGCTATGTATACCTTCCATTTTCTCCTGGAGTTGATTCAAATGGCAATTTGAAAAAGGAAGCTTTGAAGAAATTATTGAGAGGTTCTATATATATGAATATGTCAATATAGATTGCGTTGTCTCATTGTGTTGTTGGGCTCATCCTTTGCATGCTGTTCACTTTAACAGGGTTTTATCAATATCAAGAGAAGTAAAAGTTGGAAAATATGATGGCTCATCTCATGTTGAAGATCGATGTCGGTTGCAGAGTCTTTAAAAAGCTATGGTTGCTCAGTGGTTTTGCTTCACACCTCCCTCGACTATTACTGATGCTGCAAGTGTTGGCACAAAACTTCTTTGGGCATTGATTCACAGGTAATATTTTTATTTATAATCATTCTCATTGTGTTGGTTCTTATTTGGTATCAAAACTGGCTGCTTTGTTTCAGCAATGTACTGTTCCGGGAATTTGCTTCAAGTCGACAGTTGCAGGTATGTTTACTTTTGCATATCATAATAGTACAGATCACAGATAATAATTGTCATAAATTTTATTTATTTTATTGCTCATCCAGGTTCTGGAAACGACAGTAGCTCAGTTGAAGTTACAAATACTATGATCTTGTCACAAGCTTCTACGAGTATGGTTGGGGAGAATCATTCCATTTTGCCACATGTTGATATTGTATTGCTTACATTATCGTAACTTTTCCCATGCTTTAAGTAATTGCCAATGCTTAATTTTTTGTCTCATATCTGCAGATGGAAGGGAGAATCACTTAAAGAGAGCATTAAGCGACATGAACATTCTCTGGCTCTACAATTAGGCTTGAAGCCTGGTCAAAAGGTATAATTTTTTAGACAATCCAAGTTATGTGATTGATAGTGTACTTGATACTAATTGTACTAATTGTAGGGTACTCGTATTAAAATTTAACTTTGACCTTTTTTTTTAAGGTGTTGGATGTAGGATGTGGAATTGGCAGATCATTGAGAGAAATTGCTCGATTTAGGTAAATAATTCAATCTAGTCGCTAATACTTTATACTTATACCTTTTATCCTACTTAAGTGAAGTCACAAATATAATTGGCTCTTGAGTGTTTGACTTGTTTATCTACTTTTGGCAGTTCTACATCTTTGACGGGCATCAACAACAACGAATACCAGATAACAAGAGGAAATGTAAGTTTCTTATGACACAAGTTGTTATGTTATAATCTTAGTGCTTTTGTTTGGAATTTCGAATCTTTATGATTTTGCATTTCTTCTAGGAAGTGAACCGTGTCGCAGGAGTAGGCAAGATCTGTGACCCCAATAACCAAGAGCATCAGAAAATTAAGGTATACTTCTTGTACATGTTTTCTGTCATTTTATTGGACATTTGAAGCTCATATAGATATCTAATAATATAACTTCATGGTAACAGGCGGAATTGAGATCGGTGATGGCCTTCCAGATACAGGATATACAAAACACTGTCTTGCAGCTCTTAAAGAAGCAGGCTTTGAGGTGACTACAACATACCCGACATATTTTTGACATATGATTGGCATTGTATGTGATGTATCTTTGTAAAATCAAGCATCATCGTAGTGCTTATATTTACTTGAATTTGAGTTGTTTCGACTTGTTTTAGGCAATAAAGTTACTTTGCGGTTTCATATATGTGATTTTCTTAAAAATTCATGTTTTACACAGTATTTAAACAAATACAGTAGAAATCAGTATATGAAATGCAGTAGCAATGGGAAAATACAGTAGAAATCAGTATATGAAATGCAGTAGCAATGGGAAAATGATTGTTAGAGACTTTTAGTGACTGAATAAATGTGTCAGTAATGAATTATTATAAGTTTTTCTTTCAGAACCTATAGTGACGCATAATATCAGACATTATATCTATGAGACCTTTTGTGACTGATATTAAGCGTCAAGAAAGACTTTTAGTGATGGTTCCATTAGCGTCTCTTTTTCTTTCAGTGGGAGAAGACCAAAAGGCCATTGGTGACTGATTTTAGGCTTTTTCTGACACTTTTTTTCAGTCACTAAATGGCTTTTATTTTGTAGTGATGATCATTCATGTGGTTCGTTTATGTGGGTTTTTTTTTTTCGATCCAAGATCCACATGTTTGAAGGTCTTTTTTTTTTTTTTTTTTTTTGTACATCGTCTTCTGATTTACTTCTAGTTTGTGGATATTGCTTATTAATTTGTTTAAAAATATAGAAATTGACCTGATTTCATATATTTGAAAAGGTCACTAATTTGGGTTACAATATATGTGTAATCTTCTTGCTTTTTTCATTTTAAAAAAAGATTCCGTCCTTTATTGTTTAATTTAATGGAGTAACTTTACGGAGTTTGTTCAACATTTTTGTGTGATAAGATATGCCGTGTATTAGTATAACAAAAGATGTTGCAGATTCTAACTTTTTAGCCTATTGCAAAATATAATTGTTATACTTGGTTAATGAATGGTGCATGAATCTTTTTTTCTTGTATGTCTGAACCGATCTTTAGTATTTCTAAATATGAATGTATTATTCTTTTGGCTTTAGATTCTTTGTTTGTTAGAGTGGGTGTGCATGTGTGTTTTAAGAAATGGTGTATACATGTTTATAGTTTGTAAAAATTCAAAAAATAGTGCATATGTGTTTTATGGGTGATATAAATCAATAAAAGTGTGTGCATATGTGTTTCAAGATTAATTAAAAGTAGCGAAATAGTACATATGTGTTTCAAGGTTAATATATAATCAATAAAATGGTACATATGCGTTTTTATTGTTGGTATAAAATCTCAAAAAAAGTGTGCATATGTGTTTAAAGGTTAATATATAATCAATGAAATAGTACATATGTGTTTTTATTGTTGCTATAAAATCTCGAAAAAAGTTTGCATATATTTTTTATTGTTGATATAAAATTAAGGGAAATTATATGCATATAAGTTTTAAATTGTGCCTATGTTTTTAAGATTGTGCATATGTGTTATCCTAATTGTTGTGATTATATTTTGTTTCCAATTTGTGTGTTGTTTAATTGTTTTTGTGCATGTTTCTTGCAGATTTGATGAAGATGATAACCAATGAAGACCTAGAAGTTGATGTAAAGACATAGTTAAACGTATCTTTAAACGATATCTTCTCTGCAGATGTGCATAAGATCTAAGACTAGTGTTGGAATACATCCCGTGCATGCACATGTGTGTAGTTGGTTCATGAATAATGCTTTTATTTTTTTAAGTATTATCGTCAATTTGTTTCAGCTAAAATATTGGAATTTGGATATATGATTATGAATAATTTTCTTGTATGTACCTGTGTATGTCGTGAATACCATATTACCACTGTAATCTATATGCAATTGTGCAAATGTATTTTTGTTCCATGAAAAAATATATAATTTTTTAATCCTTTTAATAATTTTGTTTAAAATATTAAAACTTTTAACGATGGACATAATAATATACATAACAAAAGTAATAACCAACTATTTCGTGCACATATATTTATACATGGCATGCACATGTGCAAATATAATACCCTTTAAAATACATCATATTTTTAGATGACAAAACTCTGCTAAAAAAATCAAAAGGTGAAGATAAGTAGATTAAAGAGAATAAATATATCTTTTTTTTTGGTATATTCTTTAGTATTTAAAAAACTAAAATGGACTTTTTCAAATTCAGATAAAGTAAATTTTAATGGAAATAATAATAATAATAATAATAATAAATTAATATTAAACATGTGTTTTCTTTTGGTGCATGGATCTCGCTTGTGAACCTGGCTTGAAATAATGGGACGAAAAAGTAGGACATACAATTGTCCATTATGCCCTTTTTAACTGAAAATATTAATTATTAAAACATATACTAATTACAAAAATGTCACTATGGATATTAGCCATTGATTGGATTATTTAACGGTCAAGATCGGTTCTCGCAGTTCTCGCAATTTATTTGGTTATGAAAATAACCCTTCCCTATATATATATATATATATATATATATACAGGGAGGGTTAACGTGAGATCAAACTTAAAGTTGTAAAAATAAGATCAAGTCTAAAAAATCACTAAAACATTTATAAATAACAATTTTAGCAATAATACACATAAAAATAATATTTTAATACAAATTAATATTTTAGCAACTAATAACCAAATGATACATGAGTTTGGATTAGTGATACACCTGATACACATTACACTAATAAACATTCCAAAATCTGATACACATACAAAAACCTGATACACATTACACTTCTAATCAAAGTGTATCATCTAGGTTTCGTAAATTTTAAAAAGAAATTTATCGAAACTTTAACAATTTTAGTTGTAGTTGATAAAAAATTTATTTTTGTTGTAAGGAGAGTGTCGCTTGTCAAATTTTTGTTTGATCTCATTTTAACAACTTTAAGTTTGATCTTATTTGATCTAGATTCTATATATATATATATATATATATATATATATATATATATATATATATATATATATATATATATATATATATATATAGAGTTAGGATCAAATAAGAAGATTACTTAAAATAAGAAGGAATAAGAAGAACTATAACCAGAAATCCGAGATGCACCGACCTAAATTAGATGCATCCCTATAATCTTAGATGCATTATAACGCAACATAGTGTGTTTTCTAGCTTTTAATCAGATGCAGATACGTATATTAGGTGCATTTCATGATTTCTCTTGTTTTTTGTTCCTCTGCACCTGCCGAAATCATGAAAATCAATTTGCACCATCTATAAATCAAATTAACTTTCGAAACTCAAGATGTTGCATCTATATGAATAGAAATGCATCTAATGCAAGTCGTTTCATCTCAAATGCGTGATTTTGGTCACTTCTCACCACTTCTTATTTTAATTTACTTCTCACCGGATCCCTATTGTATATATATATATATATATATATATATATATATAGGGATCCAGTAAGAAGAAAAACTAAAATGAGAAGAATAAGAAGGATTTCTAGCCACACATTTCAAATAGGAAAGAGAATTTTAAGGGGAGATGCATCCATTTTTGTACATGCATCTGAAATGAGTGGTTGTAGTTTCTTCTTATCATTCTTATTTTAACTAATATTCCTATTAGATCCTTACTCTATATATATATATATATATATATATATATATATATATATATATATATATATATATATATATATAGGGGAGGGTTAATGTGAGAGATTTTTTAAAGTTATAAAAATGAGAACTAATATAAAACGTTGGATCAATTGATTGGTCTTAAATGAGCTTAATGGTTGATGGATGGCATTTGTGTAATTAACATTAATTGTAGGGGCATTATGTACCATATAACCAGAATTTTATTTTCAATAACTTCCATACAATTTTTTCTTCTGGAAATGATACACGTATAGAAATTAAAACTACAACTTTACTAATCGTTTTTTTCTTACTTTATTATCTACAACTATATAAAAGTGATTCAAATCTTTTACAACCAATAATACACGGTCTAATCAAGAAACCCAGCAAACACTTTCCGTCTCGATTTATTCGAAGCGATGATACACATATATTGATATACGAAATAATAAAACTTTAAAACTCGAAAGTAATGATACACGAGTACTAATTTATTAATACACGACTATTAAAATAATAAAATACAATACTAGTAGCATCTGTTGATACTTGATACACCCTTTTAAATCTAACTCTAACTTATACATCGGGAGTCAAAATGATATATTAAATGACAATATAGTATATTGATACACTCTACAACTACAATTGACACGTATCAGTTCAGCTTGAAAAAACGGGTCTACAAAGCCACCATCTGATACACGAGAGCCAACTGGTACAAGAGACCTAACATCTACACGAGACCACCATCTGGTACACGATATTCAAAACCATGACCCTCGAACAACAAAGCCATGACCTTCCAACACTTGTTAAACCATGACCCTTTACACCAAAACTACCACCTTCAATACTAAATAAACCAAGACCCTCGAACATCAAAACCCATAACCCTTCAACACTCGCTAAACCACGACCCTCGAAACCATAAATTTTGACCCTTCGAACCCGCTAAAACACAACCCAAAACGTCTCCACAATGACCGTAACATCACAGCCGTAATCCGCAATAACAGTATCCAAAAAATCTGCAAATAACAATGACTAAATATCTAAAATGTAAACTTTGGCTATTCCATTTTGTTGAAGCATAATCTGGTGCGGGCAGGATACGACGACTCTCCTTGGCCGTTAGTCGTCTTCTCGAGCCCTAGTAGACCTGTCAACAAAGAAAACCCGTTAGGAGTGGACCCGGAGCCGTAGCCCCGGGGTCCACCTCCGACGGTCAAGTTAGTATGCGCTGTGGCATAGCAAAAAGTGTTAGGTTTAGAGATAACATGCGTGTGTATATATAGGCATGCATTAGGGTTTAGGTGTAGAGTGGGCCGCATCTGCCGGGCCGACCCATTCTGGCCCGATCCGGACCATACGTCTACAAGCCCCCAAGTTTAGTATGAGATAGCGCATGGCTATGTTATGCTAAACTTAAGTTCTGATGGCCGCGTAGATGAAAGTGGAACCCGCATGCTGCATCCCAGGTAAGGGCGTACCTTTTGTACCAGTGCGACACAACATGGTGCGGCGAGAGGCGTGTTTCGTAACAGAAGTGCGCGCTGTGCGCGACAAAGATGTGCAACAGAAGACGTGCTTCTGCGCATAAGTGTGCACTGTGCGCGACAAAGATGTGCAACAGAAGACGTGCTTCTGCGCATAAGTGTGCGCTGTGCGCGACAAAGAGGTGCGACAGAAGATGTGCTTCTGCGCATAAGGCGCTACCGTGAGCGAGTCTTTACAACCGACAGAGGACGTCTCCCCTGCGGCATGTTAGTGCGGCAAGTTGATGCGAATATTTAAATTCGTCTTTGATCTGCTTCCGAATATACCTGCGCATGGAAACAGTGGTAGCGACACAGGACATTGGAAGTCTAGAAACAGACGCGACAGCCAAGAGGAAGACATGTCTCTCCCATGGCGCCGTCAGAAAGTGGATGCGTTCACCAGACGAATCAGTGATTTCTCTGAGAATAAGAAGAGGCGCATGCCTACAAATGTCAAAACTTATGATGGAACAGGTGATCCTGACGATCACCTAAAAATCTTTGAATCAGCCGCAACCATTGAGAATTGGCCACAACCAGTGTGGTGCCACATGTTTAATTCCACACTAGTGGGAAGCGCGCGGAACTGGTTCAACAAACTCCCGCGAAGGAGCATAAATGGTTTTGAAGAGTTGAGAAAGGCGTTCCGTCTAAATTTTACTCAACGAAAAAAGTGCGCTAAAAACCCTGTCGAACTCGCCAGGTGAAGCAAAGACACCAAGGAGAATCTACGAGTGCATTCATGGAACGCTTTAAAGATGAATGCATGCAAGTTAAAGCATGTCCTGAAGTACTAAAGATCTCTGGTTTCATGAATGGGATTAATAATCCAGAACTCATCAAGAGGTTAAATGACAAGATCCCTGAGACTTTTGATGAACTCATGAAGCGCTCTCGGTCTTTTGTCCAGGGAAGCCGCGCGGCGGATAGCAAAAGAACCACTCGAGTTATCCGTCCACAGGAACAACACGGGAGACAATCCAACGACCGAGGTAGTAAAGTAATAGGAGCTATCGTAGCCAGGAGAAATGGCAGAGATAATGATGTATACTCCCCTGATCAAAACCCCAAAGGAAATACTCGCGGCAGAAGGCGCGAATTTCCCAAGACCGCCGCAGATGCGCACTACTAACAAATGTGTCCAGCTGCGCCAACTCATCGACAAGATGGTCAAAGAGGGTAGACTGGACCACCTGGTTAAAAACATTAAAGAGGGAAGAGACAAACAAAAGAATGGAAACAAGAAAGAGACACCCAAAGATAAGGCTGACACAATCTACATGATACAAACGTGGCAACGAATCACTAGACAAAAGGTCAGCCAGAGTTCTCTCGCGACGAAATCTCTTTCCCTACTCTCACTGCGGACAACGCAGCAGCAGAGCCACTCACCATTGAAATCAGCGTCGGTGGTCACGACATACACGCATGTACATTGATGGTGGGGCATCGGCAAATATCATGTAAAGCATTGCTTCAAAAGACTGCGACACGAAATACGCAGCCAGTTAAACCCAACAAGACATACCCGCGGTTTCACGGGTGAAAAGATATGGCCCATGGGGCAGTGCGATTGCTAGTCGGCGTTGGCAGCAGAGCACTCTACGACAACCTGGATGGACTTCATGGTGATTAAATCCCCCTCGCCATACAATGGCATTATTGGGAGACGGGATATCGACCATGCGCAGCGGTGCCATCAACAGCGCACGGGATGCTTAAATTCCCAGTGGAAGGAGGCATTGTGACTCTTTACAATGCCACGGTACCAAACAGAGAATGTAACACGGTTACATGCGAAATGGCACCGCTCCAGAAATAGTGCGCGCCCAAAGTCCCCAACTTGAAGGTCGCGATTCACCCAGATTACCGGAACAGGAAATAACTGGTCATCATTCTGGGACAACGGCAAAACAGCCGTGTGCGCGCTCCTACAAGAGAACGTGGATATTTTCGCATGGGAGCCAAAACACATGATGGAGTACCACGCCGATCACGAGCATAAACTAAGAATCCGACAAGGATACACACCGATACGCCATAAAAGCGTGGCCAAGCCCCGAGCGTCGCGCAGCAATCTTGGCAGAGGTACGAAATTGGTAAAGCAGGAATTATGCGTGAGGTCTACTACCAATCGGTTTTCTAACCCAGTAATGGTGAAAAAAAGCGACGGTAGCTGGCGAATGTGCGTAGACTTCACCGACCTTAACAAAGCATGCCCACGGGATGCTATCCACTACCGAGATAGACGGAAGATAGAGTCCTTGTGCGGGTACCCGTTAAAATGTTTTCTCGACGCGTACAAGGGATATCACCGGATCTGATGGCTAAGGAAGACGAGGAAAAACTTTCCACACAAGCCAAGGCGTTCTTGTTATACAAAATGCCCTTTGGCTTGAAGAATGCGGGTGCCACCTATCGCCACGGTTAGTAGACAATGCCTTTGAAAAACAGGTGGGCCGCAACCTGGAAGTCTATGTGGATGACCTGGTCATAAAAAGCCATACTGAAGTTGAGCTTGTGCGCTGACATGGAGAGAGCGTTCAAGACTCTACGTGAGATCAACATGAAGGCGAATCCCAAGAAATGTACTTTCGGCGCATCAAGGCATGTTCCTAGGATACCGATAGAACCTGGCGGCATAAAACCTTGTCCAGAAAAGACAAAGTAATAGAACTTCCTCACCACGCATGAAGGAAGTCCAATCCCTCAACGGAAAATTGGCCGGTCTAAACAGTTCCCGTCTAAGTCGTGAAAAGTCATTGCCTCTTTTCAAAACGCTCAAGAAGTGTATGAAAAAAGGTGACTTCCGGTGGACAACGGAGGAAGAAGCCTTCACCACACTCAAACAGCATCTAGCAACACTCCCAACACTTGTTGCACCCGACGGGGAAGAGTCGATCATGTATTTATCAGCAACCCATAGGGGTAGCGCGATGCTACTCACAGATAGGGACTCGGTGCAAACCCCTATCTACTTTGTCGAAAGCGCTCAAGAAGACGGAGGTGAACTACAGTGCCATGGAAAAGTTAGTCTTGGCACTAGTGTTTGCCGCCAAGCGATTACGCCGGTACTTCCAGGCGCACCCGATAGCGGTAATCACAGATCAAGCCATCAAGCACATCATCTCCAAACCCGATGCGTCAGGACGACTCCAGAAGTGGAGTGTCTTCTGGGCGAACACAACATCTCTTACGGACCACGTGCACCGCAATAAAAGGCAGTTCTGCGGACTTCATCATCGAGAAACCCGATCGCGATGAGGTACCCGTACCAAGAAAGAGGGAGTTACAAGATCCATGGATTTTGTTTACTGACGGATCCTCATGCGTGGATGGGTCAAGAGTCGGCCTCATTCTCACAAACCCAGAGGAATAGAATTCACCTACGCCAGCGTTTTGAATTTACCGCGACAAACAATGAGGCGAGAATACGAAGCCCTAATCGCGGACTACGCCATCGGCTCGAATGGGTGTACAAAACTTGGGCGAATGTTGATTCGGCTAGTAGCCAACCACGTGTTGGCGAATACGTGGCCAAAGACGAATATGATTCAGTATCTTGGAAAAACTAAGACACCGATTAAAGGCTTCGGTGATTCACTATCAAGCAAGTCCCTAGAGCGAGAAAATCGCAAGGCGGATGCACCGAGCAAGATCGCCTCGACAAGCTTCGCACATTTATCAAAGCAAGTCGGTGGAAACACTGAAAAGCAAATCCATATCGGAGATGGAAGTCTCCGCGGTCATAGAAGAGGAGGGTCCTACATGGATGACACCGATTACGGAATTCCTAAGCAAAGGAACATTACCCCAAGAACGGAAAGAAGCTCGGATACGGCCGCACGCAGAGATTCGAATGCGAGACAACATATTGTACCGACGTTCTTTCCTCCAACCATGGCTCCGCTGCGTTGGCCCTCTACAAGCAAATTACGTCTTTGCGAGAAATCCATGAAGGTTCTTGCAGCATGCACGCAGACCACGGTGCGTGGTAGCACGCCGCCATGCGTCGAGGATACTCTCGGCCAACCATGCATCGAGATGCGCGGGACTTAATACGGAAGTGCAATGATTGCCAAGTTCATAGACCCGTCCCGTGCCAACCACAGCATGAACTAACGCCAATTACGGCGCCATGGCCATTCTACAAATGGGGCATTGATATTGCAGGTCCTTTTCCAATAGCAGCAGGCGGTCTCAAATTCCTCATAGTGGCTATAGACTACTTTACCAAGTGGATTGAGGCAAAAGCAGTGGCGACAATCACCGGTAACCAGGTGAAACGCTTTGTGCGGGACAACATCGTATGCCACTCGGATTACGGGAAATCATCTCGGATAACGGAAACAATTCTGCGACAACCCCTTCAAAGATTGGTGCGAAGTTAAACATCACCCAACACTTGGCGTCCGTTACACACCCGCAAACCAATGGCTTAGTAGAGCAGCGCCGTCGAAGCCTTGGCGAAGGAATCAAAGCGCGCCTTGACAAGCACAAAGGAAGGTGGGTCGAAGAGCTATCGCATGTCTTGTGGGCACACCGCACCTCAATAAAAACAAGCACGGGGACACCCCTTCTCTCTAGTCTACGGGACGAAGGTTTATACCAACGAGATCGGCATGCCAACTATCCGCACTGCGGAGATCAATGTAACAACAAACAATGACGAAAGACGTGTCGACTTGGACCTGTTGGAAGAAAGACGCGAGCAGCGCAGCCATACGGGAGGCAAGGTCGAAGTCAAAAATGAAAGGATACTATGATGCCAAGGTCCGCAATATTTCATTCGGACAGCGACTTTGTCTACCGTGCCAATGAGGCGAGCCACGCGAAGATCTGAGTAAGCTCGGACCAAAGTGGGAAGGACCTTATGAGGTTCTGAAGCAATAGGCACAGGCGTACAAGCTACGAGGCTTGGATGGTCGCGACCGCCACATGGAACATCGGCAACCTCAAGAGATGCTACCTATAAAGAATAGCTACGACACAGCGCATTTATCGCAGGCGCTCCGCACACTTTTAGTGCCCAATAAACATTCATGTATTCATTTTATTTTTCATATTTCATGTTTCTTTTGTGTTTCTAAAAAACTTGCAAGTATCAATAAAACGCCACGGTTTCTAGCTAACTCCGCGACACATTTTAAGTTGTTATCTCCATATACTGTATGTCTTAACAATTCTTTATTTCTTGCCCACGATGGCGTGCATGCACTATGAATAAACCCACGATGGTAAAAGGATAAGTTAACCTACTAACTAACTTGTTGAGTAAGAGGGTTGCAAACCCATCAACACTGGATCACGCATCCTTGTTAAACACCTTGTTCTCAAGACGTTGGAATAAGATATGCGCATCCACGACGGTTCGCGTAGCAACGCACGTGCGTCACGCGTTTAACAACTTAGGAACCAATTCCCACTTGATTCCTTAATAAGATATTTAAAGACTGCTGTGAATCGAACATACACGATTATGATAAAGTACTTAGAATTATTTTCCAAGTATACTATGATCTTCATACATGACTATGAATTTCCTACATTCGCTTTGGCTTACACGCTTTGTTTCTTCGCAACAAATACATCTTTCATGCAAAGACAAACAGATATGTATACATTACAAGTCTCAATAATACCCACAGCAAAACAACAACTTTTATTCATACCTACGAGTTATTACAAGAAAGTGTTTTGCAACATATCAACTACCAAGCTGCTACAACGCTTAAGTGACGACGTGCCAACATGACTTGTTGCATCTTTAGCTTCGCTCGTACCCTTCAACACGTCATCTTGGCCAGCGACACGGTAGCCACCGGTGGCACCCCATCGGACCTTGGCAAGTGAGCCGCACCGACCCCACACAAAATGGCTTTACCTGCAATACCTTCTTTCTTAGCACGACGGGTTGCATGTGCTTCCAAGACTTCCTTTAACGATACCTCCTTCTCCAAAGCAAATGGATTCCGACTATCCCTAGGGCCGCAAAGAGCAGTACTTGAAGCTCGTGACTCATGGGGCTTCAAATAAAAATCCGACCGTGTTTGGCTTCCTCAGTCCGATGTCGCGCCAAGGTCAACCCCGCCATGATAACATTTATCGGATAGTCTTGATCGCGCTCAAGCTCAGAAATCATAGGGAGCTCCAAGTCCTTCATTCTCTGCATAGCAGCCACCAAGTGATCATATGACTCAGCATCATAATTTGGTACCTTATCAATCGGCGCCTTCAACAGTTCTGCCTCTTGGAGCTTCTCAATCGCCGATTTACCACGCTCAAAGCGCCTGCACAACCTCCCGAAGGCACTCACCACCTCTGGCGATTCCGAGTACCGAGGGCAGGCTAAGCGAAGACCGTGGCCTATGAGCCACTGGCGCTCGCTATGGTGGACATGAGTGAGGATACAATTCCTCGTCATACTCGATGCTCAGCTTGCGCGTTTAGCCTCCGCACCTCCAATGACCAGCTCACAGTAGCTCCAAGCTCCCCTAATTGCGCAAACAAACTTTCCTTAGCCTGCTCTAGATGTTTAAGGACCCAATTGCATGACAGCTTATACTTGATCGCTTCAGACGCCTCCTGCTCTATTTGAGATAGTAGAGACATTTTTTCTCCGCAAGCCTCTCCGTGATACGCGCATTGGCTTCTTTGATTTGCTTTGCGGCGATTCGCCTCGGTGATGCTATCAAGGCTTGGTCCTTTTGAACGCCCGCCTATTTTCCCCAACACATTTCGGCTTGCAGCGGAGAAACCGGGTTATCAACGGTGACCCATTGAAGCATCCCTCGCCGCGGCTGCGCTACCAATCTCCGGTTCAAGACTTCGGACAAAACAGGACTCTCTTTGGGTGGCGATTCCGCACCTGTTCGAACCTACAATACAGACAGGACTTATCAAGACCGCATGCAAACTTGATGAAAAAAAAAAAATATATATATATATATATATATATATATATATATATATATATAATGGTAACTATCGAGAGTACTTATGGGGCGAAACATCTGGCGGCGGGTGTGATGATCTTTGCCTCACCGCGGTAAGATTCAACATGAACAGCATCATGGGGCGCTTCTTCCTTGCAACTCGTACCATCCCATCCACGACCTTTTACGCAATAGCGCCTGCTCTTGCTCCTCCATTTCCTCATCAATGGGATCCGCCACTACGGGTGGTGGCTGCGCAATAGAGGAGGGCGACGAGGGCTCGCACGCCTTGCACCCGGTGTTGCCTCTATCGCAACGGAAGAGCCGGTCCCACTGTCCCCTAAGTTCAGCTCCACTGTATGCCCCGCGGTACTCGCTAGTATTGGCTCTTCGCCTTCTTTCAAAGGCCGCACCTCCGACCTCACACCCAATGGTTTGCCCAATTGCACCACAGTAATAGATCCATTTCTGCGCAAAGGAAGCAACAAATAACATAAGGTATATAATGTGCAAGTACTGCATGTTAGACTCACATTATTTACAGAAGTATGTGGAATGAGTACCCACCACGCCATTGGCGTCCAAGAAGATTGGAATCTCATCTTGAACCAAAATAGTTACGGTGATGCCCATATGTACCGAAATCCCTCGGATAGGCACTAATGGGGATGCGGTTGTCATTTATCAATTCCGCATCCTCAACATCATACGACCAGGCGGGGGCACTCATCCTCTCTAATGTACCCGGGTATAAAGCCGATAGTTCCATGGAAAGCATATATCATCTACCCGAAGAAATACTCCCTCCAATCCCGGCGAGTCTAGCTTATCCAGATAGCATTGGATCCTACCGCAGCCGCTTCAAAAAGATACCCACCCATGTGCCCATATTGTGTGGTAAAATGCACGGAATAAATGAATGGTTGGGTTAAGCGCGGTGAAGCGGCAATTTACCTCAAAATTGGTAATTTTGGCCGCGACCGATCTGATGGCGGGATATATGCGAGGCGTAATAGTTTAACACATCGCATAGAAAGCGAGGGAGGCGCGTTGGTTCGAAAAAAATCGAACAACGTATAAACCCCACTTTCCCTCCGGGAAGTCCGCAATGAGTTGCCGCGCATCCGGCACAACCGGATGCGTCAAGGGTATAAAATAATCTGAGGTGAACTCTAAGAGATCGCTCTCGGATAATAAGGAGGTAAAGTCCGATAATTGTTTCACCATAGTGTTGGATGTACTGAACCGCACGCAGCGGGTACCTTGAGTAGTTTAATTTCCGGATTGCACCGGAGTTCTATTTCAACAATGGCGATTTCTTTTTACGGTGGATTACATTGTGACAATGACGAGTGCTTTTATGCTTTTCTCTTATCCACACGATATGTGCCCGCGTGGACTCCACTAACTTCACTTGTGTGGTTGAGATTACTCGATGGGGCGGGACGCTTACTTTCCCGAATAACGAGGCATTTACAAATCCCTTTTATGTCTAGATACAACGCACCTACGGGTATGTGTATGGCTTCTTTAATACGTTTCGTAAGTTTATTTTATTTTGGACTACGGTTATTAGTCTAGCATCCGCGATTCACGCTAGCATACTAGACTGGGGGACATGATGACGTATAGTGCGGAGTCGGGTCATAAACCCGACTACTGATCCACTACTTGCAAGCCCGTCTGCGGCGGGCCAATATCAATACGCGTTTGGGTTCACGAAAGCCCAAGCCCATATCTATTCTGGAATAGATATCCGATATCTTCTAAAATAAGAAGATAATCATTCCCAACCGACTTAGGCGGGATACGTCGAAGGTTGGGGAACACGGAACCAACAAGGATTCCGTGTGTATATAAAGGGAATTGTATCCCTCATTTAAGGTACGATCTCATAACCCTAAAACTCCTTAAACCCTAAAACCGATTACTCACTCTCACGCCGGAGGATAATCGTGGGAGACAATCCCACGATAAGCCTAACGGTGTTTCTTGTCTCTTAGCTGGTGTCTCTCAAGCGGCAATTCTCAATTGGTACGAGAACCGAGCTCCAAACCGAGAACGCAACTTTTGTATCAACAAGTGGCCATCCGTGGACCCTACACTAAGAACCGACACTAGAATGACAAAGCACGGTAATCAGCGATCGCGTCAGGACCTCATGGGAAGAAGTCGTAAAAGTGGACTAACCCCTAAGCAGACCCACGGGACAACCATACTGCTAAAAATAAGGGATCGGGCCAAGACTTGATCTTCCCTTGGTGGAACCACACTCGAACAACCCAAGCCACTACAACCACCACGAGTGGAGTAGACCCACTTTGCGCGCCGTCTTTACTACTCCCTTCCAATCGGGTGTGAAACTAACGACAAAGGTACGGAGGCACCGTGGACCGGGATAAAGGTATAGCGGCGAAACAAACACACCCACTCTTGAGGTCGGCGCCAGAAGTTAGCGCCCGAAGTTTTCGTATCCCAAAATTACGAAACATTAACCGCCTCATGCAAGAGGAAGAGAAGAAGAGATCATGTCGGAACTTGAAAGCCCGACTCAATTTCGATTCTGAATAATGGCTTCCCCACGGCTATCGAGAGAGAAGCTTAAAGAGAAAGTCGCCGACTCCGGTATTCAACGTAATCGGGAGAATCGAGGGTGATGAGACATCTCTCGCAACATTTGAGTGATAGTGATGGAGAAGGACGGCACCGTGCCTATGCGTGGGTAGCCGTAAAGTACATGACACTGGGGCGAAAGTATTCCCAGTGAGAGCCCTTCGGATCCGGACTATAAGTCGACTCAGGACAGACCGGCCCAAACGCCGTAAGAAGGGAAACTCATCTTCTGATAACTCCTCGGACAACGAGGATAGCGATACAGGACATTGGAAGTCTAGAAACAGACGCGACATCCAAGAGGAAGACATGTCTCTCCCATGGCGCCGTCGAGAAAGTGGATCGTTCACCGATCGAATCGCTGATTTCTCCGAGAATAAGAAGAGATGCATGCCTACAAATGTCAAAACTTATGATGGAACAGGTGATCCTGACGATCACCTAAAAATCTTTGAATCAGCCGCAACCATTGAGAATTGGCCACAACCAGTGTGGTGCCACATGTTTAATTCCACACTAGTGGGAAGCGCGCGGAACTGGTTCAACAAACTCCCGCGAAGGAGCATAAATGGTAGCGACACAGGTTGGGGAACCATCTGAATCCACTGTTTCATATCAAGTTAGATGCGTACACGTTTAAAACTTTATTAAATTGAATCATATGTTATATATTGCATATATTGCTACATTTTATGATATTAAATGCGCATACAATCGACGATGCTATTAAATCGCATTACCATCGGACGATACTATATTAAATTGAACCATATGCTATATATTGCTACAATTTAGATGCGTCATGCTTTTGGTAGAAAAGTCGAACGATCGGACATATTTTTTATCTTTTAATCCGCACGATCGGACATAAGAAAAGCCCGCGACGATCGAGCTATTTTATCTTTTGGCCGCGATAAATTGCGCAGATACTATTTTACGGTTGGTACGCACTGTTCGCGCCAACGGTGCGCAGGTCGCGATAAATCTACCCGCGTTAGACCGTGCGTTGACATCTTCGCAAAAGAACGCGCAGCGCGAAAACCACGATGCTAGTCAATCGCCATGATGCGCCGGACAAAGGCGTGGTATAAACATCTGCGATCATCCGAAAGCGTTGGTCTATTAGGTTAAGATAAATCCATCGGTTGCCGGTCATGCGTCACGGTACATCCATCCGAGTTTTATATATTTAAAATCAACAAACACAATTAATTATTTCGAAGTGCATCCCACGGCCAGTGCGCCGCCACCTCACGATAGGTTTTATATTTTTTATGCTATGCGCACTATATTATTCATGCTATGTGCTGTTTCTTGTTTCAATTTATTAAGTTTTATATGCTGCGATTCGCGGCATATACTTTTAATGTTTGCATTAAGTGTTTTACGCAGGCATAAATAAGTTTAATGCTCCTACATGAGTAGCACCATCAAACTTGGGGGCTACTGTGGTACATCCTACTAAAGCTCTGTTCCGCGCGGTATATTTGGAAGCGGTCGAAGACGGATTTAAATGTTCGGCACTTGCCGCAGGGAGAGACGTCCTCTGTTGGTTGTAAGACTCACAAGGCGCCAAGGCGACACTTTGTCAGCGCCTGACGGTGTTTGTCGCGCCTATGCGCGAAGCCGTCTTATGCATCTCTTTGTTGCGTACTTAGCAGGAACGCGTCTTATGCATCTCTTTGTTCGCGTACTTATGCGCGCGAAGCCGTCTTATGCGCATCTCTTTGCACTTATGCGCCGGGAAAGCGTCTTCGTCGCACCTCTTTGCCGCCAGCGCCAAGACACTTACCGTTGTAAGCCGTCTTCGTCGCACCTCTTTGCAGCGCCACACTTACGCTTACGAAGCGTCTTGTCGCACCATCGTGTCGCTCTTCGGTACAAAAGGCATCTTATCCGGATCACGACATACGGGTTCCACTTTCACCTACGCGGCCATGAATAGAACTTAAGTCTAGCATAACATAGCCATGCGCTATCTCATACTAAACTTGGGGGCTTGTTGACGTATGGTCCGGACTGGGCCGGGAATGGGTCCGGCCGGCGAGATGCGCCCACTCTACACCTAAACCCTAATGCATGCCTATATATACACACGCATGTTATCTCTAAACCTAACACTTTTGCTATGCCACAGCGCATACTAACTTGACCGTCGGAGGTGGACCCCGGGGCTACGGCTCGGGTCCACTCTAACGGGTTTCTTTGTTTGAGTCTACTAGGGCTCGAGAAGACGACTAACGGCCAAGGAGAGTCGTTGTATCCTGCCCGCACCAGATTATGCTTCAACAAGTTAGATGCGTACACGTTTAAAACTTTATTAAATTGAATCGGACGCATTTTTATTTACAACCGACAGAGGACGTCTCCCCTGCGGCATGTTAGTGCGGCAAGTTGATGCGAATATTTAAATTCGTCTTTGATCTGCCTTCAATATACAGCATGGAAACAAGATGTAAGCGTATACCCCGTAGCCCCCAAGTTTGATGGTGCTACTCGTGTAGGAGCATTAAACTTATTTAATCTGCGAAAACACTCAATGCAAAGATTAAAAGTATATGCCGCGAATCGCAGCATATAAAACCTAATAAAATTAAGCAATATATAGCACATAGCATAAAAAAATATATAGCACATAGCATATAAGAAAATTGGCGGTGCGCACCCGTGGCGTGGGATGCGTGCCGACGAAATAATGAATTGTGTTTTTGTTTGTTTTGTTTTTAAATGTATAAAATAAAAACTCAGATGGATGTACCGTGACCGCGACTAATAGACACGCAGGATTTATCTTAACCGCATAGACTCGAGCGTTTCGGATGATCGCAGGATGTTTATACCACGGCTTTTGGTCCAAGGTCGCATCATGGCGATTGACGAGCATCGTGGTGTTCGCGTCGCAGCGTTCTTCTGCGAAGATGCCCGAACACGGTCTTACGCTGGTAGATTTATCAGCGACCATTTGCACTATTTGAGCCGAACACAATAACCGTAAAACAAGATTGCGCGAATTTATCGCGGCTAAAAAATAAAATAGCTCCGATCATGCGGACTAAAAGATAAAATAGATCCGATCGTGCGGACTTGTTTCTTTTTATCAATCGCAATAAAAGAATATGCAATTTAACGTGATAATGATCTTTTGATAACAATACGCAATTTAACGTGATATATTATTCAACGTTTTAGATTTGACCTCAAATAGGCAATTTAACATTACGTAATGTTTTATTAACTTAGCGCTTGCATCGATTGAGTCTTAATGACGATTGATTTCAAGCTGATGAATTTAATCTTTATCAACATTACGTTTCAATTAAATTCACATTATTTTACGCATGATGGTAAATCAAATGGCGTAATCAAAGGTTTAGGGTTACCGATGTTAGGAATTTATCTCGCTTTGATGTCGGAGAACACGAAACATAGTTTATTCGTGGTCCAACGGATGGCGCCAACTTGTTGAAGCATAATGCAGTGCGAGGCAGGATACGGCGACTCTCCTTGGCCGTTAGTCGTCTTCTTCGAGCCCTAGTAGACACGTCAACAAAGAAAACCCGTTAGAGTGGACCCCGAGCCGTAGCCCCGGGGTCCACCTCCGACGGTCAAGTTAGTATGGCGTGGCATAGCAAAAAGTGTTAGGTTTAGAGATAACCTGCGTGTGTATATATAGGCATGCATTAGGGTTTAGGTGTAGAGTGGGCCGCATCTGCCGGGCCTGACCCATTCCTGGCCCAGTCCGGACCATACGTCTACACATTTAGTCACAAAACCCATATGTTACACAAACTGGTCCATCAACTACTAAACAGTATGGACACAAACTAGTTTCAATACACAAACTTTAGGCCTCTCCTCAACAATTGATACAAACCAATAGATATAAAAGACCCAAAACAAAATATACCAACGATTGATCAAAACAAACCAAACGATAACCAAAACAAAACCCAAATACACCATCAACTGATCGAAACAAACCAAAGAATGTGGCATTTTCGGCAACATATCACCTGCTACAACCGAGCCCGTACACAACCTAAAACCGAACCCGTACACAACCACGAGAATGTATCACCTGCTACAACCGAACGCAGATCAAAACCGAACACATATCAAAAACCATTCGACCATGGTTGGGTTTCTGTGATGATTGGGTTTCTGTGATGATTGGGTTTCCGTGAATATTATATGGCTAATGGTGTATAAAAGTTGGTGAGTGAATGAAAGATGTTATGTCATGGACCTGTATTTGGATCTTTATAAAAATGAGACATGGTGGTAAATGAGAAATGGTATAAAGAAAAAAAAAAAGACGGTAGATCTTAAATTTGGGGAATGAGAGAAAAAGGGGCTAGGTTTAGATGGGATTTAGATAAAATACCCAAATTACCCTTTATAGTTTTATTAATAATTTTAGTTTAGAGTAAATGATTATCTCTACTTGTCCATTTTCTATTGGTTCCTACTTTTACAACTTTAAAAAAGTTCTCATTTGATCTAGAATATATATATATATATATATATATATATATATATATATATATATATATATATATATATATTTATATATATATATATTGCACAATTCACTTTACACTATAAACAATTGTACATTTATTTGATATTGTTTTGCCAGTTTATACATTAAAGTGTGCGAAAATAAAATAAAATAAAAAAATAAGTTGTGTCAATCAACTCCTTATGCCTATACATTCACGAATAGATAATAATGAACCTTTTGTATTATATGTCTGACCGATGAAAGTTTTATTGATATGTAGCTTATTTGTAAATTGATGATTCATTTTTGAGTTAATAGCAGACTTGGTCCCTATGGCATGGCCAAATTGAAATTTTGGTCTTCAAAACTTTGAAAATGCATTGAACGTCCTTATTTTGAAATTTTCGTTGCATGTTTGATCCCTTAAGCCCAGACGACGTTAAATTTTTAGAGACCAAATTTGCAATTTAGCCATATCACAGGGACAAAATCTACAATTTGGTCATATCACAAGGACCAAAAATCCAACAAATTTTTTAAAATGAGGACGTTTAATGCACTTTCAAAGTTTTAGGGATTAAATTTGCAATTTGGCCATACCAGAGTGACCAAATCTACATGGAACTCTTCATTTTTAGTTGACAAGTGCATTTTGTTTCAGTTGCAGTTGGTTGTGGATTTGCTTAATGTTGACCATTTATAAGTTCATATTTTCATGTTTTTTATGCAATTTTGTCTCGCTATTTATGAAATGGCAAGTTACATCTATAGTTATTATATCTTTAATGTAAAGAGCAACGACGGTGGATTTTTATAAAATGGTTGGTGCATTTCTTATTTGGGCCGTTTGGTTTTGAGCATATCTGGGCCGTTTGGTTTTTAGCGTATAATGGGAGAGGCCCGTTTCTTTTTTCCACCGCCTCATGTTAACACGTGTAGTGATAACTCTCTCCCGTTTCTTTTTTCTAACACCTCATGTTAACACGTGTTGTGATAACTTGATCTTATAATCTCTTTGCACCGAATCTCGGAGTAAATCTTCGACACATTCTGATTTTTAGGGTTTTCTTTGATCACACGGGTTTAGATTAATTTTTGGGTGCTATTAGCTTCGGGATTTTGATTTGCTTTCTTTGCCTAAGCGAGTGTGGCTTTGCCGGGCCCGTATCTTGGCGGGGTAGCCATTTGGTTGCTACCATGATGGGTTTCGGTACTACTTTTGTTGTGGTGAAACGAAGTGTTGGTGTCGTTGGACATAAGAGGCAATGATGGATTTGCATTGGTTTCATCAAAGCCGCGAACCTTCACACCTTGGCGGGCAAACAATTACGCTTCGCGTGCATGGCAGATGTGTTCGGTTTTCAAGATTACTAATCAATCTGATCCTCTTACAGTGTGGCGAAAACGAATGCTATTATATACATGAATTTTAACCTTCTCCGTTTCTATAGGCGATGGTGATAACATGGCAACTTCTGTGTATACATTTCATTAGCCCGTATCTTGGCGGGCCAGTCACATAACGACGGTGGCTATTTAGTATTTGCTTTGCTGATGTTCGGTTGCTAAAACAACTTTCGATTAAATCATGGTCGGTTTTTGGGACGGTTTTTGCATGTTCTGGGCCTTTGGCCCGTAGCCACAGTGTATGAGCGGCCTGTTGTCTCTACCTATACGTTTTAAGTGGCACGTTTCAGTTTCGTTCTAGAATAATTTGTGCTACGTTTCTTTACACGAGGGGAAAGTTGGTAGGTGGTGCATATCTCATATTGTTTTTAGGTTTTTGCTATATGTTTATGCTTTTGTTACTTTTGATCAGGGTTTTGTGTAGAATTTTCTTGCAATACGTAGCTTTCAGTGTCATAGAACTTGTAAAACCCTAAAATCGTTAACGCGCCAAATGACCATAATACCCCTAAAGCAAAAAAAAAAAAAAAATCCGTAAAATAAAGTCAGCTCGAAAATGACGTTAAGTACTTATGATCCTCAAATTTCATGGAAGGATAAAACTTACATTTGACTTAATAATAAATGTATGACACATTAAAGGTTACATTTACCATTTTATTTGACAAAATAAAATAATGTCACAAGTTATTATAAGTAAGTAATTAAAGTGAGATTAGGTCTTTATTTTTTATTCCTTGATAGGCTCATTTAAACGCATAATTCTCTAAAATCATGGGCTCATTCAACTCATCACATCACCTTTATATTCAACATATCTCATTTAAAAATAAAACATATTAAACCCTAATATCTCTAAGCAAAGTGACGGCATAAAATATCCCTCCCCTCTCCAATTTTTCTGTCGACAAAAGGACTCCAAGAAAAGGGTGTTCGAGGCTTCTTGTAAGGCTGCTGGTCGTGTGCTTTAGCTCGAAAGTTGGCTTGGTTTTTGGTTGTGAGAATATTGTTGCTGCTGTCGTGGTTCCTAGGGCATAAGGGTGCTTTGATTTACCTTGTTTTGTCCATTGTTTCCTTCTTCTCTTTACACGCTACAAGGTACTATCATGACCTCGTTGTTCTTTTTTTCTGTTTCTGAATCTGGTCGTGGGTATGGAACATCGATCAGGCGCTTACTTGCAACCATAAATCATGTTATGTCAAAAGTAAAAACTAAGATATTAAAACCTAGTATCATGCTTCAAAAAATAATCATAATATATAATAGGTGTATGTCGTATTTTATGTACTTCATTTGTTATTTACGAAAACATGTTGTGAATGCATCAAATATAAGTACAGTGAAGGTGATATATGAAGTTATAAAACTAATAAAACCAATAATCAGTATCCTATTGTAATGAAAGTTCATGCCTCGTTGAATTATGTTTCGAAATTCATGCATGGTCTTGCGGGGGTCATGTTTAGGGGTGATCGCGGGGCAAATGAGTAAACCGTTTTTTATGTTTGAAAGTGTGTCGGAAGGTGAGCGGGGGTTAGTCATAATATATTTTTAGTAGCTCGTGAATGTTAATTGTTTGAACCGCGAACGAGCTTGAATATTGATCGAACATGTATATGGAATCTTGTGGGGTAACCGAGGGTGATCGCGGGATTTATGGTTGAGTCTTTTGGAGTTTTGAAAGTGTTCCGTGGAAGATGAGTCGGGGCGTAATCACTAGGTGTGTTTTCCGAGTTGCGTTGGTTAGCCGTTTGAACCATGGCGAGGGTAAAGTTGGCTTGTCGGACTAAGATTTAAATAGGAAAACAATATGGTACTTTTGAACAAAAGGATTTCATGTTTTAAATGTTTTGATATTTTCATTTTAAACCCTCATATTTAGAGTTTGTCGCATGCAAACCTTGCACTATTATAAAATGATGCATTACACCCTAGAGTATCAAAATAATAATATTGAGTTTTAATTTCAATATACTTGTCACTAATAACCCTAAATTTTGAGATATTTACCATGTGAACCCTATACTTTGAAGTATTATCTAATAAAGCCTTAAAATAAGATATTTGTTATATTAAACATTTAATTTTGCCATTTATCATTTGTAACCCTTAAGTTTGGCTAATTAATGATTATCACCCTAAAGTATTATAATTCCGTCCATTACTAAAAATGAGAATACGCTTATAACTCTAAAAATATTAATACGATTAATGCATTACGACTTAAATGAGCTAATAAGCATTATCTGAATCATGATCCGTGTAGATTCGTTGGAGGAGACGTGGCGTTGTGTCGCCGTGTTCATTCATTTGTTTGCTTTCTTTTCATTGGCGTTAAGGTACGTATATTGACCTTGTCTCTTAAGGTTTCTCATGATTTGTTTACATCTTTCGACATTGGATTTGAACTGTGATACCTTGCTCTGAGCCTTCTTATTAGGGATTCCCTATAACTTTGCTATGCTCCCTTTGATTGGATCTCCTATGTGAATTGTTTGATTTTGAACCTTTGATTATGAACCTTCAGATTATAAGCCTTTGATATGAACCGTGATAAGAACCTCGATATGAACTTATGATATGAACTCTGATATAAACCTTTGACATTTGACCTTTGATATGAACCCTCATGTTATGACTTTGCTTTGACCCTTGATTTGATACCCGAGCCAAATATGTTTCCCTAGCCATGAAGGTAACATGGCCGTGTCATTGATGCACCAATGGCATGACTCTAGTGTGGTTGAGTGATGTTACACACCGTCCCTTTCGTTATCGATTATGAGCTCGATATATATTGTATGGCCACTATTTGTGCGCATGGGGTATGGATGCATCCTAGATTTGTTACGTTATCGATATTTTTTGTCCGGTGAATGATGTAGTGCTTACAATCTGCGTCTTCACAATCGGGAGCTAGCTACTCCATTTGTTACCGAGGTCTCCCCTCCTATTATGTATGGTATTCCGAGGTCACCCCTCCGAATACAATTGTTACTTATGATATGATATGATATGATATGATATGTTCCGGGCTCGTGGTAGATTTCTGACAACCCTTACACTTTTGATAGACCTATCTTGTACTTTCTGTTTTCCCCAACGCACCATATTCTCGTATAAATTGTTCATTACTCGGTACCTTTATATGACTCACTCTACTACCAAGATATATATATTCCATTGCTTTGATCTGTCACACTCTCATTCGTTACTTCGCACTATCGTTCCATTCACGTGTCGGGTTATTATATGCTTATTGAATTTGATTATGCTATTCATGTTTTATGTGACCATTGATTATCCTGCTATGATGTGACTAATATGCGGTTATCCGAAGTTACTGTTTCCCATCGATGATATGTGATCTCATTGTTATGTGACCCTCAATTGTCTCGGTGACCATGCTAGTGTGTAATCGATAGTTTTTCGTTAATTATGTGTACCGTTCTGGGCTTAATCTCGTGGACTATGACTATTCCGTTGTATCCTTATCGCTTATTGTTGACCGCCATGTTTACATTTCTGTCTATGCTACGGTTTGATTGGGTAAATGGTTCAACTTGTGACGTCTGGCTTGTTAATTTGTTTAGTTTTCCTGCTATGTCCTTAATTCATTCAATTATATCGTTATATTGTATTACTACTTGTTACGTGTGACCCGCCATGTGTGGACTGGCCATTAGTACTTCCATTTGTTATGATCTGGTTATGTTTTCAACTAAGGGTTTCGTCTACAGTGTGATTGCCATGCTCACTTGCTAATTAATTGCTTCCGCTTGCCATTAGATTTTTGTTTGATTTGTATGTCTTCCGATTTCGAATCAATGATTGTATGCCATATATATTTGTGTGGATAAGACGTCGATATGCTTGCTTATGTTTTGAGACTTGTATGTCCGGTTTGTATGTGCTTGTATATATGTCATCGATGCTTTGCTTTGCTTCGTTCTCCTTGTTATATGTTCCTTTTGGATATACGTATAATTGTGTTCTCGCAGGATCCTCATTGACTCGTTGTTCTTAGTTCGCGACTTTGTTATCGGTTTCATTATTCCATTTCGCATTTCGATTTTATTTAGCTTTCATTTTGTTATATCATTCCCTTGGGCTTTTTAAGCTCACCGCATTTCTTTTCTGCGGCGGGTTTTAGATTGGAAGATGGGCTTCATGGGTGAGAGTTAGAGTATCTGAGTGGACCAACCCTAGCACCTTATTACTTTGGGACTTATTTTGAAGAGCTTTTGTTTTGAGTTTTCTTTTCATTTTGGATATTGTATTTTCTTGTCAGTCAATTGTTTATATGATTTGATACATCATTTTTAAGGTTTCCGTTTGTGAGGATTTTATTTGTATGTTCTGATATGACACCAGAATGTGACACTTCTGCCCTTATCGGGTTGGGGCGTTACAGAACTAATGTGGATGTTGTTGTGTATGACTCAAATGTTTATGTTGTCTTTATTTAGGCTGCATGTCGAGATCTAAAGTGCATCGACGGTGGCATTAAAAAAAAAGAAGTATCACTTTGGTTGGTCGGTTGGTCACGTGTTGTTGTTTTATTTCTGGGCCGCCTTATTTGTTGTATAATGGTATTGATTGTCATTGGTTTCGATTAAAAATGCACTCAGTAACATGTTGGCGAGGCAGCTAACTAAGCTTGCAACCACTGTTACATGTGAGGAATTTAGAAATATGTGATGTACTAAGTGGCAGTGATGATTACATGTTTTCTGAATAAAATGAAGTGGGTCATTGGAGGTTCGATACGTAACTTGGCATGGCAATAACCGGGTGGCATGTAGCTGTCATTATGCAACCGTTTTTTTGACCATGGCGAATTCGGATTTTACCTCCGCATTGAAGAATCGAGCCTAATTACTTATTTTATTCAAATTTGATTTAAACTTATTGCTTTATACATTTTTAATATGTGTAGATAAACATGTATATATAGCGTGCTGGCCTGTGATGATCGTTATTGCTTTTGTTCCGCGGTTTAAACGTACCATTTTTATATACTATGCTGGAACGTCTATAAATATTGGCCATGGTTTGGATACCTTAGAACAAACTGCCGCAAAAGTCTTGAACGATCGATCTCGATGTTGCATTTCTTTGGCATCCACTATTCCCGATCGATTATTCGGCAATGGATGTTGTGACCGATTCGCCACGAAAAACTAATCCTACTACCGATGTACTAGGATTGCTTTTTTTAATCGAATCACGATGCTATGATTTCCATAATGCATCCATCATCAGGTTTGGTATTTCATACAAGATTTGAACCTTTACGGATACATGTATTTATTTTTAGTTTGAATTTCGTTTTTCTTCTTAAGATTATCAGTAGTTTCGTAGCGAATATGTTTGCTTCAGCTTTGCTGGGATGCATCTTTAGTTGTTGAGAAGGTTGTGTCTACACTACATGTGTCTACCTGTGATTTTTCTGTTTTGCGCACTGTTTGTTTTTGTGTGTCTTTGTTTCCGTAGCTAAAATGAGGGCTTCAAATTGGTGTTCCTTTTGTTCGTGGGCTTGCATGCGTTGGTTAGTACGTTTTCGTGTTTAAGATGCATAACGGGATGCTCTTGGCCCGCATCGTGCTAGGGCAGTTATGTTAAATGCATGGCTGCAGCCATGTTGGTTGCTTGCTATCGCTACTGTATACATGTATCGTGGCACGGCAGTCATATCGAGTGTATGGCTGTAGCCATGTAGGTAGCCTGGTATCGCTATTGTATATGCATATCTGAGTCTCATTTGGTGTCAACATCCACGTGTTTCTGTGACCTACGACGTGTTAGCGAAAGTGTGTGTCCCTTATTTGGGCCATTTGGTTTTGAGCCTATCTGGGTCGTTTGGTTTTGAGCATATGAATTTTAGTGTTCTCCCTTTTTATAGGCGATGATGATAATATGCTGACCATAACGCATACCTTTCCTTTGCGCGCATCGTGGCACGACAGTCATATCGATTGTATGGCTGCGGCCATGTTGGTAGCTGGTATCGCTATTGTATCGCATATCGAGCCTCATTTGGTGTCAACATCCACGTGTTTCTCGGACGTCACGGCGTGTTAGCAAAAGTGTGCATCCATTTGGGCCGTTTGGTTTTGAGCCTATCTCGGGCCGTTTAGTTTTGAGCGTATAATGGGAGGCGTTTCTTTTTCCACCGCTTCATGTTAATACGTGTAGTGATAACTTGATGTTATCATCTCTTTGCACCGAATCTCAGAGTAAATCTTCGATTGTTACAAAATTTTTAAGGGGTTTCTTTTGATCACATGGGTTTAGATCAATTTTTTGGGTGCTATTAGCTTCTGGGATTTTGATTCGATTATTATGGTCAGCGGAAGAAATTTACACTTCCTTCTGCTGGATCTACGATTATCGTTTGTCAAATAAAATGGTAAGTTGTTTCCTTATTGCATATTGATATTTAATTTTGTTATCTGTAGCTATGGTTTTGAAAAGTTCATTGTAACATGGGAAATAAAAATTTAAAAAGCCACCGTCGTTGCTCTTTACATTAGAGATATAATTCCTTCATGTGTAGTTAGCTTGAGACGTTTGCTCATGTTTGGTTTGTTTATTCAGAATCGGGTAAGCTTTCTATGCCTAACTGAGTGTGGTTTGCCGAGTGCCGTATCTTGGCGGGGTAGCCATTTGGTTGCAGCCATAATGGGTATCGGGTACTACTTGTGTTGTGGCTGGGACGAAAGTGTTGGTGTCGTTGGACATAAGAGGCGATGATGGATTTGCATTGGTTTCATCAAAGCCGCGAACCTCTGCACCTTGGCGGGGCAAACAATTAGGTTTGCAGCCATGGCGGGCGTGTCCGGTTTTGAGATTACTAATCAATCTGAGCCTCTTATAGTGAGGCGAAAACAAACGCTATTATATACATGAATTTGAGCCTTCTCCGTTTCTATGGGCGATGGTGATAACATAACAACCGCTGTGTATACATTTTGTTAGCCCGTATCTTGACGGGACAGTCACATAACAACGGTGGCAATTTAATATTTGCTTTGCTGATGGTCGGTTGCTAAAACAACTTTCGATTAGATCAAGGTCGGCTGTTGTCTCTACCTATGCGTTTTAACTGGGACGTCTCAGTTTCGTTCTAGAATAATTTGTGTTGCGTTTCTATGCACACGAGGAAAGTTGGTAAGTGGTGCATATCTCAGATTTTCTTTAGGTTTTTGCTATATGTTTATGCTTTTGTTACTTTTGGTCAGGGTTTTGTGTACAATTTTCTTGTAGTACGTAGCTTTCAAAGGCGTAGGCCGATGTGGATGTTGTTGTGTACGACTCAAATGTTTATGTTGCCTTTATTTAGGTTGCATGTCGAGATCTAAAGAGCATCGACGGTGGCATTAAAAAAAAAGAAGCATCACTTTGGTTGGTTGGTTGGTCTGTGTTGTTGTTTTGTTTCTTGGCACGTAAACTGACCTCTATTCCCATATCATGCTTGCCCGTTATATTAGTGGCACATTTCAGTTTCATTTCGTCTGGAACACAATACCGCTTGCTTATCATCTCATCTGAGCTTTTTCTGCTCCGCCTTATTGGATTGCTGCACCTGTTACATGTGAGCACTATGTCTTAGAAATTGTATTCAAATACCACCGTCATTGCTCTTTACCTTATTTATTGTTTAATGGTATTGAGTGTCATAGGTTTCGATTAAAAATGAACTGAAGTAACATGTTGGCTGGCAGACTAACTAAGCTTGCGACCCTTTGTACATGTGAGGAATTTAGAAATATATGATATACTAAGAGGTGATGATTACATGCTTTCTGAATAAAATGAAGTGGGTCATTGGAGGTTCGATACGTAACTTGGCATGGCAATAACTGGGTGGCATGTAGTTATCATTATGCAATTTGAATTCGGTTCAGTTTTCGGGTTGACCCGAATAACTCGAATTACACAATTTATATTCTTAAAAATTTTAATTATATAGATTTTTGAAAAAAAAGTAAAAATAAAAAATTCAAGCATAAAAAGTATTTATTATATATATATATATATATATATATATATATATATATATATATATATATATATATATATATATATATATATATATATATATATATATATATATATATATATATATATATATATAGAGGGTAAAGTTAAAATAAAAAGACAAATATCCGTAAAAAGAATAAAAATATTATTTTTTTAAAAACAATTCTCCAAAAATTCCAAAACATTTCCACAAGATTAGGTATGGTGGTGCATAAAACTTTTGTGAAAACATTTTTTATAATTTTGAGTTTTGATACGTTATTTTTAATGCACAAAAGCTAATTTTGATGCACAAAATTTTCAACTTGTTTTAGTTAGATGCGCAATGTTATTTTGATGAAAAAGATCAAAAGAAGTTGGGTGCTAAAACCAATTTTGATGCAAAAAACGATTTAATGCGCAAGCGTATTTTTCATAATTTTTTAGGAAAATATCCACTTTTGGAAAAAGTTTTTCACAACTTTTCATGCATCATCATACCGATCTTGTGGAATGTTTTGCTAATTGAGATTTCAATTTTTGAAAAAGATATTTTATCTTTTAGGATATTTCTTTTATTTGATCTTTATCCTATATAGGGTAAAGTTAAAATAAAAAGACATATATCGTAAAAATAATAAAAAGATTATTATTTTTTTTTAAATTATCCAAAAATTCCAAATAAATTCCACAAGATCGGGTATGTGTGTGAAAATATTTTTTGTAATTTTGAGTTTTGATACGTTTTTTTTAATGCACAAAAAACGAATTTTGATGCACAAAAAAATTTCGATGCACAAAATTTTTAACTTGTTTTAGTTAGATGCGCAATGTTATTTTGATGAAAAAAGTCAAAAGAAGTTGGGTGCAAAAACCCATTTTTGATGCACAAAAATGATTTAATCTTATGGCATATTTTTTTATAATTGTTTTTTAAAATATCCACTTTTTTAGAAAGTTTTTAACAACTTTTTCATCACCATCATACCGATCTTGTGGAATTTTTGAGAATTTTTGAGAATTTTTTGATTTTTATCTTTTTACTGGATATTTGTCTTTTTATTTGATCTTTATCCTATATATATATATATATATATATATATATATATATATATATATATATATATATATATATATATATATATATATATATATATATATAGAGAGAGAGAGAGTCCGGTTCTAGAAAAGTATAATTAGAGATAAAAGTGAGAAAAAAAGTTTTCGGGTAGATTTTGATAACAATCGAAACTTTAGGGTAAAGATTAAAAAAACAAACAAAATAGGGATATCAAACCATCAGATCGTCATTTTCTTATCATTTGTATACTACATCCGTATGATTAGACCACTTGCAGTCACCACCATCACCATCACCGTCGCCATCGCCGCCACCGTCTTCCATCGTGCAACCTCCGCATCAATCTTCATTCAACCACAGGCACACCGCCGTCCAAACATGGAAATGAGCTAATTTATCTGTATGATGAGACAACTCACCCTTACCACCACCGTCTTCCGTCGTTCAACCACCACGTCAGTCTTCACTCCACCACCGTCACACCGCTGTCGATCATATGCAGTTCATTCACACACGCTACGTGTAGGACCTTGTTTTTATATCAACATTATCACCCAAATACCACGCTTAACACATACGTATAATAGTATGCGTAAAGAAGTAAGAAAGCAAAGAAAAGATGGTTACTTGAATGTATGTTAGGCGTATGTTTTTAGAGAGATAAAGGAGAAGAACATGAAACTATATTTCATAAGAAAACACACACTTACACACTCAAGCACACCCCTCAAATGACCATTTGAGGGGTATTTATACTTAGATACAAAACGCCCTATGGGCTTGGGCTTGGGCCTCGTGGAATTGGATTGGATTACAAATGATAAAAGGCTAGCTTAACTAAACGTCTAACCATTTAGCTTAGCCCAATCCACGAGCTCCGTTGACTATTCTATAGCGATATCTAACACACGTTACAAAGTTCCTAAACGTGAATGACCATCACTTCTATTAAATATATTAAGGCTAACACTACGTCATCAATGCTCTTATTCAGGTTAATTAATTATGTATAACATTTTTAATTTTTCAATTTATATAAATTTATTTATTTATTTTGATGTTTAGGTAGAGGTAATGAGGTTTTTGTTTAATTTTGAAAAAAATTGACATCTTAAGGCATCTGTGTGTATATTTGGGCATCGCAAAATATATTAAGGCATCTTTCTGTTTGATCAATGCATCAACAACTAATTTTGTCGTATATGTTAAGGATTGTGTGATAAGTTACGACATCTATGGAGTATGATTAGAGAATTTGTTTGTTTGATTAGTGCATCGCGATTTCATGAAATAACACATGTTTTTATGTTAGTGCATCATTGTGAAAATTATGTTTAGTGCATCAAATATATGTTTAGTTCATCGTTGAATATATTACAGCATCGGTGAGTTTGGTTAGGGCATCAATGAATACTATTGAAAATAGCATATGTTTGGACATATATTAGTGCATCCATTAGTATTGTGAGAGTTTCGATAATGGCTTCTAGACTGATAACCGTTTATTGATTTCCACCCCTATCTTTTCCGAAAAATCTACTTGATTATTCGTATCTTTATCAACTCCAAGTCGAGTAATAATCTAGTATCATAGATATACCTTTTTCAGTTCTTGTTTGTTAGATTATGATTAATACAAGAATGTGCTAGCTTAAAAGTCAATTGAAAGCAAATAATAAGATAACTTCACATTACAGAATGTTGATAGTTTATATATTTTTAGAGAGAAAGGAAATATGTGGAGATTGAAAATAGCAGACAGGGGGCAATGATCCGTACCTTTTACAACAAAAACAACTTCAGTGGAAGGCAAATATGGGCGTTTGACCCGAATTACGAAACTCCAGAAGAGCTCGCTGAGGTGGAACAAGCTTGTGTTGATTTTTGGAATCACATACATGAAGTTAAACCTAGTAGTGATGTTCTTTGGCGAGTGCAGGTCTAAAGTCCATCTTTTTAATATTTGACTTTGATGTTATGCTACTGAAGTTTTCTGAATGCATTTAAGTCAAAAGTATCCAAATTTTGACTTATATTATTGAAGTTTTTTGAATGCATTTAATGAATAAAAGCTGCTAGAAATGATTATATGAGATTTTGACTTAAACGTTAACTTTAGAATGATTATATGAGATTTTGCTTAAGAATAACTATAACGGTTGCACATATTGATTATTTCCATGAATAAAGATACCTTTTTCTTCCCGTTGACAATGACCAAATAATCTATACTTAGACCGTATGATGGCGAAAGTATGTGAAAATATGAGTGTCTTGATCTAGAGGTCGGTAATTTTGTTTTTTCCTCCGACTATTAATTAACTAGATTAACTGGCTTTGTAGTACTAGTGTTACACGGATCATATTAATTACTAGTATTCAGAGTAGGCATATAATTTGATTTCTCCTATTCCTGCCTCCATCTAATTCATACTATTATGGCAATCAGTAGCTTACATTCCGTTTACCACCTACATCTAATTAATACTAATGATTCTGGTAGCTTTCTTGGGTCATTTTAATATTGATTCAAAGATCAGTTTGAAGTCAAGACAAGGACATTCTTCAATTTTGTGCATCATCAGTTCAATACCAGTTAGTGCATCAGTTCAGTATAGTGCATCGGTATTAGTTAGTGCATCAGTTTTGAGTATCAGTTAGTGCATCAGTTTAGTATAGCGCATCCGTATTAGTTCAATATCAATATCGGTTTGTGCAGCATCAGTTCTGTGATGGTTACCAATTTAGTGTGGTCCTTTTATAGTTTTTTATTGGGTTTATATTGGGGTTCCCATTGAATAAACCTAACCTCATTATGATGGTAAACAGAACTCGTGGTGTTTACTCAGTGTACGGTATTTTAGTGAGTGTTATAGTGATAGTAATGATACACAAGAATATTTTAGTGCATCGGCATGTATGTCCGGTGCATCAACGTGTGTAATTAGGATCCACTTTTAAAATCATTTGCACAAATGGGACCTCAAGGCGCTCTTGGTGCTTCAAAGCTTTTGCAACCTTTTTCTGAAAGTCGTTGATTCTTTACGGATTTTGATATTATTCTCAATTGTAAATAAGTGTACAAATCGTGTTCTTAGAAAATGTTTTTGTTTGGATGTTTTTTTGAAACAATTGGAGATCTAAACCACTTGATATCAGGTATGATGTCTGCTGTAACTTACTGTCTTTGATTCCCGGGTTAACTCAACTATGTCCTTAGAAGTTAGCAGTGAATCTAGTTCCATTCCCACTGATTCATTTCTTTATGGTAGGATTTGCTTCATTGAAGTTACGTGGGTCTCAGCAATACCAAGCGTTGATTGTTCCCAAGCAAACTCAGCAAATTTAGGATGCCAAATAATATGATGTGTGCAACTGATTCACATTAAGGATGATACCTCACTGTACGTCTGCAATGTTTAGAGGCAAAATGAGCGTCAACTATTCCCGAGCTGGTTTTTTCTTGTCAGAAAACAACCTTTTATGTTTTATTATTATCTTGTTTATTTAGGAAAATTCATTTATATTTTTTCTTTTTTCTTTCTTAACTTTGGGTGTGGATTAAGATAAACAACCCAATTAAATGACTAGTATTGTTGTACACATTGGCTTCTTTAAATGTATTGAATGGATTATACACCAATGCGTCGGTAAGTGATAATCAGGTCATCGCTCTTTCAACTCATGAAACATAAACAAGAGGTGTTGATTTGATTATGTTTAGATGCTATGAAAACTTATTTAGTATATTTAACTAGGATTTAGCAATACATGGTGAATATTGAAATTGGAAAATGCGCTATCATGATGGATGGTTTGTAAATTATGATTAAAACTCATCAACGAGCTCAACATTATATAATTTCTCCAAGATAGAAATACAGATACATCGAAGAAAAAATAGTATAGCAAACACATCGCAAGAAAACTACGAAATAGTATATGAGAATTACGGAAACCAACAGTATGAGGTAATTACAATTTAACTAATAACAATTTCAAATTTTTGCAGATCCATATACACTTTCTAAAGGTTGCAAACACATAAAATACTAGAGTATAGAGAGTTAAAACAAAATATTTTATCTTCAAATAACTAGTTATTAATAAAGCAACTGTAGCATCTTGCATCAATGGCTCACATCACGTGCACAAAATGCTCGGCCTCTCTCTTGACTTGCTCCCGACATTTGTGTGCATCTTTCCCTACTTTCATTTTCTTCACAAACCACGCAAACTTCCTCCAATTAACCGTCTGGAACAATTCGGGGTTCATCATGAGATATATAAACACACACATATCGTCGTTATCAGATAATGAAGCCCCCTTCAAGATTTGCTCATGTGCATGATTGTCATATCTTGGTAAAGAATTTTCTCTAGCCAGTGTCACATGCGTTACTTGTATCGATGCTGTCACTTATTTCTCAGAGTCTCATGTGCACCTTGCGCGTCCTGAGGGTGTTTGTGATTACGCATCTCGATACAAGTGCAACTTAATACAACACCATGACGACCCAAAATTCTTCCAATAAGAAGGTACCCATGTTGGAAATGGGGTTGTAGTAGCTATCTTGAACTCAAGAGCATAGGACCGTGTCTCGAAATACCAATGGATACCCGCAACCTTAACTTCGTAATACCAATGGATACGAAACCTTAAGCGAGATCTTGACACCTCTGTTTTCAAAATAAAAAGTGACTCATGAGAGTATTATCTTTTCTCCATGATCTAACACATTGTGTACCATAAGAGGAATAAATTGCCATACTCGTTGTTCCAGCCACCACATTGTTTCTTGAAGAAGTTGGTGTCTTCAGTCCAGTTGTTGTACTCACTTGCATTTGTGGGATCCGTTTTTCCTCATTCGGGCTTGCCAAAGCTCTCAGTTGCAACTTGTAGGCTACTCAGAATATACTGCAATACACACATTTACCATGTAAGCATTGATGCCACTACATACATATATAAGAACATATGCAATATCTAAATATACCTTATCATAACATTGGAAGTCCCCAGTCCTAGCCTGCTATGCCCTTACCCTCGAGTGAAAAGGAGGTTTACATACCAGCAATAAGTCAGTTTAAACTGGAACCGCTTTTATTAGAAAGTTGACTTAAAACACCATTAGACGCTAGTTTCTCTTGTATCATTAATTTGGCAAACTAACATACTAGCTAACAAAACTGCATCACAGTATCAAGTTAATGCATTAAAGTTATAAAAATTGGTGCATCAGATTAAGAATTTAATGTATTTCATTTATAAAATATCATTTAAACTTTTTATCAAACACCTTGGTGAATTTGTAAACAAGATTTCCAAGCCTTATTTCTCATCTATAAATCAATACATCTATTAATAAACATGATAATTAAAACCTCACAAAAGGAGAATATCATAATATAAAAGATGCATCACAGTTATAATGTAACTAACTTAATTATATCCAAAAATTATTCCATGAACACACACACATTTCATAAATAAAATCTGGAAACAGTAGATAATATCATAATAACAGATAAACTAACGAATAAATCACAAAAACTAACAAATAAACAATAAATTAAATAAATGCTATATGAATAACGAATCTATGTTTCACATGATATCCAAAAAAAAGACTCATCAAATCGATAGATTACTAAACAAACAAGATAATTAACGAATCAAATTTTAAAAAATAAAAATAATAATTCATAATAAAACTAATTAGTACATATAAAACAAAAACACACACACACACACACACACACACACACACACACACATATATATATATATATATATATATATATATATATATATATATATATATATATATATATATATATATATATAAGCTTCGTTTATTATATTAAACAACAAAACTAACAAAATTAAAATCGATCAATTTAAAACTTACTATGATCGATAGGGGCGGGTAGAATTAGTGCATCTATGTAAGGGTCATGTTTAATTCTTTAGATAGATAGGAAGAAATGTTTATAAAGAATCAAAATCAGAGAAAAAAAGAAAAAGATTTGAAGGATCTGGAGAAGAGAAATGAATTTGTTTAATATTTTTAATATTTAGTGATTCTTTGATAACACGGTATGATTTCATGATGAGATGATTTTGTAAATCTTCGTGATCATGATTTCGTGAATATGGAATTGAGAGAGAAAATGTCCAGGTGGTGGATACAGAGAAAGAAGAAAATGAAAAAAAAAAATAGGCATTATATATGTAAGGTGCGAATTTACAAAACATTCCCTTAAAGAATGAAGGAAAATACAATAAGGTCCCTATAGTTTGGTGAAAAAAAAGGAGGGGAAGGGGGATGATCTAACGGTTGAGATCACTTCTCTCACTTTTCTCTTGAGATCAACTTTTTAAATGATCCAATATATATATATATATATATATATATATATATATATGATTTTCGGTTATGTTTTGGATTCAAATAGCTAAAGCCATATCCAACCGAAAACCAAATTTTTAGTTCAATTCGATTTTGACAAATTCAGTTCGATTTTATTTTGTTCAATTCGGTTTTAGTTTTCATTTTATTCGGTTATTACCCAAACAATGCATAACCTTACCTTTTAGTTGTAGCTTTTACATCTCTGTTAGAGTAACTAATTTTATAATTTGTGATATTCGATCGCATATCCGATTTACTTTTATACTTGTTTTGATTTAATTTATTTTGCATTAGGACTGCTAATGATGTTGGCGAAGATAAAAATATCGAAGGCAAGGCATGACCCACAATTCGCTCCCCACAATTCCACATGTGGTAGGAGAAAGGTTGAGAACGGAAATTATTATTTATTTATTTAGGATTGAGCATATTTGTACAACAAAATATATGAGATAATCAAATTTGTTATCCTACTTTCATGACAGTTCTAGGGGTGGACATTCAGGGTCTAAAGTCACTACTAAGAAGAAGGTTTGTGCATTGCTCTTTTAGAAGGGGTTGAGGAGACAAGTTAATAATATGTAAAGAGTGTAAAGTATGCCAAATGTTCAAACCAGACTTGTTAGCATATCCTGGATAGTTGCAGCAATTACCAGTTCCACATAAGGTATGGACTAGCATCTTTATGGACAATATAAAAGGTTTGCCTAAGTCATAAGGAAAGAGAGTCATTTTTGTGATTGTAGACAGACTTAGCAAGTATGCACTCTTTCTACCCCTGTCACATCCCTTAACAGCTTCTCAAGTAGCCTAAGCTTTCATTGATGGTGTCTATAAATTTCATGGTTTACCTGAAACAATTGTGTCTGGCAGAGATATGGTCTTCCTTAGTACTTTTTGGAAGGAATTATTCAAAGCTTTGCAGGTCAAACTACTCATGTATACAGCCTATCACCCACAAATTGATGGATAAACATAAGTGGTGAATAGGTATTTGGAAATCTATTTGAGGTGTATAACAGGAGAACAACCAAAGGAATGGTGCAAATGGTTACCTATGGCTGAGTTGTGGAAGAAATGTAACTTCCACACTGCCATTCAATAAAACATGCCTGATTAGGAGTAGGGAATGCAATCATTGTTTATTAGTGGGTAATGGGATATTACTTAGTAAATTAGGAGGAAATGTAATGATTACCCACCCCCACCACCACCACCCACCCCCACCCCCACCACAACCCACCACCGCCACCACCACCACCCACCATCGCCGCCACACACCACCGCCACTCACCACCAATACCATCCACTACACCTCTCACCACCACCTACCACCGCCACCCATCAGTGTCACTCACCACCACTACCACCACCATGACTCATGACGACCACCACTACCCACCATCACCATTCACCACCACCACCACCTACCACCACCACCCACTATCGCTACCACCCATCACCGCCACTCACCACCACCACTACCACCTATTACCACCTCTCACCACCACCCACCAGTTCCACCCACCACTGCAACCGATCACTGCCACTCACTACCACACCACTCACAACCACCACCACCCACCATCATCACTCACCACCACCACCCACCATCGCCACTACCTTCCACCGTCATTCATCACCACCACTACCACCTCTCACCACTACCCACCACCACCACTCACTACCACCACCACAACTACCCATCACCGCCACCCATCACTACCACTCACTACCACCACCACCACTCACGATCACCACCACCACCACCACCCATCACTGCCACTCACCACCACCACCACTTTGGAGGTTAATGTGTTTTTCTTAAACCAAGCACTATCAAAGATAATGATAATCTCCATTATATTCCTTTGCTTTCCCTTTCCGTTTCTTTTTCTGATTCCCCAATACTAACCTTGCACCCCCTTACAACATTTATGAATTGTATATGTACACATGGCTTGTATAATGTCAAGAGCGTTTAGTTGTTTGAAAACTTGTGCGTATTTTATCTTTAGGTATTCAAATAGTTTAAAGGGTTCAATTCTTAGAACACCCTGATTCTCGAATATTTGAATGTATAATGTGTAAAGATGGATATTCAATCCTAAGGATATTTTCATTTATGCACATGTTTTGTTTAATGTTTATTTTAATGCAAAAGAAAGTGAACTAAATTTGGGGAGGATTGTTGGAAAATTTTAGTGAACTTGAAGGCTCAGGTCATACCTGGTAATAGGTTAGGAGGTACGGAGTGTACACCTATAAGGTCCCTGATCACCCTGACTTTGATATTGGTAAAGTATGATTCAAGTATCTGATGAAGTCTAGGGAGCCAACTCTTTCGTAAGTTTGACTTTGCATGGTATTCATCAGGCTGATGAGTTCAGCTATGTTCTCCTTGAGTAGTAACCTGAAGGATCTCATCCAGGAGTAATCTTAATCAGAGGGTTCATCTCATCAGTGAGTGAACTTCTCAGTGAGAACACTTAGGGAGCAACCATGTCAGAGGCTGGCTCATCAGCGAGTGCATCAACAAGCTGAGACTGAATCATGATTGACTTGTAACGACTTTGACCTATTCAAGTGGTAGTTAACTGCATTAGTGACCATGTTTAATTGGTCGTGTAACCACTAATACCTACAATTTTGGAGGCTAATAATGTGGTGGTTAATGGGCCATTAGTTACTCGTAATTCCATTGATTAGGTTTGAGTAATCTCTAGTATAAATAGAGATCAACACAATTGCATGGAGACCCCAATATATATATATATATATATATATATATATATATATATATATATATATATATATATAACACTTGGATGTGCAAGGGTTATTGATTTGTGCCTAAATCATTAACAAACATTTGGTCTTATCCCAAATAGATATTCGTGATATTCAGGCATAAAGGTCGAATAGTTTATGTTAATACAAATAAGCCGTAAAAACGTTTATTTATATTTTATGATCTTCTAATGTTTCGTCGATAACAAACGTAAAATCATTTTAACGAAAAAATAAAATACGTAAATGGTTTGAGCCAATAGTTTACTAACACACTTACGTTTTCACATAAAACACTAAAACAAGTATAAGTGATTTTATGATTTAGTAATACATATGTACAACAACTAGTGTTTACATATTGGGTAAATATATACATAACTAGTATGTATTATAATGGGTAATATAAATGGGTAGAAACTTAAGTATTTGACCCATTGACCAAATACATTAAATGTAGTTGGGTATAACCCAAAGTCCATGACCCATACCCATGAAGCATGACCCATAACCCATTGCATGACATCATGCTTAAGTCATAAATGGATATTATCCATGACCCATGGTTTTAACCCATGACCCATAGACTAGATGCATTGCATCTTGTAGATACATTGTATCTACTTGGATACCCTTGATCCATAACCCATGAACCATGACCCAAAACCTATGGGCAAAAGGGAGCGTCCCATGGATCCCCAATATTACACTGGACGGATCCCTGAGGGATCCGTGGGATCCGTGGAACATTAGCTAAATTTCTTCTATAAATAGTGAGTCATTTCTTCCTTTTGGGTTGCCACTCCCAAACATACTTTCCCCAAGTATTGTAACCTTCTAACTTCAGATCCTAAGGATCTCTCTATGTAGTTTGTCTTTTGTTTTTGTGTGATTCTCTAGGTTCCTCTTAAAGGCGAGATCACCACCTCTTGAAGTCAAGCAAGCTCAAGTCCATGAGTTTCCATGCTTCATCATCATCAAGACTACTGAGGTTCTCTTGTTGATACTTCTTTCTTCCTCCATATAAGTGTTGTGTCCAAGGCATTAGTGAAGGATGCCGAAAGAGTCAAGACGGAAGCATTAGTGAAAGGTGCTTAACGTCCGTGTCTAAATTAGTGAAGAATGCTAAAGGAGTCAAGACGAAGGCATTAGTGAAAGGTGTCAAACGTCAGAGTCAAGGGCATTAGTGAAAGATGCCTAGAAGTCAAGTCAAGTGGAATTAGTGAAGGATGCCAAGGTTGTATACTCGATGAGGTGCATCGATATACAAATAGAGATAGGTTGTATCCAAGGATATTGATATCCTTGATGGTGTTGTAATAAGGAGTTGGTCTCCTTTGGTGTGTAGTATTGGGTAATAGTTCCTCCATTGTAATGAAACTCGGTACTTAGCCTAGTATCGGATAAAGGGTAGGCGACGTTGTTTTATGGTGTGGTTCTACCTTGTGGAAGAACCCGATGGTTAGCCTAGTACCGAAAAAAGAGTAGGCGACGTTGTGAAGGCTTCTTCGCCATAAGGAGTTGGTGTCGTGTAGCGATTACGAACTATCGAGTAGGTGACTCAGGGAGTGGAGTAGGGCAAGGAAGGTGTTCTTGTAGCCGAACCACTATAAATAATCGTGTCATGGTTATGTGCTTCTTACTCTTTATCTTTCATTACACATTTATATATCTATCCATCAATGTCAAACATACACATCCAAATAGATTGAAATAAGTCGATCTAAATATTTTAAAACAAAGTTTAGTTGGTAAAACTATTAAACCCCCCCCCCTTCTAGTTTTCCACAGTTTACTTTAAAAAGTGATAATCGGATTCCAAGTGACATCCGGTAACCATTAATTAGTCCTTGTTTTGCTATTGATTATATTTACCCTGCTTGGAGCTGATATACAACCAACACATAATACGTACACATACGTTGTTATTAAAGTAACAAAAAAAGCATTTTCTTTGTCTTAATAATTGAAATTACACAAAATACTTTAAATACAGAGTTTTGCTCGAGAAAAAAGTGACCCGAACTAAAACTGGTAAAAAAACTAAACAAAAAAAAGGAGAAAAGTTGGAACTTATTTTCAGTTAATATTTTGAAGTAACCATTCAACAAAAACTTAGGTGGAGTTAATTGAATTTAACTTAATTGACTTAATATCCAAAATATTAATTTATTAAGTCATGTAAAAGGTTGTTCATTTTTTACTTAATCAAAAGAAATGACTTAAAATAAGGGAAATGACAAAAATACACATTTTCACAAACATACTTTACAAAATAACCAATTTTTTTTTTTTTTTGTTTTTTTTAACCCAAAATACCCATAAAATTTGCAACCTTTGCGACTGTTTGAGATATTTTCAAAAAATCAAGTTTGTGATTTTTAAAATTTTTGTTTAAAGTTTGCGATTTTGTTTTCCAAAATATCGCAAACTTTGAGATTTTTTTAAATCTAGCAAACTTTGCGATTTTTTAAAGAAATTTCCCAAAGTTTGAGATGTTTTTAATAAAAAAAATCGCAAACTTTGCAAGATGTTTTAAAAAATCGCAATTTTCGGATAAGATGATAACGCTACACGCGTCGTTCGGGGTCAAAGGAACTTCTTTTTCTTCGAGCAAGTTTTATAACACCTTAGGAAGTGAACCTAATCGTTGTAGTGTAGTATTAGGGTAAGCCACGGGTATTGATATCGTTCTCTAGGGGAATAGTGTCGTTAGGCTGAAGTGTATGTCGATTTAAGTCTAAAGGTGAGGGATGGTTATTTTTGTATTTTTATATTTTATGAATCTCGGTTTTGGAGGGGAGGGTGGAATTAGTTGCTAGTCAACTATCCCAAAAGATACTAACTAAATTATGGGTCTACCAGGAACGTGAAGCGTATCTACTTATGATGTATTACTCCTTGCTGGCTATCCAATTCTACCTACTGAATTGTCACGTCCTATTGATGGTTGAATTGTCACGTCCTTATTCTTAACGCGTTGTGTTTTCTAAGGTCGTAAGGTGTGCATTCCCTAACTCTTTGAAGTCACCTTTAAGTGTAGTAAACGAAGTCCACTAAGTCATTCATAAACTAACTTTGAGGTTATCTTTGGGTTTAGTAAACGAAATCCACTAAGTCATTCATAAACTATCAAAGATCTATCAAGTATTAAACACAACGATAGCCTAGTCGCACTTCTAAGCCAATTACAATTAAGATAAGAGACAACCAATCAAACAAGAGACAGTAGGATGCAAGAATTATAAACTAAACCAATTAGACTCATTGAAATTGTCACACCCCTAATGATGAAGATAGACACAAGCATCACTAAGATATCAATAAGATCTAATTAATTACATACAAGTTTCATACAATCATAAGCAAACACTAGGTGAATTAGCCAAGCATAATTAATGAAGAGCAAGCAACAATCATGATAATTGAAGACATACCATAGGATTGGATTAACAAACAAACCATTACACGATGTTTATAAAGTGTTTGAAACCCTTTAAGTTGCTGGAAAAACACCTACCTAAACCCCAGAATCGGACTTAGGGTTTAGGGCTTACAAAAAGTGAAGTTATAATGTTATATTTATAGCGATTTTACGTGGGGCAAAGAGTGACAGCGTCACACCTAAAGAGTGACGGCGTCACAACCACTTTTTCACCAAACTGTAGATTTTCTCGTTTTGGTCGCGTGGGCTTTTGAATCACTTAAATCCGAGTTCGTATGCAAAAGTTATGGCCAAAACGATTATCAGCCTACCGCCGCATGTTTTGGCTTGTGACGGCGTCACCTTATGGTTGTGCGCCGTCGGCCTTTCATCTTCGGCGCCGTCGGATCAAATCTAGGCCGTCCGAGTTGCGACTCCCTACTATTTTAATACCGAAGCCGTCACTTGATATTAAGCAATTTGGTTCTTGAACCGTCACAAAATGTACGGCGTCGCAGATTAAGCGATGGCGCCGTCGCCTTCCGAGTCCAGCCGCCTGAGTGTCTCGATTCTTGACTTTGGCCATTTTCTTCATATATTCGCGCCTTTTCGTCCGAATAAGTGTCATTCCAGCATTTTGCCTTCAAGATACCTAAAAAGTGAAAAGGAACGATATTAAGTAATAACAGATACAAAAGTGATCAAATAAGGGCTTAAACGACCCCTCAAAAAGGTACATTTTAAAACCTTATCAAATATCCCTACACTTGGTATTTGCGTGTCCTCAAGCGAATGTGCTTTTAGCCAATTAATTTATAAGTTAGGGGTCATGAAGCATTGGTTTAAAACAATCCACAACACATATAAGCCCCGCAAAAGTCATAACAAGCACGGAAATTACATACTAACACCTCTCATGGGGTGTTTGGATACTCACATCTCTCGGGTGTATATGAAATATAACAAGTTGGAAACGGAAGATAAACACTCATTAACCGGTCCTAGTACATAGATTACCATAGCTTGAGGATAGATCAAACCTCCATCGCTTTGGCGTAAGCACCTAGGAAAGACTATCAAAGAGGTCTTTAAAGGGTTGTAATGTTAGGCTTACGGTAGGGAAACAAAAGGTTTGGTGGGATAGGCTATTTAGTGGTGGCAAGTCAAAAATCTCTATGTTACAAGCATACGAAGAATGGCGTTGCTAAGCCAAGACTCGACACTCTAGACTCTAGATAACTGAAACAAACAAACATAAATTTAAAGATAGATGTAGGATGGTAGCCATTTTTTTTTTTTTTTTTTTTCATACACTTTTACTCTACCATCCTCTATGGTAACATCAAAATGATAGGGATTTATAGGCACATCCCTACACTTGAGTTTTATTACTCTAACACTAATTTGACCCGAATTGAAAAGATCAAAACACTTGGGGTACGTTATTACATAAATAAGGGAATTTAACGTTCCCTTTCAGTCATTTCATAAACTTTAACTTTTTCCCATGAGTCCCAATCGTCCCAAAACTGTGTACAAAGGATATGACTCGACTTAGCAACTCATGCAAGCAACTAGATAATTGAACTAAGGGTTTAGGGTGATAACAATAATGCACTAAAAGTGAGTGCATACAAGGTAGGCTAAGGCGATTTGGTTGTATATTTGGGGGTGGGGTGTAAACAATGCTCTTCATTGATATTAGGAAAAACGAAACATCACGAGAACCGTGAAAAGGATATGCTCGAGGAGTTAACTAGGGGTATCGTGTACTAAAGATGAGTACAACACAAAGGTGTGGGGAATTACTCAACCGATGTGGAAGAAGTAATTATATTACGGGTATCAAACAAGGGTTATCCTAATGCCTCTTATCATTTAGTTATTCCTAACTACACAAGTGTAGTCTTACTAGCGATCTCGGAATGCATCACAAAACAAGTTCTAGAATCTATTATACTATCGGTTCACACTCTAAGCATTAAAGATGAATGCTTTAATTCCTACTAATCTAAGGGCGATCCTCACATTTTGGGTGGAATTTGGGTGGTAAAGGGTTTTTGTGCTAGTCATGCAACTTCCTATCCGTGAGACGCTTTTGTTAAGACTAATGGCCCACTCCTATATGTCATGAAAAATTTTAAATTTGGTGCCAAAATTACCCTAACCGACATTTTCTCGTGGTTTATTACACAAATACAATTGGACAAAGCAAATAGTCAAGGATAAGCATAGTTTCAAAGTTCCCATTTTATTTTCCCTCCCTACACTTAAACTGAACATTGTCCCCAATGTTCTCCGAAAGTATCAAAGTTATGATAATAGAAGGTAATTAAAAACGAAAGAAACTAATACTCCCCTGATTAGCTTCGTAGGATCCGTGTGTGAAGTAGTGGTTAAATCCTTTCCCAGAAGAATGTATGCGTGAAAAGCTCCTTCCAATCTCATGTATCTTCTTCTTGATAAATAAAACCTACACACTTAAAGAAAACAAACAACCCAACGCATCAAACCGAACAAAGAAAAATCACAACAAGATGTAATTCCAGACTTAAATAAGATATAATGCTTGTGAATGGATGTTTGCAGATTTTCTAGAAAATTAAAACCTGGAAAATTCCAAAAATTTATAAGTAGCACAGAAACGAGAAAAGTAGTAAGCGGTTTCTACTCCTCGGCCGTCGGTTGCGACCTGACGCCGTTAGGTTATCATGACAGCCGGGTCTGCGATTTTCTGGAAAAAATTCTGGAAAATGTTTATCTTTAAAATCTGGAAAAATTTCCTGCAAAACATCCATTATGACTCGATACAAGCATTTGACTCGACAAACACACATGTATATCTTTTAAATAATTGTAATTCTCATGTTCACATTTCTTTTGAAAACGTGTGTAATCCTCCCTACACTTATCCCTTATGTAAAATACCTTTATATGTAATTAAGACGAGGTTAAAGACAAAATAAAACATTTTTACAAATTTAAACATGAGACTAAACAATTAATAAAAGATATACGACACACAAATGAAAATGAAAAACAAATACACATGGGTTGCCTCCCAAGAAGCGCTTGTTTTTGTTCGAGTCACGAGCCTGACTCTACCCTTATTTAACGGATAAAGGGGAGGTTTTCCCTACACTTAAGTTTAAGTGCGGGTGATAGTAGCGATACACACCCTTAGGGTGGTAATTTTCCACGTGAGGTGAAGGGGGTGTGTGAATGGCTTCCTTCATCCTAAAACTACCCGGACTAAATTGGTTGATGGGTGGGTCGGTTCCTCTTTTGTTTCCTAGATGTAAAGATTGAGGTTCCGGTTCATCAACACTAGGAAATCCCCCAGAACTATTAGTAAAACTAAGACTACAAGTATTCAAACTTATATTCTCTAGTTGCGTTTGGTTCAAATGTTCTACCTCCAACGGGATTCCTAAAGTCTCTTCTACTACTTCCGGGTAAGTCACGTGCGGTGTGTATGCCTTAAATGATGGTGGGACTTGTGGGATACCTTGTGGGTCTAGACTTTTCACCTTATCCTCAATCACATCTACATCATCTATATGCTCATCATGTGCTATTTCCTTAGGTCGTGATGAAACCAAACTTAGTAATTGATCCAACTTATGGTTTAATGCTTGGTTGCTTACCATAATATTTTCAAAGATTCGGTCAGTTCTCCTAAGGGCCTCACTAAAAATAGTTTCTAAACATGGAGGTTGTTCACGAAAGTCTATCCTAGGTGAAGGCTCATACGAAGCATAGGTTTCACTAGATGAGGTGTTTTGTGGGCTTGATGGAATGGTGAAACCCTCAAAAGGTTTATGGACTTGGTTACTTTCTTCCCACCATCTTGAATAATCCGCTTTAGTAATATCATAATTTCTTATGAAAAAAACCTAATCGCGGATATAGTGGATTCGCGTTCTCCATAATGGTGAACGGAAGAGTCAATGGACAGGTTTTACGAACAAAGGCACAAAGAAGGGGGATAGACTACAAAGAAGCTAATAAAAAGAAAAAAAAATCTCACTTGATAGGAATCTTGAGAGTAGACCTAAACGAGATAGAAATCAAGCCTAAACAATAACTATTCCCCGGCAGCGGCACCAAAAACTTGATAACGCTACATGCGTCGTTCGGGGTCAAAGGAACTTCCTTTTCTTCGAGCAAGTTTTATAACACCCTAGGCAGTGAACCTAATCGTTGTAGTGTAGTATTAGGGTAAGCCACGGGTATTGATATCGTTCTCTAGGGGAATAGTGTCGTTAGGCTGAAGTGTACGTCGATTTAAGTCTAAAGGTGAGGGATGGTTATTTTTGTATTTTTATATTTTATGAATCTCGGTTTTGGAGGGAGGGTGGAATTAGTTGCTAGTCAACTATCCCAAAAGATACTAACTAAATTATGGGTCTACCAGGAACGTGAAGCGTATCTACTTATGATGTATTACTCCTTGCTAGCTATCCAATTATACCTACTGAATTGTCACGTCCTATTGATGGTTGAATTGTTACGTCCTTATTCTTAACGCGTTGTGTTTTCTAAGGTCGTAAGTTGTGCATTCCCTAATTCTTTGAAGTCACCTTTAAGTGTAGTAAACGAAGTCCACTAAGTCATTCATAAACTAACTTTGAGGTTATCTTTGGGTTTAGTAAACGAAATCCACTAAGTCATTCATAAACTATCAAAGATCTATCAAGTATTAAACACAACGATAGCCTAGTCGCACTCCTAAGCCAATTACAATTAAGATAAGAGACAGCCAATCAAACAAGAGGCATGGGATGCAAGAATTATAAACTAAACCAATTAGACTCATTGAAATTGTCACACCCCTAATGATGAAGATAGACACAAGCATCACTAAGATATCAATAAGATCTAATTAATTACATACAAGTTTCATACAATCATAAGCAAACACTAGGTGAATTAGCCAAGCATAATTAATGAAGAGCATGCAACAATCATGATAATTGAAGACATACCATAGGATTGGATTAACAAACAAACCATTACACGATGTTTATAGAGTGTTTGAAACCCTTTAAGTTGCTAGAAAAACACCTACCTAAACCCCAGAATCGGACTTAGGGTTTAGGGCTTACAAAAAGTGAAGTTATAATGTTATATTTATAGGCAGATTTTCTGTCGGCAAAGAGTGACGGCGTCACACCTAAAGAGTGACGGCGTCATGACCACTTTTTCACCAAACTGTAGATTTTCTCGTTCCGGTCGCGTGGGCTTTTGAATCACTTAAATCCGAGTTCGTATACAAAAGTTATGGCCAAAACAGTATCATCTACTTCGCGCATGTTGCTGCTTGTGCGGTGTCACCTTATGGTTGTGGCCGTCGGCTTCATCTTCGGCGCCGTGCGGATCAAATCTAGGCGTCTGAGTTCGACTCCTACTCTTTTAATACGAAGCCGTCACTTGATATTAAGCAATTTGGCTACGAGCAATCACAAAATGTGCCGACGGCATTGCGGTTAAGCAGTGGCGTCGTCCGCCAGTTCGGCGGCACGAGTGTCTCGATTCTTGACTTTGGCCATTTTCTTCATATATTAGCGCCTTTTCGTCCGAATAAGTGTCATTCCAGCATTTTGCCTTCAAGATACCTAAAAAGTGAAAAGGAACGATATTAAGTAATAACAGATACAAAAGTGATCAAATAAGGGCTTAAACGACCCCTAAAAAAGTACATTTTATAACCTTATCATAAGACTTGCGAGATTTCCCCTACTTTGCAAGAGTTTCATGAAAATCTTGGATAAGATTTTAGCTCTTTTCACGAAAAAACTTAGCTCTTTTCACTAAAAAACTCAATTTTGTCATGAAACCCATCAAGCAAATCGTAAAAATACATGTGTGTAAAGGAGGTGCATGGGAAAGAGTGGATGGTGTGTTGGAGTATATGTGACAACTGGCAATTTTGGGAGTCTATTTTAGGTAACCGCATTACGTTAAACTAAACCGAGCTTTGCCTTTATCACTATTTTTATAAACCATGACTTGATTTTATATCGTCTATTGTTTTTTACGGATTATTTCACTATTGAATGAGTTATGGTATGAGTTTTAACTCTATTTGGTAGGCACTATTCGATTCGGCACTAGAAAAGCCTAAAACGAGAAATATTGTAACTTTTAGACCGTAACTCGAAAAGTGACAAATAAATAGTCAAAACTCGTGGAAAAACGTAAATAACGATGTTAGAATGTCGAATGAACGTTGTGGGACACTCGGGGGACAAAATATGAGCTCGGGAATGGGTAAACAGGATAGTTACGAAAAATTGCAACTCCGACCCTCCTCTTTCTCTGTGACAACTCGTATTTTCAGGTCATTTCATATGGACTAAGTTTAGTCTACATTTCATTTGCATCATTTGCATCATATTAGTTCATTCATGACATTGCATTTTTACCTTTAACGCGTAAATTTTATATTAAATAAACGTTATCGCGTGAGTTATTATTTTTAACATTTAATCCGTTACTTTCAAAAATGATCCCGATGTATTTTTAAACTTACATTTAGTTTATAAAAACTATATTTTTAGTTTTACTAGTGTTTCAAATTTATTTGGTACATAAATCGTTGAATTTATATTATTACGACGTTTTAATTAAAAATTATACGATAATTATTTTATCACTCAAAATTTCACAAGGAATGTATTTTTACAATTTTTATTATCTCATTACATTCTATTTTGATCTATTAAAAACTTACTTGTACCAAAAATTTACCATTTACTTTCACTTGTACATTTTCCTACACTTTACTTACTTTTTCTTACAAATTATACATTACATATATATATACAAGTAAAAAAAAAAAAAAAATTTTGAAACACCTCCCCCTAAAATCCGGCCAAGGGGGGAGGGATTGCATTTATTGATGTTGGAAAGTTTTTCTTGGTTATATAGAACCATACTCCAAGTAATATCTCATTCATTCAATCTCATTTTCAAGATAAGTAAACTTCATTTTCTCTTCTTTCTCTCTTGATAAAACCGGCCTTACAAGAGGTGTACAAGGGATCACAAAAGTTTTCTCAAGATTCAAGTAATAACAACCTAGATAATACTCTTGTTAAGATTTTGAAATAAAAATCTAGAGTATTTAAGTTTAACCTTGGTTCTTATCACCTCATCATCATACTAGTAAGCATGTTTCTTTCATTTTTCATGTCTCCTTATCATTTCATAGTTATCTTTTCATTTTTGGTACAAACATGCAAGACATATGTGATTTATACCATTTTACATGATTTTTAGAAGTTAATTATATATTAAGGTCATCCTATAATTATCCCCTTGGTATTTGTTGGTCTTGATGATGTCTAGGAACCCATGACACCCTAAGAAGGTGTATGGTAGGATTAGATTAGCTTTGGAGTTGATTTGAAGGGATTAGAATAGGTTTTGTCCGAGAAAAACTATTTTCGATAAGTTATAAATTATGTTCTGTCCTTGTTTCATTTTCTGGAAAATCCGACAGTTGGTACGAAACTTTGGCCTTGATATTTAGAAAATATACTTTAAAACGAATCCGTGGCCGCTTGAACGGATGAAAGCGGACTTATAACGAAGAAGTTATGGATTTTACAAGTTTGTGACGAAATATATTATTTTCGAATTTTCACAAAATTTGTTTTACATTGTTTGGGTTAAAATGAGCTTTAAGCTTCACAAATTATTTCGACTTCTCAAAATATATTAGTTTACTTCGATCTGAAAGCTAAGGGCGTATTATACATTAAACGGATTTGAAGCGACAAAGATATACGCGTTTTCATAAACTTGCCGTAACTATTATTTTTAAAAACTATATTAATTTCTGATACAAGTGTTACGGTAGCGTAAGCGTCCATGTTGAGGGTGTTTTTTAACCATGATGTGCAACTTTTTGGAACGAAATGTCTTCTAATGAAATCAAGTTCACCGGCCATATTTTTCAAAACAACAAGCTGTTTGTAAAGCGGAGTTATAGTAACTTAATTACGGATGCTCAAACTTGGCCGAAACTCATTTTCTGCACAACAATTAGCCAAAATCACTATCTTTAACCCTTAATATCTTTATGATCGAGACCTTTTTGAACGAAAACTCCGACTGAAACTTCTAGATATCGATACAAACTTTCCAAAACAGTCGAGTTCGTTCTCTAACGATCGGCGTACACACCGCTTTTTACGACTAGTTTTCCAAAGCCATTTTTGTTAATTTCATGATATTTCCGACGACATTGTTTTACGACGAAAAGTGATAATTTCACTATAAATCATTATAAAACCATTGTAGGATGACATTTTGACGTAAAACTTGTAATGTGATTTTTGATTGGTCAAGACGTCAAGCGAGTATTTTTCGACGATAAGTAATATTTTCAAAACTTAAATGGTATAAATAACATACGAAATGCATGCATAACATTACATTGCAACTCATTACATGTCATATCATTCTTCATAGGTCAAGATTTCGTATCACTACATCTCGGTGTACTCACTTTTGTCTTCGCATCATTCCACCAAGTGAGTTTTCATAGCCCCACTTTTTACTTGTTTTCATAAGCTGTTTTGGGGAGATACATGCTCAATTATTTTCATTTACTTTCATAAGTAATCTAACTTTTTAAGGATTACTGTGAGTTCATAGCCCCACTTTTACTCTTTTAATTGTTTTACAAACTCTTGGGGGAGATACATGCTACATTTTTAACCGAACACAAATGCTTTGAACTACATGCTATATCCGAATGTTTTATTGTCACTAAGTATTTGCCATGTTCTAAGTCCCTACATCATGAACCATTAGTCACTTGCGGTGAGCGAATATTGTGAATAGGCCTATTGGAATTAACACTCCGCTCTTATTGACCCATTAGGGAAATCGGCACTATATTTGAATCATTAAGGTAAATTGGCAAATTACCTATTAGGGAGGCGATGAAACGATGATTACCAATTTTTATTGGTGCGATGTTTACGCTTTGGTGTCATGAACTTAGTGAAATAAATACGATGTTGTTTTAACGATGAGTGTGAAACAATTTAACTCACACTACGATGATTGTGTTCAAACGAATTAATTAAACCTATGGTTTTACATCGAGTTAGGTACTATTGTGAATTCATTTGACGATGTGTGGTTGAATATAAACTATATATACATTTCGGCAATGGGTTGTGAACACACAAGTTTCAAGTTTTGTATGGGGGACTTGGGAACCGAGTGGATTTACAATGCCTTTGTTGCATAAACGATTTCGATACATTGAGTCATGCACTATTTTGTGAATTCATTTGACGATTTCTGTTTGAACATAAACTATACATATTCGGAGTGGGTTGTGAACACACAGGTTGCAAGTTTTGTATGGTAGGGACTTGGAGTGGATTTACAATGCCTTTGCTACATAAGCGATTTTGAAAGTCTTTACATTTCAACGATTTACAATGCCTTTGCTGCATAAACGATTTTTAAAGGCTTTACATTTCAATCCAAACTCTATGAACTCACTCAACCTTTGTGTTGACATTTTAGCATGTTTTATCTCAGGTATCTAAGGCATTCACTTCATGGCATGCATTTGGACACATCATGGAGTCGCGATGACGACGCGTCTCACATGGGTTTTACGTACTTTAAAACTTCGTTTGTATTGTAACAAACTTATTTCCGCACAAGTTGATTTTCATTTGGGACCTACTTTGTAAACTCTGATTGTTTTATTAAATCAAACGATGTTCTTTTCAAGCGACACTTTAGGTCGTTCAATATAACTGTGATTGTGATGCTATGACAGTCAATCCCCAGGAATTCCATTCCGCTGCAAAACAGGTAAATGGGGGGTGTGACAGTTGGCATGAGCTTGATTATAGAGAACTAGGTTGCATCATTGACCCTAGACTATAACTACATCATCATAGCATCTCATCATTTCATCACAAGTGCATGTTCATTTTGCATACGATTTATCATTACATTTTTCGAGTTATTTACTTTCATTTCATAACGATTGCCACATGGATGCCCTGTCATTCCCTATCACAATTTTACACGGTTGACTTAACACCAAACATCATATGAGTCGATTAGTTCAAGCATTGCATAGTTACTCCTAAATTATACATAGCTTGATCACCTATGTCTAATTCAAGAAGAATCATGCAATGAAGGGAGTAGTAGGCTTATATGTGTAAGCAATTCATGTCGAGCCAAATTTTCAAAAGATTTTCTTCAAACCACTTGTTTCGGTTTGATCCGCGTGTGCAGTTCTTGTTTGATGAGTTGCAAAGATCGAGCTAGAAACAAGTTGTTACCTAAACCGATTTAGCCTAATCGTATGACAGTTCTTGTTTGATGAGTTGTGGGATTAAGTAAAAATCGGTTACCAAAAAGTCTTTTGAGGGTTTTGCTCGAGAATGGGAAAGCTTGCCTCATCAAACCCTAAACCCGAGAGACCAACACGAACTGAATTCAGGGACTGAATTCCTTTTTGGTTGGGCGAATGTGACAACTCGTATTTTCAGGTCATTTCATATGGACTAAGTTTAGTCTACATTTCATTTGCATCATTTGCATCATATTAGTTCATTCATGACATTGCATTTTTACCTTTAACGCGTAAATTTTATATTAAATAAACGTTATCGCGTGAGTTATTATTTTTAACATTTAATCCGTTACTTTCAAAAATGATCCCGATGTATTTTTAAACTTACATTTAGTTTATAAAAACTATATTTTTAGTTTTACTAGTGTTTCAAATTTATTTGGTACATAAATCGTTGAATTTATATTATTACGACGTTTTAATTAAAAATTATACGATAATTATTTTATCACTCAAAATTTCACAAGGAATGTATTTTTACAATTTTTATTATCTCATTACATTCTATTTTGATCTATAAAAAAACTTACTTGTACCAAAAATTTACCATTTACTTTCACTTGTACATTTTCCTACACTTTACTTACTTTTTCTTACAAATTATACATTACATATATATATACAAGTAAAAGAAGAAAAAAAAAAAAAAAAAAATTGTGAAACACCTCCCCCTAAAATCCGGCCAAGGGGGGAGGGATTGCATTTATTGATGTTGGAAAGTTTTTCTTGGTTATATAGAACCATACTCCAAGTAATATCTCATTCATTCAATCTCATTTTCAAGATAAGTAAACTTCATTTTCTCTTCTTTCTCTCTTGATAAAACCGGCCTTACAAGAGGTGTACAAGGGATCACAAAGTTTTCTCAAGATTCAAGTAATAACAACCTAGATAATACTCTTGTTAAGATTTTGAAATAAAAATCTAGAGTATTTAAGTTTAACCTTGGTTCTTATCACCTCATCATCATACTAGTAAGCATGTTTCTTTCATTTTTCATGTCTCCTTATCATTTCATAGTTATCTTTTCATTTTTGGTACAAACATGCAAGACATATGTGATTTATACCATTTTACATGATTTTTAGAAGTTAATTATATATTAAGGTCATCCTATAATTATCCCCTTGGTATTTGTTGGTCTTGATGATGTCTAGGAACCCATGACACCCTAAGAAGGTGTATGGTAGGATTAGATTAGCTTTGGAGTTGATTTGAAGGGATTAGAATAGGTTTTGTCCGAGAAAAACTATTTTCGATAAGTTATAAATTATGTTCTGTCCTTGTTTCATTTTTCTGGAAAATCCGACAGTTGGTACGAAACTTTGGCCTTGATATTTAGAAAATATACTTTAAAGCGAATCCGTGGCGCTTGAGCGGATGAAAAGCGGACTTATAACGAAAGAAGTTATGGATTTTACAAGTTTGACGACGAAATATATTATTTTCAGAATTTTCAGCAAACTGTTTTTACATTGTTTGGGTTAAAAATGAGCTTTAAGCTTCACAAATTATTTCGACTTCTCAAAAATATATTAGTTTACTTGATACGAAGCTAAGGACGTATATACGTAGAAGCGGTTTGAACGACAAAGATATGCACGTTTTCATAAACTTGCCGTAACTATTATTTTTCTGAAAAACTATATTAATTTACGATACAAGTGTTACGGTAGGTCAACGTCCATGTTGAGGGCTGTTTTTAACCATGATGTGCAACTTTTGGAACGAAATGTCTTCTAATGAAATCAAGTTCACCGGCCATATTTTCCAAAACAACAAGCTGTTTGTAAAGCGGAGTTATAGTAACTTAATTACGGATGCTCAAACTTGGCGAAACTCATTTTCGCACAACAATTAGCCAAAATCACTATCTTTAACCCTTAATATCTTTATGATAGAGACCTTTTGGACGAAAACTCTGGCTGAAACTTCTAGATATCGATACAAACTTTCCAAAACCGTCGAGTTCGTTCTCTAACGATCGGCATACAACCCACTACTAGTTTTCCAAAGCCATTTTTGTTAATTTCATGATATTTCCGGCGACATTGTTTTACTGACGAAAAGTGATAATTTCGCTATAAATCATTATAAAACCATTGTAGGATGACATTTTGACGTAAAACTTGTAATGTGATTTTTGATTGGTCAAGACGTCAAAGCAGTATTTTCGACGATAAGTAATATTTTCAAAACTCGCAAATGGTATAAATAACATACGAAATGCATGCATAACATTACATTGCAACTCATTACATGTCATATCATTCATCATAGGTCAAGATTTACGTATCACACTACATCTCGGTGTACTCACTTTTGTCTTCGCATCATTCCACCAAGTGAGTTTTCATAGCCCCTACTTTTACTTGTTTTCATAACTGTTTTGGGGGAGATACATGCTCAATTATTTTCATTTACTTTCATAAGTAATCTAACTTTTTAAGGATTACTGTGAGTTCATAGCCCCACTTTTACTCTTTTAATTGTTTTACAAACTCTTGGGGGAGATACATGCTACATTTTTAACCGAACACAAATGCTTTGAACTACATGCTATATCCGAATGTTTTATTGTCACTAAGTATTTGCCATGTTCGAAGTCCCTACATCATGATCCATTAGTCACTTGCAGTGGCCTGAATATTGTGAATAGGCCTATTGGAATTAACACTCCCGCTCTTATTGACCCAATTAGGGAAATCGGCGACTATATTTGAATCATTAAGGTAAATTGGCAAATTACCTATTAGGGCGGCGATGAAACGATGATTACCAATTTTATTGGTGCGATGTTTACGCTTTGGTGTCATGAACTTAGTGAAATAAATACGATGTTGTTTTTAACGATGAGTGTGAAACAATTTAACTCACTCTACGATGATTGTGTTGAAGCAATTAATTAAACCTATGGTTTTACGTCGAGTTAGGTACTATTGTGAATTCATTTGACGATGTGTGGTTGAATATAAACTATATATACATTTCGGCAATGGGTTGTGAACACACAGGTTGCAAGTTTTGTATGGGAGGGACTTGGCGAGTGGATTTACAATGCCTTTCTTTGCATAAGATTTCGATACATTGAGTCATGCACTATTTTGTGAATTCATTTGGCGATTTACGTTTGAACATAAACTATACATATTACGGCGTGGGTTGTGAACACACGGGTTGCAAGTTTTGTATGGGGGACTTGGGCTGAGTGGATTTACAATGCCTTTGCTACATAAGCGATTTTGAAAGTCTTTACATTTCAACGATTTACAATGCCTTTGCCTTTGCATAAGCGATTTTTAAAGGCTTTACATTTCAATCCAAACTCTATGAACTCACTCAACCTTTGTGTTGACATTTTAGCATGTTTTATCTCAGGTATCTAAGGCATTCACTTCATGGCATGCATGTGGACACATCATGGAGTCGCGATGACGGCAGCGTCTCACTGGGTTTTCGCGACTTTAAAACATCGTTTGAATTGTAACAAACTTATTTCCGTACAAGTTGATTTTCATTTGGGACCTACTTTGTAAACTCTGATTGTTTTATTAAATCAAGCGATGTTCTTTTCAAACGACACTTTAGGTCGTTCAATACTTGTGATTGTGATGCTATGACCGTCAATCCCCAGGAATTCCATTCCGCTGCAAAACAGGTAATTTTGGGGTGTGACATTCTCCCCTAGCCGGCGCCCCCCTCCACTCAATTTATTTATTTTTGAGTCCTTGTGTCTAAGTATAAAAGGCCACACCCTCCCCTCATTTGATACTTCACTTTCTCTCACTAAAAACACACACACACACACTCACCTTTCTCTCTCTATTCTCTCTCTCCTCAAATAATAAAACCCTAACCCTAAACACCTAACCACCGCCGACCACTATTCTAGCCACCACCGCCACACGACGATGCGTGACCACCCAGCACCCCCACCATATCGAAGATCTTTTCATCCTCTTTCTATCCATATATAAGACTCTCACTAAATCCTCCTTTAACACCTTCAAATCTAAAGATTAAGATTCGTATTTCTAGGGTTTCAAGTGGGTTTTTGCAATTCGTGTTTGGATAAGGTAAAAGAGACATGAATACACCTAGTTTGAGCTTTGAAAAGCCACGAATGGCTTATTAGGGTTTCGACCCTATGTCAAAATTTTGGAGCTTTTGGTTGAAATATGGAATTAAGTGTAATTAACATCTAAATAAACAAGTAGCTAGTGTTTGATAAGCTTGTGGTGTATCAATTTGATGGGTTTTTGCATTTTAGGTCTAGATGCATATTTTTGGTTAGAATAGATGATGAGTTTTGTGTTTGGTTAATGATTGGAGGTTGATTGATTATATTTGGAAGTTGTGGTATTGATTTGGGAGGTATTTGGATGGTGTTTGGTGATGGTAAAGGGGCGTACGCGCCATGAAGCCCACGTATGGGTTATGGTTGGTGTCGTACGTGACCCACATGGACCAAGGGTCCGGGTCGAGTCGTTTTGGTAGCTTGTTGGTTGATGAAATTGATGTTTGGATGAGACGCATGGAGCCGAAAAGCTTCTAGGGCTTGTTGGGTTCACGTGGTCTTAACCGTGACCGTGTCATGACCATTAGGGTCATAACATTGGTTTCGGGCATATTTGGTTGGTTGATTGGTTGGCGAGATTGATTTGAGATTGTTTTGAGTTGTTTTGGGATTGAATTGCGCTATTATGACTTTTAATTGAACTTGATATATATATTGTCAACTTTGAGCTACGTCGGTGTTACTTTGACTTTTTAATCAATAGTTGACTCCACAAAAGCCGTCTTTATGGACTTTAGTATAATTTGGACTATTGATTGATTAAAAGTCGAGAAGTCATGACTCACGCTTGTGGACTCGAAACGAATAATGATATGAGATTAATATTGGAATTTGACGAAATATATATATATATATATACATGAAAATGCTAATAGACTATGAAATATAAATAATAAAAGGGCTTTTGTACCAAAAATATCGATAACAAGACTTACCTTGTTATTTAATATTTTAAATGGAAACTAACGGCTAAATTGGAAATGTTTTATAATAAATAAATAATTAATGTTTCGAATACATATTTATCGAAGGATGCCAATTATGGGCATTTAATACTAGTTTAAGTATTTATTTGCTAACGTTGTGTGCATGGGTTACGGATAACCTACCGTTAATAGTGTTGATCCACGTGGGTAGCATACTTATTAGGTTGATGAATCTAATAAGAGCCCGCTAGGTACGTTGGGTAACCTTATTAATGGGTGAATTCTCCTTATGACTCTTTATGATACGATTGATTTATGGGATAATAAGCGACACGAATAAATGAATGAGTTTATCGAGTTGACGAATTCGATAAGGTCTACTATTTATTCCGAAACTTATTGGACTATGGAGCTTATCGCTTAGATGTCTCATTGTGTTGGATTGAGTCACATATTGGTTATTTGAGTGCATTCATAGCATCATATTGAGTCGATACACCCACATGAGGATACCAAACACTAGGATTAAATGGTGAAACGAGACATTTTTAGAAATAACAAAATGGAATACATTGGGGCAGATAACGTTGATTTCGAGAGATATACACATTAAATTTGGTCTACATTAATAGGTTGTGCCGAGTCGATAGTTGTTGTGCCGTGATTACTGTTATCTTCTGCTAGTGTTTATTCGTACGTTGATTGCTTGAGGTGAGTTTCATAGCCTCACTTTTATCTATGTTTTTAACTATATTGGGGTGAGAATCATGCTACTATTTTTGGACCGTGAAAACTATTTAGATTTGCTTATATGCTTGACTGTTTAGATAGATGTGCGATAGTTGTTGCCTTAGTCCAGGTTTAACCGTGCCTAGCTAAGAATAGACTTCTACATCGACCTAGTCTGGGGTTGGAAATTGTTCTATATTTTGCCATGGATCTTTGGACTAGAGTCAGGGGGCCCAAGTAATCCACGGATGCGGGATATGATTATGGTTGGTGATCCGGGTAGGATCGGTGTGCAAACGGTATTTATCTATCTTAGGTCTTGTATAGCAAATCAACTCCCTCTTGGTCCACTATGATTTTGTTGAACTTAAACCTATGAACTCACCGTAGGTGACCTTTTACATGATTTCTCGGGTATTTGAGAGATGTTTGGAAAACGTGATCGGTGGAAGCTTGGCAAGAAGGAGGGGTTCAAGGATCATTTCTGACTCTGATAAACTTTGGGGACCTATTTTATTAAATCATGTTTTGGGCCTAATACTTACACTTTTGGATTAAATGTTTGGAATAACTAAATTTGGGATTGGTTTTGAATGTTAAATGACTATCTTTTGCTATACTTGTGTGCGATACCAATCCAATAGTAACGCCCTGAAAACTTGATTAAGTCTTCCCATCGAGATTTGGGGTGTTACGATTGGTATCGAGCTTAAGGTTATAGAGAATTAGGTATTTTATAAACCCTAAACTATAACCACTTTTGAGAAATTGATCCTCGACCGGCGCTAGCTTGCCAAGCGAAGCTTATTGATTATGGTATGAACTGCGATTTGAATTATGAGATGATCTGTTAAGGGATATTGTGAACTGGTTATGGAAACGTTATGATTTGGAAATATGATTATTGATTTTGGGTAAATGAGATGTGATTATCGAGATACTACAGAATTTGATTTGAGTAAACGATATATTGTGATTTTGGAATTTTGAACTCGATTGATTTGATATGGGATTATGTGATGGAATGGAACTTATGTGTTTTATTTAAAGGCATGTTTTGAGTAATGCGGTACCTCTAGTTTTAAAGCTTTCGTTATGTGATACATGTTTTGGTTGAGTTGATGCGCTTAATGAAACTAGTTGTTTTGAACACTTATACCTACCCTATGCCATTGTCACAGACTATGCCTTCACTAGATTTCGATGTGTCTGAGGAGGTCCTTGCTGTTGCTAGTTCGCCAGTATTGACTCTCATGACGGTTGCGTAGGGTGATCCTTATGAGATTGCCCGTCACACTAGTTCATCATCATCAGATCACCATAGCTCATCTAGGAAGCTCACTTTACATCAGGTCTTAGCACGAGCCCAGACTCCTAGGCTTGCTTATAGCGCTGCCCGCATGTCCGTGAGACCACCATCATCACCTGTCCGTTTAGCGGAACACTTTCTTTTGTCATCACCACCAGCATCACCATGTCATAGGAGACCTAGATCTCCTAGTGTACCACCTCAAGATTTACCTACACAGAGACTCTGACTCATGGACTCTCCCTCTATGGATGAGGGCAAGGAGGAGCATGAGATTGAGGAGCAGTATGTAGATGAGGATGAGGATCCTCAGGAGGAGGATGATGAGGATATCCCAAAAGGGGGTACTCCTCCATTGCAGAGTCCTGCACATGCTCCAGGAACAGGCTCTCCTTTGCACGAGCACGATTCCCGGACACCTTTAGACATTGACTCACTACCTTACTCACCTTATATAGGTAGCCCGTTAGGATCTGAGACACCATCGGAGATTGCTTGAGCCGAGGAGTATGGTGAGGCAGTGCGATGTGGGAGAGGATTACATCACAGGGTACTAGGCTTAGTCAGTTGACGGATCGATTGGTTGGAGTATCTAGGGCTAGCATAGAGGATCCGAGAGTGACATGTAGATGCTGTAGTAAGAAGGACTAGGGTTTTGGCGTGAGGGTATGCCTGAGCTCCGGGATCGGGTTGGGGACCTCTTGAGAGTTAGCGATAGCTCGTGATGCCGATAGAGCGATTTGGTAGGATTGGTGAGTTAGAGAGAGGTCGCATAGCTTAAGAGTGATCGCGGCGCTCGATGTGTTGAGTTAGCATCTTTGTGAGAGAGGTTGCGATGTTAGGAGATCAGTTAGTGGTATTCGTAGACGTGGCTAGATAGTATTAGATTCATGGTTTTGTACCATCTTGAAACTAAGTAGTACTTGGTTCGAGATGTAGATCTATCATAGTTGTCTTAGTAGTATCGTCGTTAGGATCGTTTTTGATTTCTTCATATCCTTCCATGTATTTCCACTTTTGAAACCTATGAGTTATGGTTATTGGAACGTGCATCCTTTAGTTATGATTCGGTATTTGACTGTTTCACTTTGGGTATAGCGTTGTCCTTGTTGACCTTGATTAGGAATTTGAGCGTTATTTAGTGATCCTTGGAACGCAAATCTATCTTTAGAGCGTGAATTCTGAACTTATGAAACTGTTCTTCTTGCCTTCAGAATGATGGCAACAAGACGAAACCCGCTTAGGAACAACCGAGCAGCTTCTGCTGTTGTTGTTGCCCCTGTCCGTCGAGGTCGTCCGATGCCCCGACCACTCCACTGCTGACAACCCGAACACCGATAACACGGTGAGAAACCCGAATGTGAACGACCGGTGCTAAGAATGGTCTGTTCCACAAAACCCTCCACACGTGAACCCATCCCATGTTGACCAGGTTAGTGGCGCATGTCAGCCAACCGCTAGGCTGGGACTAATCTCTCTAACACCTCGGTGGAACCCCAATGGTGAATCGAACTTCGAGGTTGTACCTACAAAGAGTTCCGATTACGTGGTCCCATTGAGTTCGGAGGAACCGAGGAGTAGTTTACCTAACTAGGTAGTTGGAGAAAACTAAATCTGTGTTTTTCGTTAGTAATTGTGAGGAGGATTGTAAGGTTAAGTATGCAACATTTACTTTGAAGGACGAAGCGTTAACTTGGTGGAACAACTATCACAGATCAGTAGGAATTGATGTAGCTTATAGTATGACTTGGACTCAGTTTAAGACTCTCTTGATCAAGACTTACTGTCCTAGGAATGAAGTTAAGAAGTTAAAGAGTAAGTTGGAACCATAAGGTTAAGTCGACATGGCGACTTATACTCGTCGTTTCCAAGAGTTATCATTGCTTTGCCCGATATGGTTACTTGAAGAACTTAAGATTGAGAGGTATACGGATGGATTGCCTTTAGCTACCCAAAATGATGTCATCACCATTTGAAGCCGGTTAATTTGCATGAGGCAATTCGTGGCTCGCTTTTGATGGACTCTTATGTATTAGAAGTAGGAGACAAGGGTAAGAATGATAGGAGTGATAAGAGGAAGAGGAATGAAGGCACATTAAAGGGAATGGCAACAAATGGCATGAGACGGCCAGTGGTGTTCAATAGGAAATGGAGAAAGGAAAGATTATGAAGGTATTAAGCCTATGTGTGGTTAGTTGTAACCTATACCACCATGGACGTGCAGCGTGTGTAGGAAGTTCTCTAAGGTAGGACACATGGCCAAAGCTGTAGGTCTCGATCACTTCTGTAGCTCAAACTGAACAAGGGCGTGCTAGAAGGCCATTGTTACTGTTTTGGATGTGGAAAGAAGGGACACTTTAAGAATGAGTCAGAGCCGTGGATGAGAGGAAATCCCGATAATGTAGGAGGATTTGCTAACCGAGGTATAAGAAGTAATGGCTTAAACCCTGTGAAGCGTGAGATTGTGGAAAACCAGGGAAACCATGGTGCTAGGAATCTGATAAGGTTTTAAAATGTACCTTTTGAGGGGTCGTTTAAGCCCTTATTTGATCACTTTTGTATCCGTTATTACTTAATATCATTCTTTTTCACTTTTTAGGTATCTTGAAGGCAAAATCTTTGGAATGACACTTATTCGGACGAAAAGCGAATATCGAAGAAAATGGCCAAATTCAAAATCGAGACACTCAGTGCTGGGAACTGAAGGGGCGGCGTCGGGTTCTAAAGGGGCGGCGTCGAGTTCAACTAGATACGCCGTCGGACAAATTTTGTGACGACTCAAGAGACAAATTGCTCATTTACAAGTGGCGGCTTCGGTTTTAAAAGAGTAGAGGCGTCGCAACTCAGGCGGCCTAGATTTGATCAGACGGCGTCGAGAGGCGAAGAGGACGGCGTCACAAGCATAAGGTAGGACGCCAGTGAACACTAACGTGGCCAAGATGAAACCCTAATACGACCCGGCGTCACAAATTAAAGGGTGGCGCCGTCGTGTGTAATCTTATATATAGAATCCGAATTTTTAGTTTTCTGTGTAGTCTTTTGGAGTAAAACCTAAACCAACCAAGGGCATCTTGTCAGTATTTTAGGGTTCCATACGCTATCTTACACCAAGATAAGTATTTTACTTCATTAATTTAATTATGTCTTCCTTTGATTGTGTGTATGCTTGCATGTTCCCCATGTCCGACTAATTTACTTGTGTGTTTGCTTAGGTAATATGAAACTTAGTTATTGAATATTGATTGGTTGTCTCTTATCTTAATTGTGATTGACCTAGTATTGCGATAGGTCATTCGTTGTGTTTGTAATGCTTGATTAATCTTTGTTGAACTTTAGTTTATAATCGCCTAGAGTAATTGTAGGCTAGTCATTCAAAGAATACCTTAGAGTTAAAGTTTATAAATCCTAGAGATTTTGTAGTCATTACCCTTTGGTAGCTTCAAAGAGTTAGGGATAAACGCATACCCTACGACCTTAGAGACACAACACAATTAAGAATAAGGACGTGACAATTCAACCACCAATAGGAGATAACTAGGGAGTAATAAAGCCTAATCAAATACATTTTTAACTATCATACGAGCACACAACAATAGAAATAGACTACCCTCACCCTAGTTTAGATAATTAGATAAGTAGAAGTAATCGGTAGAAATACCAACCCCAAATCCAAACCTTGAGATTCGTACCTTTCCATTTCCTAAAAAAACATAAAAAGATAAAAAATAATTTTCCTTAACCCCAACCTTAACGTAGTAACTTCTCACTAGCATTCCTATTCCCCTAGAGAACGATATCAATTCCCGTGGCTTACCCTAATACTACACTACAACGATTAGTTTCACTTCCTAGGGTGTTGAAAAACTTGCTCGATGAAAGGAATTTCCTTTGACCCGACGCAGCGTGTAGCGTTATCAAGTTTTGGGCCATTGCCGGGAATAGAATAGCTAGTTAGATTTCCACCTCGTTTAGGTTCCCTTGCTTGATTCCTATCAAGTAAGCTTTTTTTTCTCATTTTTAGCTTCCTTGTAGTCTATCCCCCTTCTTTGTGTTTGTGTTCGTAAAACCCTTTTCATTTGTCGCTATGGCAAGTGAATTTGCATTTGAATCATTAACAAATGAGGAACAATTGAATTTCGCAGATTGGATTGCTTTTTATTGTTCTAATGAATTTGTGAGTGATCTTAGAAATATCCAAAAGGAGACGGGTGTGAAAATGCTTTATTTTGTCTTTAACCTCGTCTTAATTACATATAAAGGTATTTTACATAAGGGATAAGTGTAGGGAGGATTACACACGTTTTCAAAAGAAACGTAAACATGAGATTTACAATTAATTAAAAGATATACATGTGTAGGATCGTAATATTTATTGTGTTGATGATTCGGGTGGTCTTGGATGATGAAAATACATGTTAGACATTTTAGAGAGAGAAAGTAGAGAGAGGGAGTTTCTTGGTAGAGACTTGCTTCACAAAATGCAAGGTTCGATTAAATGAAAAGCTCCACCCCTTCCAAGGATGGAATGGGTATTTATAGTTACAAACATAACGTCCTCCTGACGGACTGTGGATCAGGCATACAGTGGGTAAAGACCCGTTCTTCCTCCACGGTGTTACACTACGTTAAACTAAACTACTAACTAACTAATAAAACAGTAAATAATGATATGTCTACGAGCTAACATATGCTAGACCATAATTGGGGTGACCGACTCTTTAACATGGAATTTCCAATTCCTAACAATCTCCTCCTAAGGGAGGTCACCCCATGAAATACATTTTGCATCCTAGCATTCTATCTCTGTCTGTAGTTCTGAGCTCGTAGACTTCAATTCTTCATTGTCCGCATTCTTTGTGCTTTTGTAGCGATTCTTCAAAGTCTGATTATATTGTACTTTCAGTGGAGGTCTTTGAACTGATCCACATCATGATGATCTTCAAGCTTTCTTTGAGATCATCATCCACAGTAAATCTCTCTGGATCATCCATAGTTGTGTTGCCATCATGTGAAGTTGTGACTTTCGGACCGACATGCTCACACTTTTGGATCATGACATCTTTTCATCAAAGTAGCGGAAGCTTTTCTTTGGTTCATGATATTTGCGTAGCGAAGCATAGTATGAAAATATCGAGCGAGTTACGTAGATATGCACCGGTCATGATTTCTTCAATTAAGTGTGAATCGTGAGCATGCGGCTTTGGATTGACTCTTCAATTACGATAAGCACCGTCCAAGTGTACACGCAAACAACGGTTAGCAATAAAACACGAAAGTGTCTTTGATCACTTTTGTTGAATTGAGGTACACGGCCCACGGTTCCCGTTGATCGAGTACAAATGCACTTTGTGATCGGTATAATTCCAAAGAATCTCCTTGACAGGGTTTGCAGAAATGCTCTAGCCGTTCTCAAACCGAATGTCTCAAAGAAGACAACACGGTGAGTGAACCGATGAATTGAGATTCACTGATTGATGAAAAATTGATTTGAAAACAATCGTGTATTGCTTGAAGAAAGAGTTTTGCAATACGACGAATGTTTTATGAGAAAGATCAATTTTCAATCAAAAATACTTTTTGTATTCGAAAAGAGTACACATTCGATGTGCTAGAGAAAAGAAGATATTCGCACATCGAACGGTTTTTCCAAAAGCATTTTTTCAATCAGAGATACTTTTGTGTTTGAAAACATGAGTACACATTCGACGTGCTAGAGAAAAGAAGGTTTGCACATCGAGCGGTTTTCCAAAATTATTAGTCAATTCATTTCACGGACCAAGGTTGATTCAAGGAATAAGCCCCATTGTTTCTATCCAGTTGTCACAAGCTTGATCTTTTGAAAAGATCTCACATGTCACCCACCAAGAGCTTGTTTGATGTTGGCTCTAGAAGGATTTCCATCTTCATTGTGAATATTTTTACATATCACTCGGATGTTCTGGCAATACCACAAGGATAATGCGTAGGACTCTTAATATAATCTTACTTTCCACATTGTGTGAAACAACAAGTCTTCATTAATTTTGTGTCCTAATGAGATATTGTGGATGATCTCTTGGCTCTAGACTCAATTGTGCAAATTTGGTTCCTATGCTGGAGACTAGGGAGAGGGTCTTCTTCTTCAATATCAACAATCTCTAAGAGAAAGTCGATAGATTATGTCGGTTCCCCGTGAGAATGAAACAAGCCCTTTTAAGAGGAACTTGAGTAGCTTGGGAAGTTAGGTGCAGTGCGTCACTGGGTCCATGACGTCTTGTCTTCAATACCAGTGTTACCTTAGTAAACACCAGTAGCATATGTATTGAACCCGGTTTTTGCCCTATGGTTGAATTATTGGAGGGCTATTTCTTTTCACCCTTTTCATATTCATTCTTCAACCCCTTCAGTGCTTACCGAGACTTCATAACTAGAACCTTGTTGGGTTTATTCCAGTAGTAGCTCTGTCTCAGTCCACACTCTTCCCGTATTCTCATTTTTCTTCTTTTTTCATCATACCTAAGGACTTCTACACTATCTAGTGGATTGTCCCTAGGTAGATCCCTCCGGTTCTGGCGGATCATGGGAACGAATATCTAACCTAACCATCCTTATAACACCATGCATAAAGTAAATTGGTCGGTCTTTTGGTATTGTTCTTTCCTTCATGAAACCAATAGAAAAATCATTTGGAAAAACAATCAAGGTACTTGTGATACGAGATCAAAGCATTTTGTACCTTAATAGTTTTGATCATTTTAGAAATGCTCCCCCTCAATATGTGCATATGATATTAAAATTGTTTGGCACATGGAGGCAAGAGTTCTTTGAAATAATTTCTTGATCACAATTTCCTTAGAAAAAGCCATTTGAATTTCTTTGGTAAATTCTCCCCCTCAATATGTGCATAGGATATTTGAAATCATTTTATCACATAGAGGCAAGAGGTCATTTGAAGTACATCCACGATCACAAAATCCATTAAGAAACCATTTAGAAAATCAATGAAGGTACTTTATGATGAAACATAGAAATCTTTGTACCTTGATAGTTAATTTTCTTTTGAAATGCTCCCCCTCAATATATGCTTCGAGATTCGAAAGTGTTTAGCACATATGGGAGAGTAGCATGCACTTTTGAATCAAGTCGATCATCATTTATCAAATTTCATTATTAAATCACAAATTCTCCCCCGATCAAAAATATCAAACCCTTTGAGATTTTGGATCCCAAGTGATTTAATAAGGTTTAGAAAAACATGGAGGAAAATGTGCCTGGTTTAAAACTCATCTTATTTTTGGATAAATCCTCCTCCTCAACATGTGCATTGTATATTTGAAGTCATTTGGCACATGGAGACAGGAGTGCCTTTAAAGGACTAAAACCAATTCCATTTAAACAGATTTGAGATTTAAATCACGATCTCTCCCTCGATCAAAAATATCAAACCATTTGAGATTTGTGATCCCATCTGATTTAAATCATTTAGAAAAGTTTGGGGAAAGGCGTGGCAAGATTTAATTTTGAAAAATGGTGATAGAGGACCAATTATAGACATTAAAGATTGTTAGTGTCAGGTATGATAGTTTTTAAGAGATCTTTTAAGTAAAACAAAACAATTTCACAATCAAACAAGAACAGAAAAATTTCATTTTGAAAGATCTTGAATCAAAAGAGAGATCATACCATGATATAACATTAAATCTTTAGATCACCACTTATTTTCGTACAAACCGGACTTTTTGATGAAATATCATTTGAAAATATTTAATTTGAACTCACTTAAGATTTGAAAAAATAAAGTCCGGTTGATTTCAAAACTTTGAATCCGATTTATTTTCTGTTAGGAATTAGAAATTCCATAAGTAAAGAGTCGGTCACCCCAAATATTATCTAGCATAATTTAGCTCGTAGACTTGTTATTAGTTACGTTATTTAGCAGTTTATTAGTTAGTTTGTAGCGTAGTTTAGTTTAGAGCAACACCATGGAGGAAGGACGGGTTTTACCCATGTATGCCGATCCAGATAGGAGGTCGTGTATTGTGTAAGTATAAATACCCCTTCCATCCATGGAAGGGGTGTGGCTTCTTTGAATAAACCTTTCACTTTTATAAAGCAACTCTCTTTCAAGAACGTCCTCTCAACTCTTTTCATCTATCTCTAATGGCTTTCTTATTTAATCATTGTCCTAGACCACCCGAATCATCAAACAACAAAATATTAATGATCCTACAATTGGTATCAAGAGCCAAGGTTATGTTGTTTTGATGATCCGAATGGTTTTTGAAACGGTTTATTATGCGGTTTGATATGGTTATTGTGTGGTGCTGAGTTTTGTAGTTCGAATCTTGTTAGTTACTGTATTTATACAATGTTTTCAGTTTTCAAAACAAGTTTTCTGTGTCCTTGGTCAAACATTAGCAAACATTGGTAAACAAGTTTTAAAACTATCTTTCTGCTTTCACTGTTTTATAGTTGTAGTCAAACATTGGTAGACATGTGGTCATATGGTCTGATTATCCTTAGTCAAATCTGGTCAATAATGGTTTTCTAGTTATGCAGTTTCTGGGTCATTCATATATGCGAGTTAACATTAATATTTCTTCTATGCGAGTTGTTAAACATTTTTTAATGTTGAGCGAGTTGTCATTTTTTGAAATCGAGTTGACAGTATTGACTGTCATGACTCAATGTATTCCTGGATGTGAGTCGTTATAATGTCGGATACCTGAATGTTAAGCGATTTGGGTTTATGGTCAAGTTTCAATGCGAGTTACTTAACTCGCATATGTTATGGGTGTAGATCGCTTTTGAGCAAGTTGGGTCAAGAGAGTTGGTGCTAGCGAGTTGGTGCTAGCGAGTTGACTCTTGACTATAAATTTTAGCGACTTGACTTAAAGATAGGATGAAGAAGAAGAAAAGACTAGTAAGACCAGGACTGACCACAACTTTATACCTCGACCTCTGCTAGCATCTAACATCATTGGTTCATGGGTCTCATTACATTATAACATGTTACAACTAATTCATCTCAACAGCTCCGTGACATTTACAAACTTCATCAACATATATCCTATCTCATTACCAATTAATCTCAACCAAAACCTCAACTTCCTCAACTCCTATCGAACAAAATCATAAATATAAACTCATATGATCTCAGTTGTCCTTTCGTGGGTTTCAAAGAAAAAAATACAAGACTATTAAAGTCATGCAAACGAAAGTAATAAAACATCACTGATCATTAAGAAGTTAATCTTCTTTCTTTCTTCGAATATCAAAAAGAGAAATTTGACAAGAATATCAACTTCTGTCTTTGTTTCGTTCTTTGACCATATTCTGAAGTGAATACATCTAACCAAACGGACTCAACTTTTCAAAGATCTCGAAGCGTTCCATGGTCTTAATTGTTTCAAAGACTTGCTTTCGTGAACGTATGTCATCATTAATCCATTTAATTGTTAATATTCGAAATAAAGAAATGAGTGAAACAAGATTGTTTACCCAATTTCTTTGGCTCAAATATGACTCTTAACACTACAAAGATGAATGTTTAAACCTACCTTTAATATGCTTGCTCGATCTTGCTGATATCTCGAAACCATAACCATCCCTGTGGCTAAGATTGAGCATCGTCCCTTTACCATCCCTGTGGCAACAAAGGGGTGTGTGTACGAGCGATTGAAAGGAGGAAGGATTATGACTTAAGTCTCTTATGGGTGGCATGAGGTTATGACAGCAGATGGGGGCGGATGTAAGATGAGATATATTAGGTTTTGTGAAGTGGAGGCTGCATTCTTTTTGTGAGATTGTTTTAGGGTTTTTTTAGGATTAGGGGTAAGTGAGTATTGGGTGTGTTAAATACTCCATGGATTTAGGGCAACAGGTGGGGGTATCACGTTTTTCATGGGCCGTACCAGTTGTGTACCAGTTTGTGTTCGTGGGTTTGTGATATACCGAATGAAAATGGGCCGAAGGTGATTGGATCGTGCACTACAATTGGGTACAGTTATGGACTTGTGTTTGACTTAAGTGATTATCACTTATTCATGGGCCCTAACAAATGTTTACCTATCTTGGACTTAAACCAATATGCGTAATCCGGATTATACACCTGACTTGGTAACTCCTTGGTTTGGATTGACATGTTTGTTGTTATCGAACGTTGGAATTGGATGTTTTTGCACATGAGATTTTGTGATTGAATGAGCCGTATTATGTTGAGTTTTATGGGTCGAACCTGTTCCTAATGAATATTGTGCTGAATGTATTTCACCACTCAATTATAATTGGCTTCAAGTGATAACCCTCTAATTCGGATTTGTTTTATCACGAGTAGATTGGACTTGGTGCTTTGTGATTGAATCCGAAATTCATTAATACATGGACTCAAATGGGCCAACGATAATGATGGAGTGGTCGAGAGTAATTGCTTGATTTGGCTCAAGGATGATATTAACCATGATTTGGATGATAGGTTGTGATGGATTTTTTTTTCTGAACTCGATGAGAGTCGAGATAATAAGATGGACTAATGAGTTTGGGTATGATGATGGGATTTGTTAAGGGGTTTGAAACTTTGGTCTACGCATTTTCATGGAAATTATGTCACGGCTTTTACTATTATTGAAAAATGTTGACTACGGGGTTGTTCGGACGGTATTTCTTATTTGAATTTGAAGTGAAGTTTTCCGGACGTGTTTACTTATTTCGTCTTTTTTCTTTCTACCCTTCAGCGAAGATGACTTGTTTGGGCATTTATAGAGGGTGATAAAGACTTGGCTATTTAGTTGCGTTTGTGATTCTTTCTCACTTAACCCACAACGTAGCTATCACTTCAGTGTCTCACTCAATTGAGAATGTCAAGAGGTTTTGTACATTGGGTACACCGTTTCTTGTTCACGAGGATTAGTACAAGTTTAAGTAACAAATCTGGAGAATTTTACGTCATGTTCGAGTTTTATATATCAGGTTTACTTCTCCATGTGGTCACTACAATAGCCGGACGAATCGTGAATGTGCTTACCAAAGTGTTGATTGGATGGTTGTTGATATTGTTGATGTTGGATAATGAACCGCTGATGAACCGCTGCATGTTCCCCTAAAACAGATATTCACCAAAACCAAAGTTGTCATAATTCATTCAAGCTAACATTGTTTACGGTTTTGTCTTGATTTTGTAAAATCCCGCGAAAGAACCTATTTCTCGGTTTAAATAATAGACTTGTAAAATCCCGTGACAATGGAAACATCCTGGTATTAGTAAAGTGCATTTCCGGATCTATCTTACGGTTTATTCTTGGTTTTGTAAAATCCCGCGAAAGAAACTATTTCTCGGTTTAAACCATAGAGTTGTAAAATCTCGTAATGATGAACCATCTTGGAGAAGAGAAAGTGTAATTCTGGATC